>JAJSRV010000003.1:776203-1249398 GCA_021527715.1 Neoseiulus cucumeris | reverse complement strand
CATGAAAGCGGAATGTCCTGAAGGTTTCCAGGTGTGAAATCGGCCGAGCGGGAATCTGATGTAGCCCAAGTCATGATTTCCTCGTTCCCGTCCCGGAGCTAGGGACCAAAGCTAAAAAACCGATCCACTGTAGATTGAGCTTCGAGGGCGTTTCATTAGGGGATTGTTCAACCGAGAAATGGATTTGAGCTAACAGAGGAATGTGGTATCGATCGCAGCACGACCGAACTTCGCGTGAACTTCTTGGGTCAGACGACGCTCCGCGCGCAAATTACTGGCTCTGCAAGACTTTCCATTTCAGACTTCAATGACAGAGGGTGTCTATTAATCGCTCATCGTCGATCCGTTCCAATAGAGGAGAACGAGATGAACAAATGTGGCGGCTCTAGAGATTCTCGTACTGAAGGGGCTCCGGAGAGTTCTCAAGGCGACCCACTTTGGAAAGAATTGCGGCGACAGCAGCCTTCGAGACGTGGTCGAAGATTTTCAAGTGAACATCTTGCCTTCCGGAAATCAAGAACAGAATCGGAGACGGGAGCTTGCGACAGCGAAAGAAACTCACCAGCATTTCCTCGCCTTTCGCCGCGGCGCAGCGTTCGGTTTTCGCGCCATGAGCGGAGAAGCCTCCGTTATTAACGTGAAATCCGTCGCCAGATGTTGGAAGCTCTATTAATAAATGTTCCATTTCCATGTAAATCGCGATAAGGAAGTGCCTAATTATCGCATCTGGAGCGTAGACACTTTTCAGCTGGGAACTTCTGTCAATATGAAGCACCGACAACTCCAGGAATCGTCGCCCGAGCGAACTGTTGTCGGGGATATCTAGATGTTGATGAACATCTCGTGAAGATTTCCTGGCTCCGAGGTGGTTGCTTGTCGTAGTTAGACGACGGACCTTGATCCGCGAGGAAATTTTCAGTCGGACGACAGGGATCGGAGGTTCCGTGCTTCAGAAGACGGAGCCGACAAAGAGATCGGAACACATTGACGATGAAATGTTTGATCTTCCCAACTTCATCCGAAGTCAAGGAGCTCATTACCGGCCACTAAGTAAACTTGAGTCGAGGTCGCCGCGCAAAAGCAGCATGGAGGATATTTCTCAAATATCGTCTCTACTTCGAATTGCGTATCAATCTGAATGTCACCTAATTGAAGTTGACATTGCCTGGCCTTCGATGAACTCGACGATGGCACATCGATCCGACTCATCTGATTAATGTTCGAGAATTCGTCGAGTGCCATTGTCGTGTCCACAACGGGGAGCGCTCCGGGACTATTTTCAGAAGGGGTTTCGCCCCAATTCTCTGGGGTTTGCTTTAACATTCAGAGGTTCCGCCTCCTTCCCAGGCAACCACGAAGAATTTCAAGGTATGCATGGGAGTCTAAGCACATTTCAGCGTCGAACACAAACTCGAATGCAATCATCTCTTCTTAGAGTCAGGAAGTCTGCGAATGCTGCTGCGGATGATGCGCGCTGCCAAACGACGAAATGTTTCGCCGGCTTGCTGAACAACGAATTACACATCGCTTGGTCGCGCTTTTGTATCGAGTTGAGAACATCGAGAGTTCGCCCCGGATGCGGAAAGATAATTTCGAAATTCATTTCTCGACCCACTGCATTCCCTAACTGCTCTCGACAACGTTTCAAAACTCTGATCGTTTGATGCAGGTGCCGCATTAACTCATGCGAGAATAGATGAAATGTTTCGGAGGCTGCCGATCCCAACTTCCGTCAAACTTTTATGCTCGATAACGATTCGAATTGGAACGTCGACAGGTTGCCGCAGGTGTCGCAAACGACCTCAATGTAGTGCGCGGCTCTGAAACATTTTTTCATGGGATTGAAAGTTCGGTTGACGCAAACACTTCAAAACTCAATGACCCCTTCACGGAGTCGGCCGTGCCACTTCGAACATATTGAGTGAGTTGCTGAAGATGAGGTGTCTCATACAATTCAAGCGAACGTGATATTTTGAAATCACTTTTAACGAGTTACGGTATATGGGATACCGATATGAGGAGGTGGCAAGGCCATCGCGAAATTTCGTTGAAGTTCTTGAAATCGTTGACACGTCGAGCCCGTCGCCCAAAAAGGAAACTGGTAAACGATCTTAATGAGTACGTTTCTGCGGAGGGAAAATGCCCAATCTGCACAGAGAGCCGAGCATCTAGTTCGGCTGGAAAGTTAGTTTGGCCTCCATACAATTTACAGCTTTTAAACTCACAAACCGCTGACTTGCGTCGGCTTCTCTCGGAGAATACTGTCAACACTTTACACCTTTCAGGGCTGCCTCGAGATGTTGGATGTCATATTTTCGTCTGCGGTTCGACTACCGGAGTCTCTTGCACTGTCTCGACATAACCGGTATCATGTCTACGAATTGAACTTTTCCGTTGGGAGCGAAATCGAGGACAATATGGAAGAAATATTTCCGCTCCGTCAGCGTGCGCTGATAGGTGAGGTTTGGTACCTTCATTGACAGAAATTTCGAATTCATTGAAACATCCCTAAGAAAGATTCGATTCTTGGACCATCATGAAATCTCAAAGTTCTCGAAGTTATTCTAAACTCTCACTTGCAGTTGCTGATGACTGATGAGTTGACAATGCTAATGTGGTTGTTGTGGAGGACCGACAGAATGCCAGTCCCGTTAAAAGATCATCCACGGATGAGGGAATGAATACCAAAATCAACGGTCGTCTCTGTTCGTTCTCCTCCTAACCTCCTCTCAAGTGGCAAAAGTCCACAAAGAATAATTATCATTCATTCTTCAAATTAGGGGGATCAATGAAATACATTCACCGCTACCATGATGCCTGATGGTCCGGCCAAAAATGGTGTAGGAAACCTTTTTCATTCTAACCCGACTACGTGTGTACCCTTGGGGCAAGCCGCTTGTTACGATTCTCCGAATCTTCGGTTTTGTCGCTTTGAATGATGCGAATCCGCGTCGGATGACACTTCGCCTTCTGCGTCAAACCTCTCCCCGCCACGATGATTAATTAGGAGAGACCGTGCATTCAGCGATTTTCCGCGCAGAATTTCCACAGCTTCGAACGCAAGTGAGCCGCAGTCATCGCCAGAATGAGACACGAGACGTAGAGTTCGAGGGCAAATTGTCGTATGTCGAAACCAGCTGCAAGCATATTTTTTTGTAACAACGGGTTGATTCACAAATTCATCCTGGAATGAAATTATCTGCATTCATGCATGGGAAGATCCGGACGCAGCTTTCCGAGAGCTCTGGTTAGTAGCTTGTGAGGAGTTGATGACAGTAGTTTGGTTTCGTTCACACAGCACTTGGAACCAATCAGCCGCAAATTGCGTCAACTGAAAATCAATTGGCGGTAATTTCAGACAACACGTGCGCTGTGTAAAGTCAGCTATTAGCGCTTGTGCACCCTCCCAGAGTCTCTCATTCTGCGAGGCGTCGAATCGCTTCACGAGAGCAGGACTCTATCATCCAGTTGCCTATCTTTCGGAGTGGCAATACGATTGTTTAGCTGACAAGGTTCTCATTCGGATTTGGAAACCCGAAATTAGGAGAACGTTCCGTCCTCGAGGCAAACTATAATCGTAGGTTGTTTATTTGACTTCGAACGGCTGTACTTCGGCCTCCGGGAAGTCTCTGAGAGCGACACGTTGTTGACGAGACGACCCGAGCTGCGAATATCGTTTGGAACGCTCTCAACTTCCGCTAAAGGCTGTTTCGACGGACAGCGAATCGCCTCGTTTTGAGAGAAAACCAAAGGCCTTCCTCCCTTTGGGGTGGGGGATGATGAAAGGAAACATTCCAAGTCAAGTAGTGACATGGGGAACCATCGACAAAGGAAGCGAAACCTTTCGGCGCTCGACCGAAATCGCGGTAGTGTACCTCTTGATTACCTCAAGCCAAGGGAACTGTGAGAAAACCATCGTGCGTTCGATTAGGCGCCTAGCCGTATCGCGAGTCGCCTCAAAATTAATCGCTCAGCGGCCCACGGCACGCGATTCCTGCTTCCGAAACAGCTTCAACAGCATTGCTTCCTAAATTTAGCATCTACAAATTGAAGCGAGTTCCCTTCTCCCGCTTATGGTCGCTCATTCGTTGATTCTTTCGTCGTTTGTCCGCTTCTCCCCGACACCGAGTCGGAACACAAACGCGCTCCGACCGAGGTTTGTCCTCAATAAGACACGCGCACGAAGATCTCTCGCGGAGTTCGGAAGTGAGTCCTGGCGACATGATGAAGGAGTCAATCTTTGCCCTCTTTGTGTTCCCCCCCTCCCGCCGCGACCACTCCAGTGTCCCTTCTGAATCTTTTGGGCAAAGTCCTGCTGTCGATGTATGGAGTCGGCGGTGGCTGCTTTCGCATCCGCGGACGTGGGGCAAAAATTCACGGAAGCGGAAGCGTGTATGGAACGATGAGCCGCCAGAGTGTGTGACCTTGCTGAACTATCATTTCGTTCCGTCGTTGGTTCAATTAGCTAGAGTGGATTTTTCGAATCGACGGACAGGTGGAGATACTGCGCCGCTCTGAGTGCACACGAGAGAATTCGATGTTCAGATTCAGAGTGCTTCGTATCCGACCACGTTCACAGCAGCGGAGGCGCGGCGGCGTCAGTGTTCTCGTACAATTTTCGGAAACCACGTCTTGGAAAACCATTGAAGGCGTTCGGCAGCGTTCTTCTCGCCTCTGCAGCTGATCTATTCGAATGGCAGACACCGGTGGAACGCAGCCGTGGATCTTGTTCCCGGATCATGATTCATCCCAGCCTCGCACGACTTCACTGAATTTGATATTTGTTCTCGCAGGGGTTCGTGATTCCAGGATGATTCTTCGTGGAACTTCCTAGTCCGATTTCGATTCCAGAAATGTTACAAGCGAAAATTATTGGAAAAGGTCAAATTTTGAGTCCGAGTGGTGCCAATCAGGTCGGTGGTGTGTCGTCAGCCGTTGTGTTTCCGCTGGCTGCGATAATAGATGGAGTCAGCAGTGCTTCACAAGAAGAATGTTCTCCATCGAAGCCGTCTTCATCCTGGCAACCACCCGCTTCGAGGAACGCAGCAACCTTGACGGGACAAGCTCGTGAGATTCCGCTTTCTACTTCATTGACTTCATCAGTGTGCGATTTCTTCCAGTTTCCACTACGGATCGAAACTACTCACCCGATTTTCTGGATGCTGCTAGTTTCGGACTATAATCGAGAGAATGGGGTTTGAGAACGTGTAATGTAATGCCTCAATGGTAATCTCATTCTGTTCATAGCTCTGGGAACGTGACAATTGGCTCTCTCCGCTTCAGTTGTATCTCGAATAGTTTTCGGTGAACGTCGAGTTACATAATTGATCAGGTGCTCGAAGCCGCTACGCCTCGTTCCATCAATTCAGCCCAATCTTCGACATCCCCATCGTGTTGAATCTTGACTTAGGGTTAGACTGACCGTTCCTCTCTCGATGGTTCAACGTTGTATCGCTCTTTGCTCCGACGACTCACGAACGCTTTATTCTTCTTCCGGCTAGAACCTCAAGCTCCGTGAAACTTCCTAGGATGTGGAACTTGTGTCATGGAATCAGACTCCCTGACAACGTTACGAGCGTATTCGAGCAGAATTCGAGATCAATGACAGATTTTCTCTCGTGAAATATCATGTGTAGACATCCGAACCTTACTGAAGGTACTCAGGTACCTCAGTTACCCAAGTCCTTAGTACCTTAGTCTTTTACTAAGGTTTCCCAGAATGACCTAAGTAAAGTAAATAACCAAGGTACTAAGGAGTAAGGTAACTAAGGTACCTTAGTAAGTTTCGGATGTTTAATCATGTGCTCTTGGAAATCCCCATCACCACTAGAATCCCGTGACGATGACTCGTGTAGAGTTTCACGAGAGGCCTGACTTGTACGGGTCGTCTTATTCGCGGTCGGTTTCGGTTCTTGAATTTTCGCTTAAGGAATGATTGTCTGGCTGGCTCGAGCCACGCTCCCCGTTGCGCCGCGGCGGAACGCGGGCGTGAGCCGCAGGATCTATCTATCTATTCAAAAAGTTTTCTAGCCGCCGAGAGCGTGTATTAGTTAACGTATCCCATGCGGCTTCTTGCGGTTGAGAACCGCGAAGATCGCGAGGCTCTTGCCGTTTCAAAACCGCGATTGTGGACCGCTGCAAAGCATAGTTCAATCAGATTCATGATGAATCAGTGTCGTCATGGCTATTCAGCCGACATCTCATCGTATCCAAGATTTTCCAATGACCAATACTTTTTTCCTCGACGTTTCCCTCGCTTAGCCTAAGCCGGGCGACAATTCGTGTGGAGAGCGAGACTCGACCGAAGTTTACGTCACCTTTTGGCAGACCTCGGCCAAACTTGGCAGAGTTCTCGCTGGCCTCCGCCGCCGCTACAAATTATCGGCAAGTCAGTCGATGCTTATTTCATTCATTGCGATTGAGTGTTTGCTCCGATGTAGGTCAGAATCCGCGCGAGGGCGTCAGCTTGTCGAGGGAAAGAGCTCTCCAAGAACAGAGATGCACAAAATATCTGCATGTTCCACCTCACAATGTGTTGGATGCCTCGTACCGACTCATGCATCCTAATCGAGTTCGGCAATTGTTCCGCGACGACGACTTCGTTCCCACACGCGAGCAGAAGAGTTCTGTGTTTACACTTGTCAGTGCTACCTAAGTAGAAAACCTCGTCTCCCCGAACACAGTTACCGAGTGCATTCAATTTCTCGTGACGTGTTCCGCTCCCAGCGCTGAGTCTTCATGCGCCTTGAATATCTCCGAGTTTGAATAATAATGAAAACGTCGGCGACGCTTACATTGTTCGCTCATTCTGAGAATTCAGGAGCGAAAAAAAAGGCGTGACAGACAGAGCGGAGGAGCTCGAGACAATTTCAGAAACTCTGAAAGAAGGTCCTCAACGCCAACCCCAACAAGATATTCCGTTTTTTTTTTGTTGGTTTTGACAAGGGAAACGGAGACTGGCAGCTCGACCTCGAAGGAGCCTCTGAATCGATTTGGAGGAGGTACAGGATCACGCGGTGCTCAGAACTGACGAGACGGAACCTTGAGCAAACTTGCCCGGATCCGAGTGCGCTGAAAAGCATCTTGTGAGACACGCACTTCCAACGGATTTTACGCTCGGAATACGAGATATGTCAAATCCAGCGTTCGGAAACCTATGAAAGATGCATCGTAGATAAAAAGAACGAATACAGTGGGTGAGACTTTGTTGTGGCGTCTGTAACCTCAGTCGGAAGAACTGGACTAAATCCATTCTTCGAGAAGTTTTCCTATCCAATCCAGTTTCTTGGCAAGTGGGGATGCAGTCGAGTAACCCTCGACAATCGTCGTTTGTGTGGTGACTAGAGCTTCAAATTTCAGGCAACAATGATTTCCAACCCTCCATCTATTCATATAGATTATAGATTGAGAGATTTATGGATGAATGATGCCTGATCGTTTCAACCCACGGCCATGTGAACTAATCAGTGATCGCGATGTTTTCCGAGAAATGGAGCCCGCAAACTTTCCGTATGTGCAAATGTTCATCGAGCATTTAGGTGAATGTTCCCAAAACTTTACTCCGCCGCGGAGTGGCTATGGACACCTCTTGGAATATCGGTGAAGCTCGATGAGAACTCGGTGAAGCTCGATGAGAACTCGGTGAAACGATCATACTGAGGAACGAGGAGACCATTCGAATACTTCTTCATGTGTAGGCCGAGCATGTCGTGGGCGGTGTTCAACGAACGCCGTTCCCAATGATTTCCATAATTTCAACTCTGAACAACAAAAATATAATGGCCGAAAGAGCTGTGCCTCGCTGTTTCAAAATCGCCATCTAATGGACGGAGCCGTTCGTGAAACTTGCTTTGAGAACCTTGAAATTTCGAGTGTGCTCGTTGTAAGATCCGACTCTAAATCGAATCTAATATCCAACGGAGTGTGACAAGGGAGCATGAATATTTCCAATTCCAGATTGCCTTGTCCTCGACTCCATGCACCTTGTTGCCGAGAGACCGGATCCAGAAAGATGATATGAGTTGAATTGCAACGATGCTTCCTCGCATCCAGCTCTTTGAGAACAGTGGACTGAGGGCTTGCTTTCTTGAAATTGAACTTGATGACGCCTGTGACAGTCCGCATTCCCGAAATATTCAAGCCAAGGCCACATCGACTGATCGCATCGATTCGGACTTAGCCCCAATATAGTGCGTTGCCAGGCCAGTGACAGTGGCTCAAGGCATCCGAGCGCTATCCGAAAGCTCTCGGCAGGTCATGCGAGTCTCCAGTCGTGTTTTACCGATATTTCGTGTCGGGTTATTATGTCTTCATGAGCATGGGAGGCATCGAGCCGGTGAGGTGGATGATGAGATCCGCTGGCTTCACCTCAAATCAAAATTTTGCCCCATGCAACTGAGAGCTGAGGGAAGTAGTTTGCGATTGGTTTTTCATTCTCAAGCCTCGAGCTTGCCATACCGGCTAATACGCCAGTTATTGGGGCCTAACGGAGCCATTCTCCCAGATCATCTGGTAGGCGGAGCTCGCAAGAGAACACCGATCGGAAAACATGTTCCTCAGCTTCCAGATGCAGGGTCTTGATTCGAGTTCGTTCGACAGAGTTACAAGGCGGAGAAGGGAGATGTAAGGCGATCCAAAAGAACATGAGCTCCTCACTCATTTTTCGCTCCAAATCTGGCAGATACCTCCAGAAATGCTATAAATAGCTGACTCGGATAGCTCTCTTGTCTCTCTCTCTACAATTTGTTGTTTGTTTTGAGCAATCTGGCTGAAGAATTTATCGAGACACGATATATCAACAGCTGCTTGCCACATGACGGGTTGCTCTATGAATACCTCAATATGCGGGGTGTGTGAGAGTTCCATGCGAAATGAGTGCAGGGCTCGATTGAATGCTCCATATTTGAACTCATGGAAATGTCGGGTCGGAGTCCCCCGGTAGCGAAGAACTGTTCAGAACGAAGCTTCTATGTCTGCTGTCGCGTTAAGATTTAAGGGACCACCTCCCATCTCACGCAATGTTCCCAAGCAAACAAGGAGTGACAACATCGCATCGTCGTGGATCCAGGGAGCGTCTTTCACTGTTTATGGGTCTACCGTTGGTTCTTCCCAACAACTATGTTTTGAACTCCGGGAGAGTCATGTTGAATTCGGATGAGCACGAAACTTCTTGAGACAGAATTGCCGAAGCCTAAACCCTTGATTCAAATGAAGTCATCGACGAAACGAGATCCGAGTGGAGGTAGTGCTTCATAGGATAGGACTCACTTAATTCTCGCAGGAATCAGAGACTCGCTCGTGGCATCTTGTTTGACTTTTGAATTCGCCAACTTAGAGTTCGCTACTCGCGCGTTGTAACTAGCCGTCGTAGTCGAGTCAAGTAGTCCGTGTTTACGAACTTGATGCCGGCTCTCTTCTTCTCCTTGTGCGTCTCCACTTTCACTCTATTTACATATGAAAGCTCGTCATTACGTAGGCCGGATTCTTCTGAAGATGACTAGCTGCCTTATTCCGGTGGTAGCCGTCCCGTCGGATCTATCTGTATGGGAATCCGCTCCTCAGTACACCCGTCCTGCCGTCCGTCTGTCGTTGGGTCTTGCCGTCGATGAGGGATTTGAGGAGCTCGAGGGCATACGACCGACCGATTCCGGACTCTTCGTACGTCACTGGGCCGCTACATTCAACAGTCGAGGAAACTCAGCATCACGAGTCATTACTACGAGACGGATGGAAAGGTTTGGCGAGAGCAGTTCGAATGTGGAACGGATCCACGCCGACTCTATTTGAAGCTCAACCCGATTTCCAACGAAGGATCGCGCGTCTACAAGTCGAGCTCATCATTGTGTTGTTGTTAAGTCCCGTCTAGACTAGAGACCCTTGAACGATGATGGCCGGTCGGCAGAAATCGAACACAAAGAGCAGAAAGTTTCTTTTTTCGTTGACCTACAATAGCATGAAAGTTTCTTGTGGAAAAGCCTAATCCGGCCAGCTCGAAAACAGAGGAATTGCTGCTGAGCAAAGTGAGCCCAATCGAGTGGGTTGTGAGATTCGAATGTTCCAGTTTTGCTGCTCGAACGGCCGCGAACGCATCAAGGAATGATAAATGAACGGTTTTCACTGAGAGGGAAAAAGGTGCATGCGTGGACATCGACGACGACGTGCCTCCGCGGTTCCCTCCTTCCTCGCACAGTGTTTCTCTGGTCTTTCACGACGGGTCCGCAAACATTAGCACATCTAAATGTTGTCGGGACAGCGACAAAAACGCACCGGAGACCATTGAATTAATGGAGCAGAACAACGAACATTCATTTGCTTACTTAGTAAGTCTCGCTCACTCAGTCACTCTTCGAACAAACTGTCTGGCAAACAAGCACGCAAACTTCGCCACTCACTGCGTCTCTCAACCAACTTCAACGAACCATCCACTGAGCTATCAGACGCATTCCCATCACACAGATTATTATCTTCGAGATGAAAGTCAACATTCGAGCAAGTTATGACTTCGCATAGCTATCCGACTATCAAAATGACTGCCGCGAGCTGCGTGCTGTTTTCCAAGCCTTCGGAGCGCTGGTCGTGTTCAATCGACATATGTACTGTTCCCGCATTCTTGGAAACCACCTCCGGGAATCTGCTGCTTCGCTCAAATTCACCGCCAAACGCGGACTACCGAAAAGGGCGCCCAGCTATCGAACGTCTGAGTCGCGCGCCATCCGAGGGCAAGGCCAAGAGATCGAGAAATTGTCATCCGAGTGCGGAGTGTCCATGCAGCCGCCTTGGGAGCTCTTTTAATCCATATAGGTTCCAAACAGTCTGCGATTCCCGTCAATTCACGGTTTTTGGTGTGAAGCTCAAGCCGGAATCGATCCAGTTTAGAAAGGATTGAGAGATCACATACACGATAGATTCCATAACGTCATTGGGCAAACGCAGATCTGAAATCCATCTCGGAGACAGGTGTGATGTTGTAGAAAGAGCCGGTCGCGACGGCAAGCGGCTCTGTAACGCATTCTGTTTGCGGCGCTGCGAGGAACCAGGATGATTCATTACGAAATATTTCGCGGCTCCATTCTCCCACCAGACGATGATATTTCGCGCATGCACTAGACACGGTATGCATAACGTCAAGCGCCTCGCGGGCCAACCGACCGTTCCCAGATTTCCGGCGAGCCGCAGCCAATCTCCGCGAAATCTAGACTTTGTATATGGCCGTTTATCTGAACACTGATTATACGGTTCCTCGAAACAGTTCATGGTGTATCTTTCGAAAGCATACGCACAGAGATTGAACTATCTCTTGTCAGGGATACCTCAATCCGACCTATTAGATACGAGAGTTTGATACGGCAGTTCGCGAGTCGCGACACAAATCCTTCTCAAGATGCCTGACTCCAGTGTGATGACATGAAATATCATCTGACAAGGTCAAACCAATGATGAAGCTCAAGGAGGGACGAAATCCCCATTCTGTGCTCTCTTCGCCCTCGATCGGGGTTTCTGGATGTCTCATCTCAAATACAATTGCTTAGCTCAAGCATTTTCTCGAAAAGACTCAAGAAATCGACAAAGAAATAGATGAGTATGCCCTTCGATTAGAACAAATTAGAAAATCTCATTCGATGTATCCATGATTCCGCGGCTCGCTCTGGCAATATAACTTTCGTCATCGAACTTATTCAGGTGACTGCTGGCTTCATTATTCACGCGATCTTCGTGGATCTTCTCAGAATTTCAGAAGATTCAATACAGACGGATCGAACGCGTGTGGGAAGATCCCGCAGTTCCCTTCTTTAGGTGCAAAGGCTCCCCAGGAGCTCATTAGGAATGTCGCGGAATCGGAATCCAATCCCGCAGAGTCGAAAAACTTCTGAGAATCGAAGTTCCGAGGCGCCTGGAGGCAGATTGAGTAAAGACTCCTCCAGCGAGCTACCGCGGGTGCTTCTGTGGAACGATGTCGTGTGGTGTATGGTCCGAACGTGAAAAAATGGTCAGCAAAAACGATATATTACTTGTTGCGGTCGGCCAGTCCCCGGTTGGTTGGTCGCTCGCTCGCTCGGTCGGTCGGCTGGTGCCCGGCTGGTTGGTTGCTTGGCTGGCTGGCTTGCTATGCCGGTCTGAGAAGATGAACGGCACTACGAAGTATTACAGCCATAGTCTTGTTCTTGCGCAGTTAATCCACGCTTGCGGACAACCAATATCACCAAGCACCGCCGAAGCCGACGAGTATTCTTGCATGAGCCCAGCCTGCTCCGTACGCGGCCGCTTTCCATCACACTTTTCCCGCTTACTGGCTGCCTAGTCGGTCGGTTTCTCACGCGCGCACGCAGACACGCACCTTCTCAGGGCGAGTCCCTCATCCCGGCGCCAAAAAGCCCGATAGCACACGGATTAGAGCACGTACACGTATTGGCTCACTGGCTAGATGTGTTAACGTTAGGCATACCTTATCGCAATATACAGGCTTGCACTGAGAAAAGACCAAATGAACAGTGTCTGTTTCCGTCTCGGCGAACGATATACCGGAAAAAATATCGCTGCACACATATCTGGCCACTCCAACTCATATAGCATATGCCTCATGGCAACCAGCGAAATAGAGCTACGCACACAAAAACACTACGTATGCCTAGACAAGGGCCAGACTAGCGTTTGTTTTTGAGCATGGCCTTCACGTCGATGATATACCGCGTTCCTGTTGAATTATTTTCTGTCACAGAATCGAGCGAGCCTCTTCCAGGCTTGTCGCTCAGGTCAGAGCTTTGGAATACTTTCCGACAGATTCGGGCTGATACGCAATAGTTTTGTTACGAGGGGGCTCTTTGTTTCTCTTCCACAGACACCTCTTCTCTTCTTGTGGAAACCGGAAGCGGAATCGGAATGCTCATTGGCGTGGGAATGAAGTTCGATTTCATTCTATGATGATAATTTTTCTTCTAAGGACTTTCCACTCCTCTGAGGACTAAAATTATAACCTTCGTGGCTGATGTCAAGCATGGGACATTGTTCATTCTCTCAGTGCTCGAGTCTCACTTCAGACAACCAAATACCAGAAGAACAATTTCATGTCGTCGATGGCTGCGCCTCTCGAAATTCCTTAACGCCCCGGTGGGCGTCTTTATCATTTATCGTCCAGATCTTACAATTAGATAGTTATCTGACCAGTACCTACGTAAATTCCCTCCTGGAAACCGAAAGGTCAAGTACGGCACCACTTGAGGTTCTCACCGCTCGCGGAAGAAACTTCAAGAATTCAATTCTCATCGAAATGTCATCTCAACCTTGAGATATGGCCACTTGGAATCCAAAAAAGAGGAGGGCTAATCGAGCTTCCTTTCTCTTCGATCGGTTCTTTCTCTATTCCGGATTGTTTTCCAAGATCTGGGAGTTGCTGTCAACCGAGAAGTTAGCCCTGCCCTCAACTTCGGTTGCGCAAAGATCTCCGGGGCGTTCCCCACCCGATTGGTGTACGAAAAAGGCAAAAAACTCTAAATCTGAGCCAAATGGACCTTTTTTGTTATCCGATCTCCAGATTTGATTGCGCTCAAAAGTTGATCTACGAATCGGTGAATAGATATCCATTCGTCCCGATGATGGAGCAGTTTCCGAAAACCGAATCAGCTCGATTACAATTCGTTTTGTCAGAAGGATAGATAATTGCTGTCTTTTTTTGCAAGCCAATCCAAGAAGAGAAAACATCCTTGGAAGCGAATCGAAAGTGATACGACTCCATTTGTGCCGGGAACGGGTCTTCTCGGAAACCGCGACTTTATACGGCGAAATTGAGACGTTCCTTAGGATGCACTTTATCGGGTTATTCCTATAATTTCGAGAAAGTCTCTAGGATTGAAACGAGGCGCACTGCTCGCAACGGTGAAGACAAATTGATTTCCGGCGGAAATTCTCGAATTCTGGAGGTCTGCAAAAACCCGGAGCTGCGCATTGGATCGATGTTCCACGAAATGCGTACGCGCACCGCGAATATCCCGTCCTCATACCTTGTGATTGTTGCGATGAAATCGAACGTCTCAGGAACCATCGGCAGCTGCCGACATTCCAAGACAGGTGCCATGGTCGGAATTCGAGGAATCTTGGACCTCCCCATCACAGTTGGCAATAAGTTTCCTCGAGCAAACTAAATCGAGGACTGTATTGCTCCACCGCAATGCAGCTCGATGCGGTGGCTCGACTAGCTGAAAAAGATAGATCCGTTTCTAAACGCTTCAAAACCACCATACGAAACGGGAAAGGTTTTTCCGTAATCTCCAGAATCGACTCTTCCTGAGCTACGGATTGTACGCCTCTGTTTGCTCCGTGAGATTTAGGACAGCTTTCCTGAAAGTATCGCGATTCTACACCCTTTCTGTGCGGAAGAAACTGTTGAAGAACGCGTTCTGAAAAAAAAATGAAATTTCGTTATCAGCACAAAGTGATTCCGAGAATAGTTTCAGAAGCATCACAAAATTCCGGCTGGAAATTCCTTACGCATTGATTTCCTGGGTATGGTTCTACGTGTTATCTGGCCTCCTCAAACGGTTTCGGGTATGTCCTCGATAAATTGCTACTCTTCGTCTTTTCATATTGGGGTACGTGGTCCTTGATCTAATTCCGATTCTATGTAGATCGTCCCTTCACTAGCGAAGGTGGCTCAGGAGCGATTTTCTTGGCACCATCTCTGAAAGGTGACGCAAACGGCTCTCGCCTCCAAAATCTTCACCCACACGCTCCGATTGGAGTCATATACCTTGATGCACATGTGGCACCGCCCGTGCCAACCGCTGGGCCATGTCATCGGTTGACGCCGATATGATGAGGTCCCTGGAAAGATATCGTGGGGCTTCCAGAGAGCTCAGCCAAGCCCTGGGTTCTGTTTAAGGAGTTCGTCAGAGCTCGCTCTCAACGAAAGTGGTCGGGCACGAGTTCAATCGATTTCCAACAAAGACTCTTGTGATTTTAATTCAGCCGACCGTTCGACCGGTCGTTCGTTCGTTCGTTCGCTTGGCCGTTCAAGTCTCAGAAAGTCAGTCAGCCCTGCTAGTCAAGCAGCCTCTCTGCCAACGACAGTTCCCTTGTGTCTCCACTCATTCACACAACGCTTTCAGCGGGCTCCATAGATAATCGAAGGGAACACAGACCTTGACGGGAGCAAGGGAGGGCCCCGGAAACTTCGGCTCCTAATTTGAGCTTTCAATCTCTCCGACGCGTGAATGAATTTTACAGCCATGACATGATTCCGCTCTGCCGCGTCGTTCGCGCAGTCGGCGAAACTAATGATTAGCTCTGGGATGATGTCGACAGTAGCAACAGCGACATAAACAGCGATGTTTGCGACAACAACTCGATGCACCTGCTGTGTCTTTCTTCGTCTGCGGCGGGCTGTTCCTGCTGTCGCCGACCCGGAAAAAAAGTCTTGAATGTTCGTTGCCACGGAGAGACAACGAGCGTTCTTGCTTCTCCAGTGGGAGCAGGCCACGATTATTTAGAGCGCACGATCCGATCCGACGCATATCAAAGTCTTAATGGAAATCACAGCCGTCGCCGGAACGCAATCCCGGCCGTGGACAGCCGACCGTGAATACTGTCGTAACACGACATTCCTCGAGCCTGGGATTAGGCTCGATTCGGTTCCGCTCTCGACTACGTTTTGCGAGTCGGCGGAATCCGACGGAACAGGCGTTTTACAGCCAGGACTCGAACCCCCTCTGTCCTCACTGGAATATCAATCTGCTGTGATTCCCACGTCGGGCTGACCGTCTGCAATTTCAGGCGTTCCTTCCCACGTCGAATCCGGTTGGACTCGAGCGAAGCAGAAACTACGAAGCGCTCGCCCGGGAATCTGACGTGACAAGGGCATGTTTTGTTCGCAGTCGATGGGGCATCAACTCTCGACCTGCATGCGATGATTCGATTCCTGGATCTGTTATTTGCCGACGGTTCATGAATGGATCCGGTTGGAACTGTTCGGCTCATACATTCGGAACATTTCTCAAGAGATTCCATTCATTTTTTGAACGTTTCTGTCGATTTGTCGTTCATGTTTCAGATGATCCATCTATCATTCGAGATCGAATCTTTCCGCGATCCGAAGTCATGGTCCTCGAAATTCTTACAAAAGCTTGTGGCATGCTCTGTTGAAGGTGACGTAACGCCAGTTAAGAGGTCGACAGCAATTTCGCATGTTCATTCGAAGTCACGGAACGAAAGCTTGTTGTTTCATATCGACAAATCAAACCACGTCACGCCACCAGTGAAGTGTTTCGCCCGTCATGTTCTGTTCCACAAGGTCGCACTCAAGGTCGAGCGCAAACATCAAGCAGGAGGAAACTTCAAAACAAATCTAAAGCGTTGGAAGAAACAAACGAGTAGAGGAACGACCACAGAGGCCATCGCGTTAGTTGTTCAGGTGGATGAGCAAGTCATCATCTGGACATGCGCGGTCTCTCGCGGAAGACTATGTGGTCTTGGGAGATGAAGCTTTTTGAATGATTAAGGGCACATGAGCGGTGATGACTATTTCTCGACCTCATTTTTGTGGAGGAAACGTTTGCTTATCGAGATCACTTGATGTGAGAGAAAGAGTTCTGATGTGTAGGGGAGGGAGGAGGCAATAACGAGAAACCGGCGGAAAATAAGCGGAACGAACTGGGACTTCTTGAAAGCCTCGGAGCGGAATTGGGAAGAATGCGATCCCTTGAGGGGGTTTGTCGCGATCCTGTAAAGTGCATCCCATTCTCGCTCGACACTTTCTCTTTCCCGTTCCGCTCTTCTCGTTCTTTTCCGTCTTCCGTCTATTCCTTTGCAGTTTTTCCTCCTGCTCCCTCAGTCTTCCTCTGCCTTTTTTCGGAACTTCCTGCTCGGTTCCTCCAGCTCTGGTTAATCGTCACTTCCTATCTTCCCTCCTCCGTAATGCTCATCCTCTTGTTTTTCCCGCTCTTCCACTCTCGTTCCTCTTCCTCTTTCCCCTTTTCCTCTGCTCCTCACAATTTTCTCCCTCTCTGTCGCTTCCTTCTTGCGGTCGATGAGCACTGCAGTTCCGCTTTTTCCTTCTGTCTCCTTGTTGCTCATCTCCTTGTGTTTTCCTCTGCTTTTTCCCACCTTCCCTCGTTCTCCCTGGTTTCCTCCACCGCTTTCGATTTTTTCGAAACGCTTGTTTACTTCGGCTCCTGCCCTCCGCAGGGTCGCTCTCGATAGCGTCCTGAATGGCTGCTGGTTTGCTTGGTCGGCTGAGCATCCGCCGATATCTACGGTGGTCGGTTTATCGGACGTCCGAATCAACAAAAGAGAAGAAACACATTTCGGTCGATTCGGAACAGGTGGTTTGAGCAATGATATGCACCCCGTCTCGCGTCGTCGTCGCGATTACCTCTGGCTTTTTCCCTCTCTACGTCAGCCAGCGCGGCGGTTGAGTGGGCCATCCACGGAATCGGCTCGGAAACCAGAGAAGGAACTCGCGATCTACGCACCCGAGCGAACCACCTTTACATGGACGACTCGCATACACAGACCCGCACGAGCAGGCGGGCAAGTACTCCGATGTCGTCGATACATCACTTATTCAAGCGAAGTAGGCGCGCAGAAAAGCGGATATTGGAATGTCAACTCCGCTTGCCAAGATTGAGTTCCACCGTGGGTACCCGTGCCGGAATAGAACCCAACCAGACGCCGAACGAGTAAATCCACCTTTTGTCCCGCTGCTAATGCTCCAAACAGGTTATTTATGCTAAGCTGGAACTCAAAACACCACTTTCCCAGCACCCTGGACTCCGATTCAGAGGTTATTCGATGATTGCCCCTCTCACTGATCTCATTTCCGGACAAACGCAGTAACACTGCAGGCATCGACATGAATTTCAATAATATCGGCCGTTCGTCTTGCTTCAGAGCTTCGTTCCCGACCAAAGTCTGCACCACCAAAAAACTCGAATGATGAGGAGCGAGCCGGTGAGCTTGCGTTCCATGTTTCTGTCTTAATGAAATCCCGGCATCGCACCGGTGAGAACCGCCGACAGGAGATCGAATCTGTGATTAACACTAACGCTGGAAATCTATTGCAGGCTCATCTCCGAATCAGGCAGCGAATGAAGTCCCGGAACTTTCCAGTGCGGCGAAGGTGTTTCCGCATGAAACCCAAAGCTTGCGTTCATTAGGTTCATTAGGTTGCCGCATGAAAACGAATCGCCAATTTTCGATGGCTGTTACTTTCGAATTTCCAGACTGGGAATCTGGAAGAAATTAATTCGCTCCAGGGCTCTTTCCTCGTCTTCCTCGCTTGCTATTCAGCCCTGTAATTGCTACTGATGAAGCCGTGAGACATTCCGGATCCGACAAAGATTTCCGTCTTCCAAGCAACTCGAGATGGTATCCTGGACGAACGCGATTTCGTCGAAACGACAAATTCAAAGGTGAACTGACTGATCGATTGCCTGCACGGCACAAGGTTTCACTCGTCAGCGTCGTTACATATGTTAATTTTGATTTGCAGCGATTTGAAATTGTGAACTTTAGAAACGGATCGATGATCGATGTTCGTGCGAACAAGCGTCGAAACAACGCCTGTATGAATATGATGTCACGGATCGGGGAGAATGACAGCTGACCTTTGAGTCATCGATCGCACCCGGCGGATCCGCTGAGTTCGTATGACGATCGGCTGCAGCTTTCGTATTCCAAATGGAACTCTTCGGTACAAAGAATCCTGTGATGATTCGCCCCTCAAAAACTTCTCTAGTCTTCGCTCTATCAGCGTAGGTCCGTAGAGTAGAGTTCCCAATTGGTGTTTCGAATCTGCGCCCATGGGACTTAAGGGGGGCGGATGCGGTTCCCAGATCTTCCGACAGAGCTGTTTCCTCGAATTGAACCAAAATCGAAGCCTAAACTGAAATGGCCGAGTCTTCCCACTCTAGGAGACTGTCCCACTTTCGGGTACTTTTTGCTCCCTGCGTCACGATTTCTCCGCGGTCGACTGCGTTTTTTTAGAGTTAAGAGAAGTCGAGGAGTTGGGAATATCAAGAGCGAACATCGTCTTACGAATAATTGCACACGTTCCGCGACTCGGACTCGATCGTGGGGAAAGAATGACGAGCAAAGTATTCCATGAGCCTCAGAGTTCCAATTGGAGCGCAGGAAATAACTCCTTGAACTCCGAAAAGCCATCGGTGACTTCATTGGAAACCTCCGGTGGTCTCTACGGTGGGCTCTACGGTATGGCGGTACTCCAGTGCCAAGCAGCGCACAGGGAGGCAACGATTCTGAATCGCTCCGCTCCAGTTAGCTATGCGATCGGGGGAGTTTGGAATGGCGCCAATCAACGCTAAATCGCCAGTGCTGCGAGAAGAATGCAACTCTGGAACGATGAAAGAGAGAAAGAGTTCGGGTGTGGCCCGAGAGGAGGAACGGAGTTGAGTTGAATCCTGCAATTCAAGCTGGCAATGAGAAAGCGGAGCGGCGACGGGACCGAACGAAGATGAAAGATGAGGGGAAGAAAGTGGGAATGGAGAAACGAGATTGTTTTTCGCTAAGAGTCGAGATTAGGGAGTTGAGGAATAAGGAGAACGTAAGCCGTTGTGCCGGATGAGTGCGGAGACGCTCTCGATGAGAAGAGAACAAAACTAGGGGAAAAGGAGAAGGGGAAAAGAACGAATATCCAAGAAGAGTATTTGATACAGGAGGTGACATCGGGTACGAAGGTGATCGATAATGACAATTCCAGAGCAGCAGCCGAGTTGATCTATCCACGAATTCTTTCGCAGAGATCAACCGCCAAGAAGGGACGAAATTCGAGCAATGGTACACTGAGTGAGTGTATCGAAAGGAAGGAGATGAGGAGAGGATAGAGTTTACGGGATGGGGAAACAAGGAACAACACACAATGTGCGAACAAGAGCGAGAAGAGACGACAATGGAATGGGGATAATAAAGTCAGCGCGAGGAGCACCGACCAGAAAAACAAAAGAAGGCGAAAAGCGCCGGGCATTGAGAGGTTTTCCAGACGCCGGGAAAAAGGCATTCACACAAGTTGTCGATCGATGAACGATAATGAGGCTATTTGAAACGAAAGGTTTCGGCGTCTTTTCACAAAAGATTCTTTCTTTCCCGGGATGAATCACTTCATCTGGTTCTTTGAGTGGCCGAACGGTTTAGAAACTCGGGGTTCCCTGCCAAGCTCTCCAAGCGTAGCGTAAGCACTCCTCGCATAGCAGTTGTACCAGGGCTGGACTTCCACGCCAAATCACGAATTCTCGCAACAACCTCCAGTTCCTCGTGAACGGAACGAAAGGAAGCAGAACGTTCAAAGCAGATGCGTTCGATGAAGAGAGAGAGAGAAAGTGGGAGTGCACATCTTCGGTTCGAATTGATGAAAAGTAAATAAATAGTTTATGAAACACGAATGACGCAGAGAAAATGGTAAAATTATTTTTGCGCCCCATTTCGGCGTTTGCTCCGACTGTGCGTCGATTTCACGCGAAACCATGCAGAAATCTTCACCCGAAACTCCGATCTGTGGGAGTGGTTCCAAATTTGAACCCACACATTGCAGCCGTTGTCGTGTTCGATGAGGCTTTGGCCAATCGGAGATTACGCTCCCTGCAACCAAGTGTTTTGTAATTAGGCCAGTGGTGTCGATGTGACCCTCAGCTGGAAATGGCGAATCGGCACGGAAGCGGGGATGGTAGAACTCCTACAACCGCTCATATCTTCGTCCAAAGAGTCTCGTTGATATTTTCTTAATTAGCCAGAAATCGAGAGGTAAACTCAAATGAACAAGTCTATCATAGCCAACCGGAGAATGTTCAGCGGAACTCTAGAGCAGCCATGCGCGTTGAACAATTACGAGGACAGCTGAAAGAAAGCCACTCGCTTTTGAATGCTTCAATTTCTCTCCTCTCATTAGGGGGTTTCATCATCTAAACGACGCCGTTTTCGGCGAACAAGGTCTTAACGAGCGCCGGAAAAAGCTTGAAACGTTGCGTGTTCACTCTATATGCACGCTCATCTCATAACTATTCTCTGTTTACTCCAGAATCACACTGTCCAGAGTTTGTTTTGCGGAATTGCACGATTTTCAACTACAACAGACTCCGCTCTCCCCCCCTCCCCCGCTCCCCCACTTTCTGCGCTGCCTGCTTGTAGGAAACTCTACACCGGAACCCGAGATTGTATCAACCAGAGAGGATGTAAACAACGAGCACAGACACTGGTGGAAGTTGTCGAAAAAATAACTCTGTTGCTTCAGTTTTTTTGCATGACCTTGCTGTCGTGCAGGAAGTTTTGTTTCCCTCTCGACTTCTGGCAGATGCGAATCTCTTCCTCTTGGATAGAGAGGGTCGTAAACAGGCGGTGTGAAGAGTTGACGTCGCGTCTTAACAGGGTCATCTCGAGGAGACACGAATCGTTTTGTTTGCAAAGTTTTCTGAAGTTTCCAGATTTGTCAAGGCCTCGACGTAGCTTGGAAGGCTTAATTCTCGCCTCGAACTAAGGATCAGCGGAAATATTCCTCGATGTCGCGAGCACGCGAGCTGTACACCAAAATAGTCTCGGGGTCGCAACCGAGCAACTCGCGATCGCTTGTCGGGATACTGATGCAAATCAATGGAATTCGTGATCCGTCCTTCGGCCTTCGTTCGAGTCGTAATCTGTCGTTGCGATCGAACGGATCGAGGAAGAGTGCTGTGTTGTTGCAGATTTCATTGCTGTCGTTGTCCTGATTGCCAGACGAAGGAACGTCGTTTCGCAAAAAGGAACACAGCGGCCAAGTCTCCTCGGGGAACTGTTCTGTCATCACGAGTCTTAAATTCAATTCGCCAACGGAGAACGTGTTTCGAATGGAGCACAAATAACGAGTGGGGCATCGAGATGAGTTGACTGCAGATGCGAACAATAAACGAGAGTAGAAGCCGAAAAAATCCGATGTAGAACGAGGATTTGATTCTGCTTGTCGATAATCTCCAGACCGGAGTCTCTTGATCAAACCTCGAGCTCCGGGGAGTATCTCACAGCTAGAGATAGATGACGTAGAGACAGTTGTAGTCACCTATCCTGATGGTGGCGGTAGCTCCGGACATGAGCACTTTGCGCGAGAATGATGCCTGCACTTCTTCCCTGTTCCCTTAGATGAGAAGGAACTGAAAAGTAGAAGAAGGAAACGTGCGTTCGCAAGGGAAACATGACAGGATATGCAGGAGAGATGAGGTAAATCGAGGAAATAAGGAGACTTGAGAAAAGAGATTTTCATCACCACGGTCAGCAAGTGTTCCAAACAGGTACACGACAGTATTCCCAAGAATCAAGGAAGACGATGTGGAAATGAAATCTGTTCTGGAATGAAACACCTCTGGATAGGCGACGAGAATCCACAGAAAGCTTCTCGAGGCCATCAAGAAGCCATCTGCGGAGTTTCGCAGCAGTAGGTTGCGTCAGCGTAGTCTGATGCCTGAGCAAACACGGACCTTTGTTCCTCAAACAAAGAGAATGATTGCGCTCAGAGCAAACCCATTTCCAAACACCAGGAAACCAGAAGCTGCTGTTGTAGCCGTGAGTCTCGCATTCACCATCTGTCGTGGTGGTGAAGGCTCTGGAATAAAGTCGAAAGACAGAAGAAAAATCGATGGATCAATCGGAGTAGACGTTTTTTTCGGAATATTCGAAGCCATTCCGAATGTTAGCTGATTCCGTCCGAAGTGCTCGGTTGACCGAAATCGGGCTCTCCCCAGCCGGGTTATCTGCTGCCGGCGCAGTTCCGGAGAGAAGGGAAAAAGAGGTACGCACTATGTCATCTTGTGGAATCGGCAAAATACAACGGCAAACTGCGCTGCCGCCGCCGTCAACAACGACGGCGACGACGACGAACAACGGCGATGCCATTCCAAGGATTTTTTGTGAAAAGATATGGAACAGACGACGCAAGCCATTCGGAGTTTTTGAAGGTTGGAACCGTTATTTATGACAGCCATCATGCGCCACTAGAACTGTCATCGGCAGACACCTTGCTTTTTAGCTCTAGAAAATTTTAAACGCGACCGAGCTTCCATCTATCTTCTTCAAACTGTTATTTCTGACGAATTTCGACTTTCCTCGCTTGTTTTCCCTGAGGCCGAGCATACTTTGATGCGCGCACAGGGCATGGACCCCGCGCTCACCTCATCAATCGCGAATATTTTAGAGCCTGGACTACGCGGAAAGACAAATGGTGTTTGTTGCGGAACATGCAAAACGCCACAACAAGATAATTCTTTCCGGGACATGCGCTCTAGCAAGACGCTTTCGGCCAACAATTTCCTGCCGAGTCGACTCGTCGAGTTTGGCAAGGCAAGAGCGACATTTCCATCTCGGATCCGACGGAGTAGACATAGACCTCCGTCTGAGTTGACGAGAGAATTTACCTTCGCTTTGTGGCCACAAGTCAACTAGAGGCATGGCCACGTAACAGAATCCAAAACTTTCGTTTTGAGCTCGACGCTTCATCGGATCATTCGAGGTTCAAAGAACACACTGTATTTGAACGAATTCATGGATTTCCGTCGTCATGAAGTCATTTTCGAAGACGCGGACGGCGACAACAACTCCCACCGCAAGTGCCCGAGAGGCAACAGCAACGTGCTCGGCTCAGGCTCGAGGGTGTACAACACTCATCCATGCTATATTTGGAAGATCAGTCGATCCTGAAAATAGATTCATTTGGCTGTGTGCCAGCCGAGAAAAGATTGCCAGAAGGATTTTCTCTCCCGTCGCGAACAGCTGAATGGAAAACCACGCATGCTCCAAAGGCGAAGCCCAAAGCATGTTCAAAGATGATGAGGATTCGAGCAAGTTGAATTCGAAATTCGATCCGCTCTCTCAATAATTTGCGCCTCCATTGCACATCCTAATCGCCACCGGCGAAGTCGGACGGAATTCTCCAACTGAAGCACATCAAAAAGAAAATGCAACGTCAACTGTATTCGGAATTCCGGACACAAAATCCATCGACAGTTTGTCGGATCTCCGTTTTTGAGGATCTCGCCAATGCTTCATGCACGTGCTCGGCGATCGCGTGCAGCTTGACTCAACTCGATGGCCGCACAAGTTGATTACAGATCTGAATCAGGGTACGGCCAAAGACGATGATTCCTTCCGGAGTCGAAAGTTCCCGGAATGACGTCGTGGCGTTCCCGTTGAGAATATCGAACGAATACATCCACTATGTCTGACTCCAACTGCATCGAGAGAGGAATTCCGATAAAATCGAAAACCTTTCTATTATCAGTGCCGAGTGCAGCGGTCGCTTGCATGACCGAGCGAGCTCGAGTCCGAGCGAGCGGGAGACTGGCCCGTCGTCTGCGTGCCTGTCCGGGATGGTCAAATTTGCAGAGGCCGTCTGCTTCGGCTCGATGTGCGCCGATATAAATCTCATCGAAGCAGCCGCCGCTGTCGTTTGCGTCTCTGGTCGTCAATATTTCTCCAAGTTCATTTCGAATGGAAGTGTGGTCAGCTAAGTGAGAATTCTGTCCTCTGGAGACTTCGACCGCCGGCCGCGAGTGAAGTATCAGGTCAAACGCGTTGCGGGGATCTGAACAGGAGAGGAAAATATCTCCTCAAACTTGAGTAAAATCTCTTTGCGGACCTCCATATCGGAAGGCTCGCTTAGCTGCTTCATGGATTGGCCGGCACGGTAGCACGTTGAGGGAAGGGCCTCGTCGGCCGCACACCGAAACTTCTTCTCGAAAAAGGAGGTCATCGTCAGGAAATTCATGATCTGTCCGAGCTCAACGAACTGCCGACTGGACGGACCTTCCCGAACGGGTGGGAAGAACTTCATAAAAGTCTAGAAATAAAATCTTCAAATCCCTCTATCCCGGGAACTCGGGCTCGCCAATAACGCGAGCCGGAAAATCTCGCCAAAAGATCTTTCTCGTCCATGCGGAGATCCGGTTTACGAAACATGGATTTCGAACGAATCATTTTGGACAAACTCTCTTTTCCGAACAGGACGACACTGAGAGTCGGAGTTCCGATGAATTCTTCGTACGGGTCGCTTGACTGCGCGAGCGGCCACTGATGGAGTATCTTTTGATAGAACGAATACTCGACCCAAAGTCGGCCGTCGAAAGCTTTCGACGGAGGCCTAGGCGAGACTCTACAAGAGCTTCCGCTGGCCTCGATCAACTATTGAAACGCATTCAAACACGTCGTAACAGTGCCGGGCCTGGCGCTCACACAAACATCACGCGGATGAAGAACTCTCGGTGGCTCGATTCGAAGATTCGTTCTTTTCGTCGACCTGTCATTTTGTGAAGTGAGTCATGAGACAGTTGTCTGATCACGAACTCGAAGAAAAAGAAAAAGGTCCGTTATCAGCACCATTGAGTGGAAATAATCCAAGAGAAGTCAGAGAATCGAAAGCTGGAGAGGACTGACGATGAAGCTCGAGGTAGCGTCGAAATTCGGAGAATCTTCCCCACGTGCGAAGTGTCTGAACGTGCCCGGTTCCGCAAAAGGCATTCTTCCTTGACGACCGTTGACACGATCCTCAGATATGAATGAACTCCGCCTCGTCGTCAATCGGCGCACTTACCACAAGTTGCTGGAGTCTCATTGTGGAAACATAATTCCACTGTTTCTGAGCGATCAATCGAGGCGGGGATATTCTGTCCTCGTGTTTCCGTTCGGAACTTGGAGGAATCGAAATGATTTGCTCGAGATGTCATTGCACGGTTCTGATTTCAACGGAAATGAACTTTTCTGACTTTATGTGGGCGCAGCCTCCCACTTCATCGAGTCACTCATTAGTCTGAGTAAGTGGCTATCAAATACGATCAGCGGTCGCGAAATTGAAAACAAAAATATGGAAACTGGAGAATGAAGCTGGTGGAATAGTTCACCGCTTCGCGAGAGTCGAATTTCATTTCTTTCTTTCGGAAGCAAAAGAATGAAATTCGTGTTCCGCAGTCGCGGGAGATCAGACGTTCAGAGATCGTGGGAAGATGTTGGTTTCCTTTGCTCCTGTTCTCTCCGCCCGAAAACACTTCATAGGGTTTCAATGCCCTCATTTGAAAGTTGGAATGTCAGAGAGAATGTAGAGGAGTCTGGTTTCATGCGACGGAATTACGTCGGGCAAAGCTGCGGTTCCTCAAATGAGGGAGTAGTAGCCTTTCTTCCCCTGTCGCGCAACTCGCGAGTTTGAATTTGAGTCCAGAAAGTTCCACGAAACAAGTCCTCGGCGCATCTCGATTGCTGAAACTTGAACGCACGAAACCGTTAGCAATTCCCATCATTTCGAACGTCGACTCCAACGGTGGTTTTTGTTGCGTGTTCCATCGAAATTATTCACCAGAATGGGGCTTTCAATGCGGGCTTTGAGCTCCGAGAATGCGAGAACAGCATCGTCATCGCCACCACCATTCAGCGGAATTCATCATTCAAAGGAATGCAAATAAGTTTGGAGAGCCTCGAACAACAGGGGTAGCCAGAGTGGTTTTCAGATGGAATCGCTTCATTCATCACTTTCTCCGCGACCATCGCAATTGAGGAACTCTCTCTGGGACTTCGCATGTATTGTCTTCGGGAAGTGATAATGCTCGAGGGACCGGGGACTCGACGGTCTCCAAGGAATCGCTTCAATCTGGGAATCTCGTTGCCGGCGCTAACGCGGGATCCCGATTTTGGCGTCCCGCAGGTTGCGAGCCATCGCATATGGAGCTCCAAAAACCGGTGAGCTCCGCCAGGATACTCCGATTAGTGATCCTGTCGGGTAGCGAGCCCATTCTCGTCGGCCGCTCCTGATCAGATTTGTTTTTTTTTGTGTTTGTCCTAACCCGCCGACCCTCGGGGACGCCAACTCGTCCGACAACGAGAGCTACACAAACTATTCCGCCCATCGCAGGCTTCCTGCGTGCCTTCGCCCAATTGCGTCGCCAACGTCACGGCCATCGACATCACCCACTCGTGACGAAGAAATCGTATCCACTTGTTCAAACGAGAGCATTTTTTTCGGCACAGCTCACCACAACACAGAGAGTCTCGAAATCTGATATGAATCCGGCCGCAGAAAGAATGTGATCTGGAGCGACCAGAAGCCGTAACCCGGAGCGGAATTTTAATGAGGAGAAAGGGGGCAACCTGTACGCCGGTATTATCGAGAACTCTGTCAAGGTGTTGCTCGGTTACAAAACCGCGAAGTTTGAAATGAAGACTGATCTCAGGAACTTTTAGAGGAAACTTCTGACAGATGTTTGCTCGGCGTTCATATTCCGTTATTATTTTGGCTCTTCCGGATGAGAGATCGGGGGAAGCCAATCTAGAAATTCTCGCTCGATCGTCGAGGGTGAATCGTCGGAAATTTTTCTTCTCGGCTTCCTAGTGGACCTTACCCGGATCCCGGAGATCTCATTCCTTGAGCATCTTATTCTTTGTTTTAGGTTCGTTTTTCTGAGAATTTTTGTCTCCCTTCCTTCCGATAGCGTCCTTCCGGACCTTTGAATAACGCCAGGATGTTCGAGAGATTGGTGTTGTAGAAATGCTAGGCCGCGCAACGAGGAAAGGAAAACTTCGGCAGAAGCCGGCTCCAATGAAAGAATATTCCAAGATCGAGGCAGCGGAACGAAGGTATTGAAGCGACTCCGTGCAAAGGAAGCCCGACGCTCTTGCTGTCTCAAGTGTTTACTGTGAATTCCTCGAGAGTCGAGACGGTATCTCGAACGACTTGCGGTCGCTCTCGTTCAAGCGGCTGAATTCTTCCAGTCGTCCGCTGAGTTTCTCTAAGGGCCTCTGCACTTGCATCAAGTACTTTCTTTTAGCACACTTGCTTGCACGTTTCTTTCTTCTCGCATTGCGCTCGTTTCAACGACATTGGACACCGCTGTGTCGATGCGGGAGCAGACGATCGACGAACCGAAAAACATTGCCGTTAAACATGGAAAGTTTGACGGAAATAGAGAACCTTACACGACTTGAGCTGGAAACTTTTCGCGAAATATCGAGAATTCCAGCCGTTCTGTCTTAATTCAAGAACTTTTTTGCTTCGCCCAACAAAAATGAAAACTGACAAACAAGGAAAGAAAATAGATACGAGGCACGATGCGTAATCGCTGCTAGTTCGACGCCGCTGGCCCCTCTGGATGAACGCGAGCATGATTGAGGAAATTCTCGCGACCGCGAAGATTCCTTGCAATTAATTGCCTTGGTAATGAACCCAATGATTTGCTCGGGCGAATTGGTCCGTTCGCCGCGGTGTCTGCGAATCTTATCGCATTTCTCGGTTGGCCTTTGGTATCGGTCATCTGGCAATTTTGCTTCGATCACTGTGGAAGGAAGCGTGTTTGGCTTTCCCTTTTCAGACGCGGTTCTTTGTCGCGCACCACAGATTATTTCGGTCTGATCAGACATTGATGAGACTGGCGATGTCGATCTTGATGATCGTAGCAGCTCAAACTCATCAGCAGTCGCTCAGAGAAGGTAATCCATGTTTCGCAGGGAAAAAAAAGAAATTCCTCGGATTGTATGAAACGTCGATTGCGCTTTTGGATCTCTATGGACGCAGACTAAACTCTAACGACCCGAACGGAGCCGACAGAGGCAATCCACTGCTCCGAAATTCGATTGTAGACCCTCCAAGAAGCTGCTCTCGGCTTTTCGGGTGTGCTTCTGATTCTCATTTCCCCGTTATGATGTGATCAGTGATGACTGACTGCCCGGTGGGTCGGCTGGCCGGACGGCAGGGCGGATCACTTCGCTGTCGAGTTTGCCTCTTTGCTCTTCCGATCAAGGCTTGCAGGTCAGCCGTGTGGCTGACCTCCAGGTTTCGAATCCAACTCGTTCTGGGACGGTGGATGGAAGGTTGATCGAAGAACCAACTGGTCGTTTCAATTTCTCATCGTCCCCCGAAGGGAAAGAAGAAGGAGCTTGGACGTTGCCATGGAAAACAAGAGACAGTTTGCGCAAAGTTCGTCTTGAAACATAGCAGCACTAGCTCTATGGCTGACATTAGAAAATTTGAACTAAATCTCAAAATCTTTATCCTTTTTCGGGGACTTGTGTTTCAAACGGGAACTTGGGAAGCCGAAAGGAATAAGCGTTCATTGAACCTTGCTCTGAAATCTGGAGGCGAATTGTGATTTTGGAATTTTTCATTTCATGTTACGGAGCTCATTGAAGGACAAACTCGAATTCGATATCCACCGCCTCCTCTTTCTGTTTGCTTCTGCTTCCAGAAGCACGACTGTTTGTTTGAACTAGGCCGCGCTCGCAACAATCTTTCCATCCCCGAAGCTCCACCATGATAAGAAAAAAAAAAACTGAGGAACGCTTGTGCTCCTCAAAGCAATAATCGGAAAACTTTGAACGGGCCTTATTTCGAGCAGAGCGGGCGTTGTCCATGTGAGAGAATTCCCCGATGCATCAGTTGACGAGATTTGATATCACTTGAGAAATTCAATGACATCCATTATTATACTCATATTGATACATTTTTAAGATGGCCATGAACTGAAATATTGTCTCGCACCTTAGTCTGAGGGTTTCCCAGGAAAACGCTTGTCGGAAAGGAACAAAAAGTTTCTTTGATCCCTATCCGTGTTCTACGAGATAAATGACAGGGTTGGCTACGACCTTGTGATGTTCTCAGGTTCAAGGTTCTGGGACCGAAAATGCTTGTCTTCTATAGAAAGCTCCCTGAGAGCCTTCAGGAACGTGAAGTTTCGGCATTTTTAGGGATCGTTCCTCGAGTTGAACCTCCTAGAGCTGATAGTTTTCAAGATATGTTGTGAGCGAGACCCGGCTAGCTATGATCTCCTATCGGAGTCGGGGGGAAGCCGCAGCTATGTTCATTCCCTCCGATCGAAGAACGTGTCGCCGACTAGAAAACGAGTCTCTTAGAGTATAACGAACGGATGAGAACTCTCTGTTTTGTTTTCCAGGGATTGAGATCATCAGGTTAAAAACCAAGTTCGCAAACGGGTTCGGCCTCTTCGAAGTTCAGTCCGTCTCGTCTTTCATCGACATTTTCCACGCTCTGGTTATCATCGGATCAGTTCCCAGTTCGGAAGCAGAGTGAACCTCAAATGCAAACTCGAAATTGTGGGGTAGATCCGGCGTCGGAGAAACTATTTTCGATTTCGGCGGCTCGAGAGTGATTTCCTGTAGCCCTCGAGGACCACGAAGGTGCGACGAACTTGGCAATAAATGTCATGTTGTCTTTAGAATGGCTTCTCTCTCGGAATGTCCCGCTGTCAAATTTGGCCAACTTCAATCGGAAGAAATATCCACTCTCCCACATCGTTTACGTCGGCTTCATCGTTGTTGCGAAGTTGTTTTCATCTAACGAAACTTCTGATTGAATTGTGTCGCGTCATCGAAGAAAAGCTGATGGTGGAACGATTTCGGGAACCGGTCGAGACAGAGCACGACGGAATCGTCTTTTCAAACTCTTCCTCGATTGTCTTTCAGGTGCTTCTCGATACGACTCTGAGCGACCCCAGAGCGGAACAGTCATCGATCACTCGTTTCCAAGCTTCACTGGTGCGCGACGATTCAAATCAGAACATCAACAATAATTGATTTCATCTCAAGAAGCGAAGCTCCTCCGTTCGTTTCCGACTTTTCTCGTTCTAGACTCTGGAAATCCTGGAAAATGTCTCAATTTTCGTTCTCCCTGATTAGAACAGCCATCTATGAGAATTATTGCCGTGTTCCCAAATCAAACAAGTCAATGGGCCTGGAGTTTCCCTCGTTCCCGCACGTTGGTTCGGTTAGCCATGGCCAGGCCGTCTATCCGCAAAGCCTTCGTCGCAGCGGCTGCCCTCCATTAGAATACATTAGCTGGTGATGGCATTGAAACCGCATGGACTCCCAGAGGAATGTGACAGACGACTGCAAGTGATACGAAATGAACGCTAATACCAACCAGAGGAGCCGGTGCATGTCTCCAAACGCGGTGGTCTTGTCGAGGAGATGGCTTCATGCCTGCTTAGCAGGTCGCTCTTCTGTTTTCCTCACCGGCCAGCAGTTGTACGTGATACTGTGACTGACTGTTCATTTCTCGCCCGCGAGCTATGACTTGCATGGTGTCCCTCGACGACAAGAAGCCTCTCGCCCTCGGGTGGCGCCAAGGAAGCCACTAATGTGCCAGCGACCGCCCCAAGCAGACGCTTAGATCTCGGCCGTTGTCTTACCATTATCTTTCGATGTGTTTGTCCTCCTGCGACGAGGAATGCACGTTCACCGAACAACCTCAAGAACAGACAGAGGCAAACAAACAAACAAACGAACAGATCCCATCGGCGAGCCACAAACCCACCGGCCGCGCCTTTCCTGTTATCAGAAACAAACTGCGAGGATTAACATTCGAATGGCGGACAAACGACTAACCGATAGATCAAGCGGCTTTGATTGCGCTACCGCTTACAATTAGGCCAAAGCCTGATATGCTCCGGGAATGATTCTTTCAAGGAAATCAGGAAGTTTCCTCGAGGTCTGACGTAAATTCATGATCATTTCCCAAACTGTTTACGATTCTGCGCGGGTGTCTAGCGTTGGAGGATTTGGAATGACTGTCGCAGTGGCGCCCGCTCATTTCCAGAGTATTCCGACTCCGTTGGCGATTGGATTGGCGTCCCCGATCATTCTGGAAATAAGCAGAAAGCTCAACGACGTCAAATAACGGGTCATCAGGGTCCGGGTGGGGAACGCAAGTGGGACGCAGTTGGCCTTTCGGGTCCCTCCAGGGTCGCAGACGTTGTTTTTGGCATGAATGGTCTGAGATAACCGAAGTAGAGTTGTACATATGGACAGCATAATGGCCCACCACCGCTCAGCAACAGCTCTAGTGCTGCCCAGTTCCTGGCGCTTAACTTTTCGGAATCTTCGCGGAAATAGCAAGAGATCTACCCGCTCTCAGTGTGTTTCGATGGTTCGCGATGTTTTCGGCTCTTAGGCGCTTCCTTCGCTCATTCTTGACAAGCGGATGCTTGGCCTCGCTGCTCGGGTCTCAGATCACGACAGCGTGGCCTGAAACAGGACCAAAAAATGAACTTGGAGGGCTCCGGGGATCAGCGTTCACAAGTCGTCGTTGTCGGCGACGACGAAAGCGACTCGACTGCTGCGCTGTTTTTCGGCGACGCGGCCCCGCAACTCGGTCTGTTCGGCTCGTAAAAGCAAGCGAGCGAGCGGGCGGGCGGGCAGGCACATCACGCGATGTTGTACGTGAGGAAGAATGGAAGGCAGTCTGTGTGCATCGTTTTGGAGCCGCGTTCTTTGAGTTCTTCCAGGGACTAAGTCCGATCCTCCCGCAACAAAGCCGTTTATTCAGCGCGACGACTTAACGCTAAGACGGGCAAACTTGATCCCGGCTGTTTCGAGGTTGGCCGTTGGCGCTCGGATAATGTCAAGTCCGAATGAGACAAGATAGCCTTGTTTACCTCCACGACCAACAGCGGAGGTAAGACCCACCTGCATGCCGGCGTCTGACCCTTTCCTCTCGTTCACAAGTTTTTTCCATCCTCGCTGCTTAGCCTGGGGTCCGAACTTCGCTCGACAACATATTCAGATTTCATATTCAGAGGAGGCCATGAAAACGATGTCACTTCCAGAACGAGCGGCTTGGCAAACGCCAAAAAAAGAGCTCCAGGAGGAAAGAATCGAAAACCCAATTTCCAGGTGCCTCCGCATTTTCTAGTCGCTAAAACACAGTCGCTGAGATGTAAATTAGTTGAAGGCGGCCCAGTGTGCGAATGAAGCCTGCGTGGGTGGAAACGCAACTACTTTGAAGTCTGAGGAGCTGAAGCGAGGAAGGAAAAGGCGGGAAGTTTGATCATTTTATGAGAAACACCGAAGTGTTCATGGTTTCGTATTGCAGTCTGCATCATGGGACATTCCTTTTCCGAACTATTCATTCTGACATATATCCTGGAAATCATCGTTGCGTTCGGGTTGCGATAACGGCACCGATAACGAGCGAGAGGAATTAATCGAGGAGAAGATAAAGCCCTGCTTCCGACTTGTGATACAAGTCTGGAAGAAGAAAGGGAAAGGAACGACTTGATGGAGTCGGAATAAGATCCATCCGCAGAGATCCATTGTGTTTGTGTGATGCGGTTCATGAGTTCGCCGGAGAGTCCGGGGACGTAGGCCGAGGAATTGAAGATAAATCCGGGAAATCCCGCCTCATAAAACGGCACAGCCTTGCCTTTGTTTCGTCTTCCCTCCTATGCGAAGATCTTCAGGATCTTTTATTTAGGCTGCTGCCCCCTTTCCTTTCCCGCCAGTCGCCCTCCGTTGTGTTAGACTGTGAAGAAGGCTCAGCGGATACTACTTTCGCTGCTACTGCCAGTTCCGCTGCTTCCACCATGGTGATGTACGTCGTGTTTTCTTCGCTGCAGAGGCCGCCGCATTTTCGAAAGATATCTTTTTTTGCTCTCTTCCGTCCTCGCTCCGGTATCCAGCCTCTCGGCGTTCCAGCATCGTCTATCCTGGTATCCAGAGCAGCCAAGCGCGTCGCACTGTTCCCGTGAAGTTTGTGAGACAGTTTTCAAATTTGCCGAAAGCCCCAGGCTTCCTTCAACGAAACTCCAAGGCTCGCATCCGGCAGCCTGCTCCCACCGGATCCACAATTAACTTCCTAGATCCCAGACGGCAAAATCAACTCCGGTCCGAACGAACGTACGAACGGAGCGAATTCCTTGACGGAGCGAGCTACCCCGTTTTGGAAGGCTGTCGAGTGACAAACCAGGTGAAAAACCGAGGAAATCGCTTCATCCGACGACTCAGCGGAAGCGCGCCGCCGGATCTTGACAACGATGTCACCGACGGTGACGATGGGAGCGCCGTCCCCTCCATGACTCACAATGCGCTGAGTATGACGCGGGCCACATCGCCTGACCGGGTCCAGCAGGCGGCGGTTATTCCTCAGAAGATCCATCCAATAATCCCTGACCCCGAAAGAGCCAGGAAGTGCCGAGGGAAAATCGGTGAAGATCGGCAAGGCTTACCAGATGCAAGTTCGGCGCGAAGGTCATGGGAGCGGCGAGGTTTCCCAAGTGACCGTTGGCGACATTGTTTGACAAGGAACGCAACCGCGATCACGCTCGACTGCCTTACATCGCAGTAAAGAATCATCCGACACTGAGCCAAACATTTTCCATTCTTACGACGACGGAACAGAGTATCGGGATCTCGTCAATCTCCGTGGCACTTCATTCCCTTCCCGATGAACTCTCGGGAGTTCGGAGAGCCTTTCCGTGAAGTTCCTCCACCGCCGGAGAGGTTTCCAGTGGCGGGGGCGGGAACTTTGTCATCGGAGGACGCGTGCTGCTTTACTGGCGAAGGGTATTTTGATATTTGTCACAGCTGGAGGGAATTCTTCACGCGCTCACGATTTATCTGCTGTTGTTCTCTAATACGTTTATGTGGCGACACTGTGAACCGCGCCACGACAAGAAAGTCATTCATTTCCGCGAGGAACAGATCTTGGCACCACCTGGATCTTGACTGCGGACGGAACGAAACGAGAGACGGACGGACAAGCGGACATATTCTGTTGTCTTTTCCCCCGTCTTTCTATCTCACGCTTCATTCCCCCTCACTTATACAGACACTTGCACTCTAAAAGACGATACAACACTGCTACAGCCGCCATGTAATGAGGCGCAGATTATTCTCTGTGTTGCCTGCCTGCAAGGCCGCCTGCTCGTCTGGCCGCCAGACTGGCATTGTTGGCATACCGTAAACGACGTGCATTGCAAGCCGGAGCAAGTCAAACAGCGACAAAGAGAGGAAATAGGAAGAATCGAGCCGGGGTAGCGGAAATCGAGCAACGGAGAGATATAAGAGGATCCGCCAGCAAGTGACCGTGACCGACATGAAGTGAGATGTCTCGGAAAGGAGACGAAGAGGCTTTGGAGCTTACAGCGGAATCAGAGACGAGCTGAGCACAGCGGCGGATCTATCGAAGACAGCTTCGGGCTTAAAATGAAAAACAGGATTCATGGTGACTAGTGCGAAGGTGACTCGCGTTTCTGTGACCTCCAAGTTACTCCAAGGCCAGGTTACTTGAGCCGGGCTTTATGATGCTAATTTCTGAAAGTCGTAGAAGCTGATGAATGAGGGACGGAACGATGATGAGGTCTTCGGGGGAGGCTCGCTGTGACGTGCTCCTCTCAGAGACTCCATATTCAAAGTTCTTGCATTCGACACTCTCCTCGAAATTACTCTCGTGGTCCTTGATAGAGGTGGAAATCAACGGTTCTGACGTTACTTGCTTCATTGTGGAATGACGATTAATCAGCAATCATCGAAAATGACAGAATATCGGGGAGTGTCTCACTCGCCGGCAGGCTCTTACCTGTCAATGAGTCTCAGCTGCGGCTCCGTGGGAAAATTCCAAAAGAATCAGTTCCAGGATGTGGAACATCTCTGGGGAGATTCCCGGCTGTTCTTCGATATTTTCCGGCAGTTGGTATGAATGCCATGTGGAGCCGATTGTGTTGTCATGCGATTGGAAATACGAAAACACGGCTTTCAGGTTAAAAAACATATAATATATGTATATTTATTGAAATTCTTTCGCTTGTTGTCCTCTTCTATATCTTTACATAATGGTTTCAGACATTTGTAACCGTCCGTCGCCTCAGCCATCAGCATCATCATCCTCTTCTCGATACTCCTCAACGGAGCCAGACGGAGAATAAAAGCATCGGCTCAACATTCTATGACACGATCCGCCTGCAAGTGTTCCACTGCACCGTGAACAGCATCTCTTTGAACTGATCGAAGTCGATTCTTGTTGTTCATATTTGCAAAGAATACGCCGCTGAGACTTGTTTTGATCAAAGCATTCACCTCAGTCGGCGGATTCTGAAACAGCGGAACATTCCCTCTTGGATAAATTCCGCGATGAGTTCCAACACTCCTCGTCAGAGTTCAGCTCCAACATATGTTGCGGGGATTTCATCTATTTCTCGAATCCGAATCGAACGGTGGTCGGGAGGATGAGGTTGTTCGTGCAGTAAAACTGCCGTAGATCTGTTTCAGGAACGTTGATCGGTTGGACCCGTCTCCCGGACCGGAAATGTATCGCCGAGTTCTCCCGAACTACATCCGGATGGGGTCTACCTGAAGCAGATTATCCATTCATCACGTCTTCTGGGTGACGTGAGTTTGGGAAATTTGATGTTGTTGCTGAACGCTTGCTGCTCCAACAGGCGTTGTGACAATGGTAGGTGCCGACAGAACCGATGATGGTGTCAGTCGAGAAAAAGTTGAGTTCCCGACGTCGATAGACCGCAGGGCGCCCATGACGTGCGAACCTCCTGTAATGAATACGAGCCAATTATTCGGACGAAAGCAGCAGCGGCAGCAGATGAATCCCGAAGTTTGCTATGGCGCGAACAAATGGAGAGGCCTGGTAACGAGACCGAGCGGGAAAACGGGGAATTCTCAGTCCGTTTTCCTCTTTTCCATTTGAATGCAAATGCTCTCTCGGACGAGAGGAACGACCTCACTTGCCTTCACCGAGTTCTTTATGTTGTTTAAACGCTTTGCACACTCTGGATGGACGCGTGAGCGAACACTCCAAAGAATACAGAGAGCGCAGGGGGGGGGAGGGGGCGAGGAGAAGGGACCCGGATGACCAGCAGCCACCCGCCAAGCAAGTTAGGGAAAAGAAGCGACTCGGCGACGAACCCGAAGGCTTGACATGGCACTGACAGTTTGTTCGTGATTCGGCCGAGAGTGCTGCTCGACAAGGACAACTCGTCCAAATTGACGACGCAACACCAAAAAAAGAGCACCGTCCAGGACGACATCGAGGGAGTCACACAAAGTACTTACCATTAGAAAGTTGCAGCGTTTGTGGGAGAGGTGTTTGTTGAATCTGCTGTTGAAGAACGAAACCCGTCGCTGACACGACTGGTTCGCTCCCGATTTTAGTCACAGTTGTCGACTGTCCGGAAGGGTTGACGAGAGCAGAGCTGCTCCCGCTGCTGCTGCTCCCGCTGTCGATGACACCGGCAGCAACTTCAAGGTGAGCTGTGTTCGTAGATTGGATGTTCACCGACGACGGAGGAGGCGGGTGTGGCACGAGTGCCGGCAGAACGTCAAATCCCTGTTCGAACATCGCCTGGTGCCGACTGCAAAGGCCTCCGGGTATGGCAAGGCCAGTCGATGTCGTTGTTGTCATCGTCGACGACGCCGATGCTGGTGCGGCACCCGCGACCGCCGCTGCAGCTGCTGCTGCTGCCGCCGCGACCGCTGCTGCTGCTGTTGTATTCGGTCCGCACAACTAAAACGAATGTCATGTCAGCCACGAGCCACTAAAATTCAAAATGTCACTCTGCCCTCCTGGCCGTCTCCATATCGCTATGCCACATTCCGGAACAGAATTTCGGAAGTACGACTCTAACTCCGAGCCTTCCGTTTTGCCGGCCGAAAGCGAACTTTATGTCACTGCTGTATCTGATGTTTTGAAGCGCTCCGAATGCGGCCTTTAGAAGATTGTTCCCTCACAATATGCTTCTCGAAAGTTACGACCGTCGATCGCAAAAGTTGAGAACAAAATGGAATTCTCACATCTCTCGCGAGGAAAACAACTCCGTCCAACGGAGTTTCGACGAAAAAGGGTTCCCGTTCACATCCAGTATAATCCGCTATGGGATGTGAGCTCGCAAGGTCTTGGGGGACGATAAATTTCGAGCGACCGAGTGAATCGTCATCTGCAACGCCACCGAAACCACTGTGACTGGTGTGGAGAAGCATCATATGAGTGCCACATCTTCAAGTCATTTCATCAACGGATTTCTCTTCCGTCTGTCCGATTTCGAATCAACCGATGTTGCGGCTGCGTTGCGATGAGGACGTTTGGAAGCATCGATTCGCGCTCATGCTACCTTGTTATTCAAATGAGAAGGAAAATGACCCAAGGTGTCCATCGGATGAGTGACCTTCCAGGAAGGACAGTTCTGATACGAATGGAAAACGGATCTGAGAAGCGTAATGAATGAAACAATGGAGATAAAGATCTTTCTGCGGAAAGTGTCCCCTGGAAAGCTCACTCCCTGCGCGCTCCTGCTCTTCTTTCTTTCCGTATTCCTCAATGCGGCCTCTGGCGATTCATGCAAATCAGGTACCGACCCCAGATCTCGTCGAGAGACCATTGTTCATATCATCGTAGCTTGTTTTTCCAAGAATCCCTCTCAGATTTATAGCTCGATACACTGCCCGAGGCTTCTTGTGAACAGGAGATCTCTTCCGTCAACACAACCGCACTTTTCATCCCATCTAATCGTTGCCCCTCGCTTCCGAGACCACTTCCGAGTCAACACTTTAACATGACGAACAACGAGAGCATCGGAGATTAGTCGATCTAAACAGAAAGAAAGCATGACGAGCTTATTCAAACAGATAAACGCAGTGGATACTCACATTCGAGGCTTTAGTCAACACCGTGCTGTGCGGATCAGTGAGGTCGGAGTCTTCGCAGTACGTTGTTCCAGAGCTTTCCATCTCGAGGTCATTCGCCTCTAACATTTCGGGATTCCCGTGACTGCTGTCAGTGACTGAACCGCCCTGCTGCTGCTTAGCCCTTGTAACGGCCAGGGTGTGTGCAGTCACCTCGAGGAAGTTTGGTAGTATGGGCACATTTTGTACCATCATCCCTGTGGAGCCATCGCTTACGCTCGGGAGAGAAATTACTCCGTAACTTGTGGTGCGGAAGTCTTCCATCTCAGCGCCGACCTCTAAACATCCGCCACCAAACGATGACTGTAGCTGAAACAAACGATTGCGATCGCATCATCAGCCAACGCTTACTCAAGACAAGCTCCGAATAAACGCAAGGCCGTACGCTGCACGACTTAGGGCCGCCATCCACTGCAGGTGGGGAATATGGCTGACTTTAGTAGACTGGGACCTTTGCTAATTTAGACTTAACTCCCACAGCTCTAGAATTTTTCACAGCTCCCAAGAGCTCAACCATTAATCTCGAGGATTTCAGGATTTTGAATGAAACTCGACGGGAAAATAACTTCCTTCTCGGATGAAGTTTCGTTCTTGGAGACAGTGCCCAGAAGAAAGTCAATCCGGCGAATGACCCACGAGCACGGAGAACTGAATGCCCATGCTCATCAAGTGGTCACTTTGGCCAAATTACATCAAACTCCAAGCTCCGACCAACCGGCCGCTTGCACCGAAGTCGTTGGATACTCAAGCGACACACGACACGACAGTTTGCTAACGCGATCCACCACGGGCCTATTTATATTTGGGTTGCGGCGAAGTTGGTCACTTAGCTCGGTCAGTCTGGACAGAGCTTCCCCGTCTCGCTTTCCATCTGCTCTAGGTTGCCTGCCACGCGGCTCGGTTTACGGATGCTCCCGGTTTGTTTCGGCTGTCGACAAATTAGAGCAGAACCGCCTTTTGCAAGCGCCGAAGGCACCGAGCAGGGGTTACGGTTGACAAGAAAGTTACACTCATCAGGAAAGCCACGTCGTGAAGCAAGTGCGCGCGTGGGCCACACGAGCAGTGAAGCCGGCAGTGGAGGAGTTCGAGTTTAATCGCGACCGGACGACGAGGGCGTGGAACAGAGGCGAACATTTCAATTTCGCACCGCATTTCCCCAACGAGGACCAGCTGTTGGGTGGAATTGTTTATAGCGGCATTAATCCATAAACGAATCCCCTAATGACCTCATCCTGTGTTCAGTCGAAACTTTGCTGAGAACTCGAAACTTTAATTCAAACCGAGGTTCAGCCTGCTTCGTTGTCGCCGCCGCCGCCACCGCCTAATGGGTTTAAATAGTCGTTCGAAGCCCACGCTGGATAATTCAAATAGATGAAGGAAGATTCGATATCCAGCAGTCTGAACATTTTTGGCGAGCGATTCGACCGAGAATGGGAATCTCCGCCGCGAATCGTCCGAGCGGTCGGGGAGCTTAAAAATCGCGCGAAAAAACACGGCATTCTCTGAGAAGCGATCCGAAAATGGAGATTTTTTTGTGGTGGATGCTCGACGGACGTACGTGAACTACCGTGGACGTCGCCGGAGCGCCGCCGATCGTTACGGATCTCCCTAAAGCTCCGATGACATCTCCAATAAATATTCTCGCCGCAAAAATAGATCGAACCGGGCAGACCGCTTTCCGTGCCGCAATCAATTCTTTCGAACAATTTGAGGAGCTGGCGGCGCGACGCAGCTCACTGGCTAGCGTGTCGGTTCCGGAATGCATGTGTAAAACGTGCATGCCACGTACGATCGACTTCATCGACGCTAAAGCAGCGACTCCGAGAGGCAACTCGATCGAGAACGAGGTTTGCGACATTTGTCCAGTTTTGTGGCCTCCGCCTCCCCATAAAGCTGAGTTCGGCCACGTGGCGACAGCGACTCAATCGGCTAACCTGATTACAGGCACGCGAAAGTCGAAGCACGGAGAAACGGCGTTTTTTTATTCAAAAAAATTTCCCCGCTGTTTTAGCGGGGATATTTTGAGCGCGCGAAATTTTGAATGGTGTGCGGCAAACCGCCTCAAATTCTTTCGACTCCGGTGATCTTGAGTCGAGTCGGAAAGGCTCATCAGCAGGGTTAGCGACCCTCGTAACGGGACTGGAATGCGAAAAACAAGGGGACCGCAGGTTTCCGAGTAATATGGTGCTGTTTATTAGCGGGGAATCTTGGGGCGCGCGAGATTTTGGATGGGTTTCGGCAGTTCGAGTCAGATGCACGTTGCTTAGAGAATCTCGATGCCGGGACGGGAAGGGTTCCAAGATCGGTTGCTGGGTAACATGAGAGAGAAAGGGAGCTATGCGATGCGGAGCGATTTTGACTCTCGGAAACCAATCGTGATAAAAGATCAAACGTGCGGGAAACCGGGCGCGCTAAAAGTTCAGAGCAAGAGGATGAAACAGGAACAGACGAACCGAAACTTTTTATGCGTATGCACAACTCGGATGTGTGCGGAATCTCAGGACGTGCATCTATCAATATGAATTTCCGAACGCCGCCGCCGCCGCCGTCTGATGGAAGACGGCGAAACTTTTTCGCCCGTCTTTTCTCTTCTTCTCCTAACGCGTGGGAGCTGCCTAGCGCTCGAAAGAAACCCACCTCGGCCGTGGTGACTGATGAGTTCATGACCTGATCTGAGAACGCCACCGTTTGGTGGAGAGGTCCCTGAGAGGATGGAACCGATGTACAACTTTGTAGTACCTCATCTTCCTGAAAAGCGAAATTCAAGTCAGTCGGCGCTGTGTTTGCACCTTGCATTGAAGCATGGAAAAGCTTCCCATGGATTTTTTCGTGAGGAACTCCCACTCTTCACGAAAGGGTGCTGACGTTTTCGGGAGACGAAGCAACCTACTTGACGCACCTTATACGTAGTAACTTGGCCCCCTTTGCAGTGCGAAGTCGAGTTGGGTGGTGATGATGTGATTTTTGTTAGCGAATGGCTGTCGGGGGCCATGTCGTACTGTCATTCGAGATCGCTGGTGTCCAGCTCGGAGTCCGAAACGACACCGAGATGCTTCCCCATCTTGCGTAATTTGTAAACAACCTGCTCCTGCACAAGGTTGAAGCACATGGCTATCAGAGCGAGACCTGACAGGAACGAGATAAAAAACGGAAAGGTATTAGATAGCACTCCTCCAGCGATCTCGCATCAGCCTTTGGCTGCCGCCGACACACGCCTTCGGCTGCCGCATTGCAGTACCGTCTAACAGAGATGTAGCACTTCCTGTTTGTTCTTCCTGAGCCCCGTGGAGATCAGCCATCCATCATCAATGGAAGCGACTGGGGCGAAGCTAAAAATGGGATAAAGTTGCTCTCCTTGCAAGCGCCCACCTTTCCCCCCCCCCGTTCCGCGGAACCCCTACACTCGGTGGTTTTTTTTTCCACCGAGCTTGTATCTGTGTGTGCCTGTGCGGTCGCTGTGTCATTCTGCTGCACGCGCATACGCCCGACGAAGAAACAATGAGCTTCACAGCAGGAAACTAATTCTCTAAATCCATCATGAGCGAGGATTTAAAGCGCCCAAAGCGTCGGATGAAGAATCATGATCGAGGCGAAGCGTTCGCCCAGGAAGAAATTACGAACCTGTGAGCAGATAGATGGAGCAGATGGCTAACTTCTGCTCCGAACCCTCGATACTCTGGCCGGGGACGAGGTCCCCGAAGCCAATGGTAGAGAGCGTCACGAAGCAGAAGTATGACCCTTCGAGGTAGTCCCAGTCCTTCTCCCAGAAGGAGAACAGAAAAGCACCTGTAACGAAATTCGTATGGGAAATTTATTCATTTTCGAAAAGTTTCGATGGACCCCGACCGCTGCACCGTGACTGAATTCGGTAGCGTATCGGATTCTCAAAAGTTCCTCCTTTCTCCTCTCAGTGCGCCGCTGCATCCGTCGGGTCGTCTCGCTCGATTCGGCCCACAATGAACACGAGGTTGTCCGGATCCTTCCGGAGGGTATTGAGAGGAAGCCCGAATTGGAAGAAGCGGAGAAAGGACTCACCGGCACATATGTACAGTGTTATAATCGCCATGCAGAGGCTAATTGGCACAGAGACCCGATCCGTTGACCTGAAACGCGAAGCCGGCCGTAGAATCAGCGACCGACCGGTCAGAGTATTATCATGAATGAACAGTTGAAGACTCGGCAAATGAATTCGATCGGACAGTCGCCCGATCGACAGCAACCAGAAGCCCGCTCTTCCTTCCGTCGTTCCTTCCTTTTTCCCGTACACGCGTCCGATAGTTCCTCACCTGTAATATTCGCTGCCGCTGCTGTGCTGGGATGGATAACCGGGGCCCGCTATCGGATAATTGTACGCGGTCGTCAGCTGAAGGTCGTGCAGATCCAGTTTGAGCGAGGGAGTCTTGAGCTGGAGGAACAAACTCGCATCTATCGAGAGGATCTCGTGAAAATGGTTTCGAAGAAGACGAACGAAGGGAAACGCGCGAAGCTTACCATTGCCTTGGACGCATTTGGACCCAGGGGTGTGAGGTTTTCCGACTGATTATAGTTGAAATGTCCTCTTGGCATTCTGAGAGCTTTCTGATCTTTTCTCGATCCTCGACAAAAGCATAGTCTGTGAATAGCGTTACGATAACCTTTGTTAGAGGTCGTCTCCCAGTTCGAGTCGGAAAGATCAAGAATGGAAGAAACTTGATGGACGGAATTCCATCATGATTTTGAGTGGTTCCGGAGCGCTTGGAAGCGCTCCCTCATGGCGAAGCTTCGGAGAAACCGAGGTTAGTTTTGGAAGCACTCACCTCACGTATGAATACTTGAATGCTTTTGCCAACAAGTCTCCTATATTGGTGAGGTAGAGAAGCATCAAAGGAATCCCCACTAATGCATAAAGAATGGTGGCGACTCTTCCCTCGGCTGTCTTCGGAGATATGTTCCCGTAACCTGAAGAAGAGTAATACGTTTGTTGATAGTCATATAATGCACTTCACCGCGTTTGGATGACCATGATCGACGATTGCGTCAGCTGAGTGAGTCACTGAACCTGAGTCGACCTAATCCTTTGTGAGGGTAAATTGATGGTGCTCTCGCAGCTACCAGAATAGCGTCGTTCGATGTGGAAAAAATGTCAAGCCGGGAGAAAGAGAGAGAGAATCCTACGAAAAATGAAGCGATTGTTGCGAAACTTGAGGTAGTACCGCAGGATCCGACTCGCCCAGCAGTCACAAACCATCTTGATGGGAAAAAATATGGTCAAGGGAAACGAGAGAACGCGAGCCTGAATTTGCATAAGGCCGCGTCCTAAGTGGGCCAGGAGCTCTTTATGAAAAAGTCCATTCCGTATTCATAATGTTTCCGTTCTCTGATTGAGGCCGGAATCGTATTGCATAAGACAGCGAGGTCTCACTCAGAGTATTCCATCACAATAGAATCAAGAGTGACATCATCGTTTTCCAAGAACGCTGTTTTTTGAGCGCACTTTCGACCGCTTTCGAGAAAAAAACTCACATCAGCGGACAGAACTTCATCAGATGCCGGAAAGAGGATGGAGATCGCTCGAAAACACTCGCATTCAAACATAACGAAAGATGAACCGACTTCGACCGTTCCATTTTGAACGGTCGGATGAACTTGTGTTCCGGAAACTTGGAATCTATAGAAACTATAGGGATACGATTTCTTCGAGCATCCTTTGAGCGGTGTCGAGGAACTATCCGACCGAAACGTCCTTCCATGCAGAGGGTCCGGGCCCTCCTCGGAGCTTCCTCGCTCAACGTTCCACGCAGCCGAACATTGCGATTCTTCCCAAGTTGAGAGGCAGCGGCTCAATGGAGTTCTCTCCAAAGGGACTCCTCTCGACGCGATTTCCATTATAATCATTGTTTTTCGTAAACCCATCCTTCCACTATCGGGGAACATGCACCAAAGTCCTCCCGAGATCGTTGCTCTCTGTCACTAATTGTCAACGGCTACATTCAAGCAGTGATGAAATATTCATCGGGACACGCTCGAAGATGGTGGGATAGGGAAACGAGTCGCTGAGGAAGACAAAGTAGCGACCTGACTTCGCCGAGTGCACGGCTGAACGAGTGCAACAGGTGAGCTCATCGGAGGAATCGAAACCGGGTGACATCGAGCAAAGATTGACACTTTTCGAGTTTTCCCTCCGCGGCGTCGAAGTCCCTAAAGCTTCGCCACTTTTCCATGGCCTTCGTCGAGTTTTCCGGATCGGGGACCCGTCAGAACAGAGGACGAGTTCCGAGTGGCCCAGCCGTTCCCGATAGTGGCGCTAATGGTCCCGAGCGCCCGGGCAGCCGCTTGTTGACGCACAGTCATATATATTCACAGGTGTCGTTCTGGGATCGTGCAAACAGCAGAGCTACCGACCGACCGAGCGAGCGACCGACCGAGCCGCCGGAGGTAGAGGTCGCAAGCGAAACACGAGAGGGAACAAAGCGAACGGAAAAGCAAACAAGGCACCGAATACATCCTCGGAAACACGACGCACGTTTCTCGAATGAAGGCGATGCAGGCCGCTGCCGATTGCGTTCTCATTACATCAAGACACTCAGCTGAATGGGGAACGCGTCGTGCCGAATTTCTCTAGGTCTCGCCGAGTCGATTCTTCGCCGCTCGCTATTTCTCTTGTTTGTGTGCTCGATGAGACGTTGCTTCTAATCAAATTGAATTTTGTTTTTCTTTCCCCGAACCCTCACGCTCGCATCTTCAAGACCTCCGAGTGATACAAGCTTGAGGTTTCCAAGTTATATAAACGCTCGCCGAGTCAAGAGGCCCGCGGCATCTCATCGACATGTGCGAGGCTTAGGAATTCCCAAATTCTCATGAGCCTCCTGATATCAAACCAAAGCAATCTATGAATAATTACTTTCGTCAACAACAGGAGCTCGTGATGAGGGTCGCTGCGGCCGGAGCTACACTTGATCCCGAGTTATAGTTAGCATCTGAATTTAATGATGTGCTCAAAGTAATGGCGAGCGTCCATAATTGTGGTAAGGCGAGCCGGAGTTCTGTTTGGTGAGTCCATCTCATAGAATTCAGTCTAAGCCGGCCGGTAATGAGACATCCTGTGATGATGTCTTGAATCCTGCGTGGTGGGATAACGATTTCTTGTCGCAGTTTTGATCGAATCGTGGAATCCGATTCAGGGAAAATACTTACGCCGAATAGGAACACATTGAGCAATTAAAATTGCATCGCGAACTCAGCGCATCTCAAACTGAATAATTTATAATCAGAATTCAAGATGACCCTCGTATAATCAGAGGTCGACTACTAGCACGGAAATCGGTCATATTTCAACAGTTTCTAATAAGAGGCAGAATCCCATAGATTTCTGATTCTTTACAGAGTTGTTCTTCGAGATTTTTCCGGATTCTCGAATGTCACCAAAGCGTGGATTTGGGTCCTCTTGAAGCTTTATGCCTAAAGCCCCAGCCGCTTCCAGTGCGAATCGAGACTCTGTCGGTCGCAGTCTACGTTCGAGTCGAGGTAGCACGCCTTCCTTCCATCCAACAGGAATTTCGGCTGCAAGTCCGAAATCGCCACAAAATCCTGTCGATTCAACTCGAGAGAAATATTTTTCGATGGTTTACGTTGCCTCCACCCACTGCCGTTCGAGTTGCCGTCGAGGAAATCCCAGAACCGACAGAGTGATATCTCTCGGGAACAGCGGAATTCGCAAAAGAACCCTTCAATCTATCGCTATGACCTCTTTCTGAAGTGGATCCTTTCCGGAATTCCGGAAAAATTCTCAATCTGTTCCGTTGCCATCATTCGTTTCCTTGTTTTCAGGCCGCGAATGGCAAACCAGGCGACACTGCAATTTTGGTCCAAGATTTACATAAACTCAATAGAATTCTCTGCCGAGTGAACTCCCAAACAAGAGTCTGTTGGACTACTAGCGGAAACCAGTGACCATTAGGTCTCGAATGTACACATCGGGGTGTGAGCATTGCTCTCCGGTTCTCCCCTGTAATGAATTCCACCGTGCTCGGGACGCTTCGTTCACATCGAGAATTTCAAATACACGCCCCGCACCGCCTCTGATTTGTGAACGACGGAACCCTTTCAACCGGAACCCACTGAATTATGTACAGTGACTCATATGGTCCACGCAGTCTGTCGAAGGGTTCAAACTGCGCTCCCCTCGCTCATCAGTTCATTCTTATAATTATTGTTATCGCAGTCGCTTCGAAAACGAGAAATGCATAAAAGTTGTCGTTGTTGCAAGAACACCACTTTGAAATAATGACAATGCTCACGGAGAGCTCCGCGTGTTTGTGAGAGCGGGCTAGGTGTCTGGGTCATGACAGCAAGTCATTTTATCGAGTTTAGTTCGAGCAACCGGAGCTGTCCTTCCGGACAACATTAATGGGGCCGAGCCGAGCACGAGATGGCAGGGCCCCCGGTAATTACGAGGGCGGATTGCGGCTTCCCTAATACTAGCCTTGAGGATCTACAGGACTGCCGGTCATCGTGCTGCTTGCAGAAAACTGTGGCGCTACGCTTGTCGTTCAGCTGTCCGTTTCGGGGGACGGTAAACAGAACGTTGGGCGCCGCCGGCCTAACTCGACTCGACTGGAAAAAACACAGACAGACTGACTGACGCATAACAAGTCGACAAAGCACAGAAAAGGCGAGATCCGGTGTGGAAAAGCTTTTTTTTATGTTCACAAACTCACAGATTTTCCCACGCGTCACGGGAAACCGAGGGCACGAGCCGAAGCAAGTCAAGGCGGCAATGAAGAAGGCACGCATACATACATTGTATGTACATACATACATTGTATGTACGTACATACATACGAACTCGCGTGTCTTTGTTCCCTGCCCACACCTTCCCCTTTTCGTGTCTCGAGAACGTTGTGAAGAAGCAGTCGTCCGTTTCAGACCATTAGCGCAAGTGCGTGCCCGCTCACCCGCTTGTCGAAACGAGGCGTCTTTGCAGGAGTTCGGGAGCAGGCCTGACGAACGGGAACCCGCTCCCGCCCTCCTCGGAGCGGGAATGGGAGAAATTTCCAGGTTTCCCGATCGAATTCGTGAATGTCCGATGGAAGTTTTGCATGGACTGTTCTCAGGCAGAGAGTAAGCCAATAGAAAATTCCGAACAGCTTTTCATCCTTCGGTTCAGACGAGTCGGAGGAAGCGTTATTGGATTGCGTGGATGGCGCAACTCCGTCCTTGTTTCTTTCCTTCCTTTCTTCCTTCGATCGCGCTACGGACCCCAAGCAAATCAGGGTCTGACAAGGAAGAGTCCTCTTTGAGTTTTTCTCTCTCGTCACTGTCCGAGCGAGACCACTCGGAGTTCTGGGTGTCGGACTCGAGCGAGTGGCTCTCACTCAGCTTTTTGAGACGGACGAAGTGAACAAGTGCTTCCTCGGACTCGGGTCATTAACATCAAAAATAGACTCAGTCAGGCCAAAACCAACTTCGTGGAGAGCGTTATTCACCTGCTCTGAGCCTCTCGAGTCTCGGCCGTCAGGAGAGCTCGGTTTTTAGTCGAGATCGTTGTTCATTTTTCTTTCCATTTACCTCGCACAGAGCGCATTGAGTGAAATCATTCGGAAAGAACAAAGAGATATTGCTCGCTCTGAGGTAGTCGTAGCCGCACTCGATTCGTTTTGTCGGAGGCAGCTTCTAACCATCTATCGATAGACCGCGGTGGTGGTGTTCGTTTTTGCTTTACAGAGAAAAACATCTGAACACAGAGCAAAAATGGAAATGATATCCGGACGTTTCAGAAACAGGGGAAGATACGTTGGTGGTTTGCGGGCGCTTTTTTCTTTGCAGCATGCGATTTTTGTCAAGGGTCTCGCTCATTAGGCGGTCTCCCACAGGACAGCCCGGAGAGGGAGATAGAACGAGTTGAAACGCGACGGGATAGAGAGAGAGAGCACAGCTGTAAAACGTTTCTTATCTTTATATCCAGAGCTAAAATCCCAAAAGATTGTCCTGAAAGGCGGTTTAAGTAGCTTGCGACCGGCCTATCGGGGGACGCGCTGAGGACTTTGATGCCGATGTTTGAGGATTCACGGTGGAAATCGTTGCAGTTGGCGCGTCGATTTGTTTTGCGAAGTCGATTCATTGTCGAGTGAATTGAATCACAAAAACTGCTTCTCTTCCGGCCATTCTTCCACGTCCCTATTGGGTAATATAGCTATTAAAAGACTTTGCACGCCGCCAGTCCGTTCGCTCGTTCGCTTGATTTATTTACTTGACCGCAGTTTGTTAATATAGATAGATGGATGATTTATGGAATAATTTATCTCTGCTCTGGTCAGTTCTCACGAGAAGAAGGAGGAGAAAAGTGTCGCTCCGTTAAGCTCGTCCGCAGCTATTATACTTGCCCAGGAACGGACAGGACAAAAAAGCCCACCCTCTCCTCTGCTCTTGATCATGACCATCATCACTGATGAAATATACGACACCGCAATCCGCTTTGTTGACCGGCACGGTCCCGAAAAACCCCATCATGAGAGTTTGAAGGAGATGATTCGAAGGCACTTAGGTACACCTCGTACGGTATGACCTCATGAACGCAGAAACATTGACGGTGAAACCGGAAGAAGGAAGACACGGCCGATCAGGATGTTGTACGAACAGCTCAGAATCTCAGAGTCAAAATTGAGGTTTCGTCGCTCTCGATCCGTGACGCAAACTGTGACGAGCATACTGGAAACTCAAGTAGTCGATGTCCCGGCTTAAAGCTTGCAGAACAGAGGACGCTTATAGCGCTAGGCTGTGTCTTCATCGATTATTTACGAAGGAAGAGACAGAATGTTTTGGATGACAGGTTTTGTCGCTTGAAATATCTCCCAATCCGTCATCAGTCAGATCCTCTGGGAAAGAGATTTACGTCATCAGCGGACAAACGTCGGAATACCGAAGTAGCTGATGCATTGATGGATGGATTGATGGAAATCGACTTTGATTACACCTGAACGGGGTCTGTCCCAAATGTCCCAGGTCCGTTGTTCCCCATCGGAGCTCATCAAGATCCCGGGTTGAAGACTCCGATTCTAGGGCCTCGTTGATGAATTATTGATCAAGCTCAATGTTTAAGGTGGTTCAAACGAACGAGCTAACTAAAGCGTCACGGGAACTTCACCGAGTCCTTTATTGTTTCCGCGTGAGTGGAAGACTGATGGACTCGGACAATGCTCGGAATAGACGGTCTAATTGCGAAAACAACAGCGAACATGATGCAAACGAAAGCAGCGGCATCTATCATGCGCCGTGGCGTGCACGATGAACAAAAGCCGAATGCTGGAGTTCTCAGGAAACACTTCCGAAGAAGCTATTCTGGACTCTGCGAGAGCTCCTCATGGGATTTATCAAAGTTTTTTTCTCTCTTTCTCTTCACTGGATAAAAATCACCAAGCTTGAACATAGAAGAAGTTGCTCATAAGCAAACTCGGTCGTCTTTTTTCTGATATAGAATTCAGTTTGAGGCTGAGGTGGCTTAGAAGAAAAGCTTTCCTTTGGTTAACCGAAGCTGGGGGCCGACCCTTGAGGGACTCGAGGACAACTTGAAAGACTTCAGCAGCGCCTCGTCGTCGTCTCTCTTTCTTTTCGTCGTCGACGACGTTGGCGGCTGCGGCTCCCTGATTTACTCCACTTACCGATGGTGGTGATGACAGTGAGTGAGTAGAGAAAGGCGCTCCCAAGTGACCACTGGGTTCCTTCTTTTCCTGCCTCCTTGCCGTCGTATCCTTCCTTTACGTGGCGGACGAGCTCCGAGGAAAAGTTCCGCATAACTTGCTGCACCGACATAGTCCAGTTTTCTTTGAAGAGCACATTCAGTTCGATGGTGATACTCCACAAGTGATCAATGGTCGAGTCCCGGAGGTCCTGGACCTCCTGCGCTTTTTGGTCCTCGTGATGAGCTTCGAGATGGCGGAACACGAACGCTCCGAAAATCGAGTACGCGACAACCAGGGCACAGAGGCCGATGTGGGAGAACATGAACGCAGTGAACCTCTTGCAGCATCCAGCCAATGATGGATCCTTTGGTCGACGAGGCCGCGAAGGGGCCCTGGATCGACGTCCTGAGGGTTTACGCGTCGCGAGCGCCATGGCACTCGAGGGAGCGATGCCGATTGTTGCGGCCTAGGATCGATGTCTGGATTCGGCTGTCGTTTCGTCGCCGCCCCCGTCGTCGTTCGAGATTAACGTCCGGAGCGATCGCTCAGCAGCTGCTGTTGGAAAACTGTTAGCTGAACGACATTCATCGGATGTTCGTCGGTAATCTCGTCGGCTTTCCCATGGCTGCAACAAAGAGGGTGCGAAGCGTGCTGCACCCTTTGTCCATCGGAAGGTCCGAATTCTCGGTGGTCTGTCGTACGCGTACCCCGTTGTTTGCGACCACTGCTCTCTGGCCGGCCTGGAGGCTGCTCATTACAAAGGCTCGCGAAGTAGTCCGCGGTCGGCGACAATCTCTATTGACTCTGATCGCTCTCTGTGCTAACTCTTCGAAAGAAGATTTTTTCTCTCCGTTCGCTGTCCCTTATCTCAATTCGTTCCGAAACGATGCTATTCGGATCATTAGCAAGTCATCTTCATTACTTCAAAGGACTGACGTCCTGACAGCCCGTGCCCGTGCTGTCGACACGGTGGCTCTGACGCTGGCTCGCTGTGGCGGTGGAGTCGACACCGAACCTGATGAGGTTGTTCCCACAACCGACGAGATAAGGAAACAAGAACTCGGACGTGTTCTCTCACGTGTGCTTTGCTTGTGGTCGTGGTGACTGAAGGGTAGAGTGCGATGGGACGTAGGACACCTCGGCTGCCAGCTTGCGCTCGTCCGAAACCGGACCAACACTTTTGCAATGGAGCAACCAAAGCAGCAGCAGCAGCGGCCGCAGGAATGGCCAGAAAGACGTCAAACATACGGCGGCGGCTATTTCATCCGAGACAGCTAGCTGACCGACCCGCTCTGCCTGGCGGCACGCACTCGGCCAGTCGGCGGCCGCGGCACCAGACCAGGCTGTTTGGGAAGCTAACGGTGATGGTGGCCAGCTAGCGGTTTGCAGGCAGACGCTGTCAGCGATACACGCTTGACCGAACCCGAAGCAGTCACCACTTAGCGGATTAGGGAGACCGTCTTACGAACTTCTGAGCTCGAGTGCAGGAGGAACGTTCCTTTCAGGAAGGCAGACAGGCCAACATTCGTCGCACAATGATCTGGGCACCGTCGATGACGGCTGTTTGCGGTATCGCCGCCTCGAATGTCGACACTATCGATGTCCGTAAATGCCGGCAGTAGAGTGTTGTTGTCGCTGCCGTCGACGACCACAGCACCAACAATGAGAATTTCTGACTTGAATGCTCACGCAGTAAGAATGTCGACCAGAACGCACTCGGCACGGATTTCTATATCGGTCCGAGCGGACTCCTGAATCGGATGCTCGCTCGCTTAGTGCCTTGGTGCGATCGTGGCAGCCGGTGCTTAATGTTGACAGTATCGATTTCTGTCGATGCGGATCGGATAGAAATTCACTCTCGGGCAGCGCAAACGACAACGTTCCGGTCAGGAGGTTCTGGTTACGCTTGAAGGAGCAAGGAGGAGCGATTGATAACGACAACAACAATTGCTCCTGATCATAGAATGAAGAGAAACAACACCGAGCGGGTGCCGGAAACAGCAGCCAGAAGGACGCCTCGGATCCTCCTCGACGATTGATGGCTTCAGATGAAACAAGATATCGATGGGGTCGGCTACTTTGACTGCTGCTGCTGCTCGGAGCTTCTTGCTCTTTGTCCGCTTAGCTTGCAATAAATGTGCAATTTGGAACAGCAGTTGCTTGCAGAAATATCGCTCACCGAAGTTTGGCTTGCTGACTGCTTGACCTGTCGCTTCTGCTGCGAACAGCCGAAGTTGGCAACGATTTATCAACGTAGCCTGCAATATTTCACAAATGTGGGAGGCGGTGCAGAATATGAAATGTGAAGCCTTTTAGATTCAAGCTCCACGAAATTGCGGACCACTGGGTTACTCGTCGGTTGGGTGGGCGAGCGGTTGTGGGTCGTTTGTCCGTCGTCTGTTTTCCTTCGTTCGGACAGCGGCTCACTCACTCGGTTACCACAGATTCGGTCAGGCCGGGTAGAGCTGCTGAGAAGTCGGACCGTGTAGAACCGAATCGAACCAGGCCCGGCTGAACTGTTCGACTCTGTCGGGGCCTGCCAACGAATAGCCGACTTCTCTTGAGGCGAACGATGTGATAGTTAATTCCGAACGATTTATTCACCGTAAAACCACTGGGCGGTATTCCTCGGCTCGAAGATAGTCCAGTTGTCAAACGTCACTTATGCACCACTGACTGAAAGCGAGAACTTTCTTTCCGGGCGAATTATTCCAAAAATAATCTCTTGCTCACACCCTGAAACTGTCACGGATGTCGCGGCACCGACATTCGACACGACACCCAAAGTGAATCCGATAGAAGTCGACGCACGTGTCACTCGTTGGCTTCTCGCGAAACTTATCGCGACTCTCTGTTACCGACAAGACAGGACAGATTCGCTAGCGAGCCGTCGACGACGACACATATTCACGGTAGCGGCGACAAAAAAAAACACAGAGCCAGATCTCCGCACCAGACAGTAGCTGAGTCTATAGAGCAGCTATAGAGAGACTAAACTGGAAAGTGAACCGGCACTCGACGGCGAACTGCTTGTCTGGCGGGCTGGCCATTCTCCTCGAATCCTCAGTCGCACCACGCTAAACTGGAATAGAGGGCGCTTCGAAAGAGGGGAGAGGAACCTTCGGAAAGGGAAGCATCGAACACATACGACACGACCCTATCCCACCGACAGGCATAAGACACCCGAAGCGAACGGGGAAAACATCGGCAATGTATCAATTATGATCTCGGTCCCAACCCCTGATGCGATTTATGGGCTACCGGCTTTTCGCATGCGGTGCGTTTCGCGTGCGAACGTTACATCTTCCGTCTTGAGCACCAAATTCGTGTTTCTCACGGAAACATTCCAGTATCGGTCTGGAATTCGTGGATTCGCTCTGATTTTCTGATACCAGATTTCCTTTGAAAGAGAGGGGGGGGGGTGTAGCCGCTTGGAGCCAGGACTTTTGTTAGGAAATCATTTCTGATCATTCCCATTGGGAGTGAGTAGTCTCCGAGAATAGGCTTCGACAATTACGTTGGGAACGTTGAAGTTTACTTACTTGTCGCGGTCAAGGCATAGATTTCAAAATTGACAACTCGACAACTCAATTTATGCTCCTGATTATCGGCTCCCATTCGAGGACGGGTCGCAACGAGCGCAACAACCAAGCGAAGCTTCTATACAGAACCCGGATTTCGACGAGAAGACGAAGGGGAGTCCATCGAGGATGGCGGGATCATGCTTCAAAGCTAGTTCCACCACTGGGGAAGCATAGAATAGCCTCAGATAAGAACTGATTTCCTCAAAACACATTTCCTCCCATAAATCTAATTTGCGTAATGAGATCGGAGGGTTGATCCCGATATCTTCAAGATGATAACTCAATGCTTAACTCTCTATTTCGTTGTGGAGCTCCTTCTATCTGCATGGAAGCCTCTCAGAGTATTAAGGAACGGAGGACGAAAAGTGTTTCAGGGATCGTGGTCGTCAGACACTGAATGGGTGTACACTGAATGGGAACGTAGAATCGAGTAAAACCCTAATAGGCGAGTTTTCTTTACGTGCCGGTGGTTTTTGGGCGAAGCTTTCCGCATCGAGATCCATGGTAATGAAAACGGAAAGTTGTGGTAACCCTCTCGTGAGCAGATATTTCTCACACGCTGGTCTTCCAGCAGCGAAGTCGACCGTTTCGTTTCACGAGCTCTCGCAGTGAATCTGACCGGGAACAAGGCATATGTATATCTTGTGAACAAGGAAGAGGACATTCAAAGTCCCATCAACTTATCATTCCATCGACGGAGGGAGGAGAAAACAATCGCGCGGAACAAGAAAACAAAACTCTTGCCATTAGCCAGAACAGAATGAAGAGTAACGAGGTTTGCTGCTTGCGGCATATCGACTCGGACGCTCAGCTGTTCCCTCTTTGGTTTCTCATGTGGCCCTTGCAGTATTCATGAGCAAGCATCGTTGAGCATCAGAGACTAAAAGTGGCGACAAAGACAGAAGTTACGTGAGAAGCAAGGAGGCGGGAAAAAGCTTTTTCGGTCGGGTCGGCGCGTATGACGGGGAGGGCGCTTGTGTTCAAGTAAGAGACTGAAGATGGAGAGAGGAGTTTTTTGGCGTCACCCGGCGACACCCGATCAGAGAGGCCTGAAGCGTCACTACACGTTCCGTCCAGTCGCTCAATCTTTGTTTCCTCACTCCCTTCACTGTGTCCCGTTGCCATTCGGCCACGAGTATCGCTACCCGTTCCGCTGCTCACTTACCTTAGTGGAAAAATATACAAAGTCAATCTTTTCCTTCGTCCCATCTCGGCACGCCGTTTCTTGGTACTCAGCCAAGCCGAGCGAACGGACGACGTGTCCTTCCAATTTCACTATGGCCAATGAGACTTTCGGGTACGTGCTCTAGGCGAGAACGAAACTTTTCCGGTGATGGAATCGAAGCACCGTGCGCGGGAACGATGCGGTTTCTGCGAACGTTCGCAACTTACTTGGCTCCATCTCATCCGGGAAACGTCGCAAAAAATTTCGCACGAGAGGAACTTCGTAGAGACTTCGGTACGCAGGGATCGGAAATAAACTTCTTTTGAGCAAGGCTTGATCATTCACACGGTCGTATTCAGCGTAATACAAAATCGTAAATCGTGGGAGCTACGAAAGCAGAACATTCGAACAGCTCTCGTGGGGCACGCCGAACAGGCCGCGGTTCCGTCCGTTATGTAAATTCAGTCACTGTTCCCCTCTGAAAGGAGAAATATTGATGCAAAGGAACAATTTATACGGGGCTGTCCCAACCGCCGCCTACGACCGACGTGAGCGGGCGGGCGGACGAGCAGATGGATGGATGGATGGATGGACCGACCCGCGCGGTACGAACGTCCGGACGCCGGCACCGTAGCGATCAAATTGTCGTGCGCATCAACAAAGTCGAAAAATAAGGACGAACACCAGGATGGTATCAGGTCGGGCGGGAAGGCGAGCTATCCGCGGTGAGGAGGGAAAAAGCAACAGCAACGACATTGACGGTTGAGGCAACAATGAAGACGACGAGGACAGCGAAAACGTTTCAAAACGTTCTAGAGCGACAAGTTTCCTGAAAAAGCGTCATCAATGTCTGTCGTTGATGGCGCTATAAAACGTTGTCAAAGTGCTCAGCAGGGGCGGCAGCCGTTTGAAGCCGTCGGTTTGCGAAAGGAAGTTTTGCGTTTCGCGGAAAAGAAGCTCACACAAACCAGCTCATCGGTCAAGAGGATGATCTCCGAGTGGACCAATGATTCTTTGATTGCATTCGCTCTTTCGATCGGATTCGTTTCAGACTTCGCTGGACTGAAACCGAATCCACGACAACTTTGGACACGCGCACTTTTTTGCGCCGGCGGCGTGCGAAGCACTCCACTGGTTGAACATGATCGAGGACGGACTCGTTGAACGAGCAATCCCAACTTCATATCGAGTTTCGCGGTCCGACATAATGGATGTCCTCAAAGTACGCGGCAACTTCTGTGCGTGGGACATTGGCATCGAGTCCTCAATGCAGAGATCACGAGAATCGAGGTTCCAACTCTCCGAGAGCGTGAGGAAAGATCCAAAGAAAGGAACGGACGAGCGTCGAGATATTTGCGGATTCTCGCACAAAAGGAAATCACTTTTTCATTTTGACGAATCTCGTCTCAAGTACGGGAGGATGATCCTCGACTGAAATCAGATCGCAACTCCGGAACTGACTATTCCTGTGTGCATCAAGCACTGTAACTCGAGTCGTGATGAGTGCTTTTCGAGCTCCTTTTGAGATCCAGATCCCATTTCTGGCCGAGGCAAAGTGCAGCGGCAAATTCCTGATCGATCGTGTCGCGATTTTGTTTCATCGTTGGCGTGTTGTGGCTGACTGAGGTCGAATCAAGTTGAGTCGATGGGTAGAAAACTCCGCGTGATCGTCTTGAGACGCAGATTGAGCCAAATGAAATCGATATGTGGTTGAGAATACTTCGGCAGCTGCAGATCAGCTAAGTGACGACGGGCAGCTTTGGCAGCTGTTCGCTCCGTTGCCATTAGGAAATTCCAGCGACAACGTGACAAGAATGGAATTTGAGCGGAAATAATATCACGTTTAGTTCTGGGAGAAAGAAGGCACCCTACGGCGAGAAGAGAATAATAGAGAAGAAAGCGAAACGAGAGAGAGGGAGGAAGGAAGGAAAGAAAAGAGGGAAAAAGAGAGTCCATTCCGAAGACCTCGAATGCCAGCCTCCTTTTGCTCCAATGGGATTTGTCGGTGGCCATAAAAATGATGGAGGCCTAAAGAACAACTCCTTTTTCCTCTTCGTACTGTTTCTCTTCCTCTCTCTCCTCATCTATCCGCAATTCCCTGGCAAGGCCCCAGCGTCCTGTGTGACCTAGACGCACCTTCTGCCCCTCCTCTGGCAACAGTACAGAATCATCAACGATTGGGACTTCGCGAGTGGCACACAATATCAATCGCAAGAAGAGAACGATGAAAGCGCGCAACAAGGACTGAAATAGAAAATGACGTTCGCGTGGCTAGCTTCGACGACCTCTCGTCAATAAACGACTATCAACGATTGGTTCCTGGTAGGTTACTCGATCCAGCAATTCGCCGCAGGCAGCCACCGTATTTTAGTTTCGTTTCTCTGACGAAAACGTTCATTAGACGTCGAGACGATTCTATTCTTCCGAGTTCGAACAGAAAACACAGCGAGGACTTCCGTCGCTCACCGATTCATCGAAAGGTGTGATGGAAGAGTTGGTTCGAAGTTAGAACTACGTTCTCGTTTCAAGATGAAGTAATTTTTAAAAGGGGTTCTAGGTTTCATTACTTCTCGCATATATTGTCCGATATTGGGGACTTTCTTGATCCCATATCGGAACCCCGTTCTCGAATGTAAGGCGTTTTCTTGGCTAAGAACTAGATAATCTTACGACCGTTTTCGTGAACTTATTCCATGACCGGATGGACGGAAATTCAAAATATGAAGCCATGTTTCAAGAAGCGTTAATCGTGTACTTACAGCATCGCTTTATGACAGTTATCCCATGTCGGGACCTTCTCTTCGTAAGTAGTTGAAGACGTTCTCTCGGCGGGAATAACGATCACTGCTCTCCATCGAATGAGGCCTTTGAAGGTGACGTGGAGAACTAGATGCCGCTCGCTCGAGGTCGAGTAGATTGCCTTCTGATGGAAAACATTGCCGTTGACGCCCTGCCTGATCACGTTGCAACAAAAAGGTGCTTGACCCGCATCAGAGTGGTCGACCAGCAAACGTATGACGTTCACTCAGCTATTAAGAGTTCTTCATTTTTAGGCAAAACCTAAAAATGACAAGAACCGGCAGTTGACCTGATTTCAGACCTTCGACTGCCGACGTCCTACAGAATCGATCATGACTCGATATCCTCCGAAATGCCATCGAGTGAAGAAATTGTCTTTCTTTTAGATTTTCACAATTTCGTGACTTCTTCAAGAATTGAACGTTTGGTCGTCCGGAGATGGAACAAGCATTCTACTTTCCGGCCGTCCGCAAATTTCGATGGCGAGCTCGGAGTTTGAGAAATGGCGGTCAATGTCGGCGGACGCAAACGCTGACGAGATAAGATGAACCGCGACTACTCTGACCGTGACTTGACATGAAGTGAGTTCGCCTCCGACTTGAGTGGGCACGCTCGGGGAACTCGAGAGGCATTGACGGGACAGACATGAGATAGGCCCGGCTCAATGAATGCTTGAACGTTCGGAGTATCTATCGGCAAACAGAGACGAGGAGTCACGGTGGCTCCCGGCAACGTCGACGGCAGGGATGCGTGGGCGCCTGCTTTCGCTTAGGAGAGCATTAGACGTCACGTGGAGTCTTCTTATTTAATAGTTGTTCCATCCATCTTCATCTCGACGTCGACCTGAACCATCTCATCTACTGGTTTACCTGCTCAGCGTGTGTGAATGTTCGATTTCATCGCCCGAGAGTGTTCATCGGGGGAAATATATGTAGATGATTGAAGTAATTTTAAATCAACCCCACATCCTGGACGAGCGACATCCTGGTCACACTCGATTGTTTTGTCACCGAGGTCCCTTTCGGTTTTTTCTTTCGGGCCATCAATAGTTTGGATAACTTTTGGGTTTCTTGGCTCGTCGTCTTCTGCACTTTTCCACCGCTGTGGTCCGGTGTGATGCCTGACGCAGCCTGATGCCGATGGATTCGTGCGTAAGATGGATGTTGCTCGCACCTTTTTGTCACCGCGCCATCTGTCCGTGAGCTTAGAGAATTTGGCGTTGGACGGATTTCTTCTGTGACCTCGTGAGCTTTTTGTGGGTCCGGAACCTTCCGGGCTCCAAGAGTGTTATTTCCACTTTTTGACCATGAAAATGTGTAGATGGCTTGGAGAAATGGAGTACCTACACCGTCGACTCCGTGCCGGCAGCTTGGAAGCGATTCTCTCAGCGCCGGGAAGGACTCAATGGCTTTTTGGAGGGAAGGAGGGAGGGAGGGACCCTCAGGATTTTAATTGAGAGGAAAAGTCGAGGATGCAATTCCGTGACGCTCCCGGAGAACGACTGCAACAGGAGAATTTCATCGGTGCGCACAGGAGGGAGAAGCAGAGATTTGCTTCCGAATCGAACAGAGGGAATTCGCAGATGAGGAAACGCTGAGCGTGCGACTCAGTTAGCCGATGTCTGATTGAGTTCTTTTCTCTCCCTCCCCCATCGAAATATGACGGCACAACCCACGCGCACTATCGGTCGGAAATCACGCGGAGGAATTCGCTGGCTGGGCTTGCGACGGAGAGAGGATTCTTTCAAAGTGGAACGTGAGCGACCGACGTCAGTCCAACCGACCGACAGACTAACGGACTGACTGACCGAGCAAGCGTACGACCGACCATTCGTTCTTTCGTTCGCTTGGAGGTTCGTCGAGCATTAAAACCCGAACGCGACGAGCGGGCGGGCGGACGGACGGAGCCACTCAGCCGCACAGCCATGTCACCAGCCACTTGCCATTAAGCAAGCAGAGGAACCGGAGAGCTTTTCAAATCCATTATTCGCTTCTAACATTATTTAAATTCCGTTTCGGACGCGAAAAGCGCTATTGTCAGAAAACCCAGCACCGGTGCGCCTCTGCACCGAGGTGTGGCTCGCTGCCTTTCTGCCCAGTCCTGGTGGCTAAGTGTCTTGACGAACGTACGACGACGGATGAACGGACGGACGTCCAACCAACCGACTGTCTGTCCCTCCGTCCGACGAGCCAAACGTTGTCCCTGGTCGTCCCTGCCGTTTCGATCGTCCGCGGAGCTCAGGTTGTGGGACGAGCTACGCTGGAATTACGTCACGAACAGAAGCAACAACGATCGAAATTCTCCGGCGACCAGTGGAATTGCTCGCATTGTTTCCGTCTGCCATGGAACTTGGAGAGGAGCCATCTAGGGAATCGTTTTTCGGTTCGGCTCGTGGATGCGGAGCGGCGGCGGACCGAATGAGAGTTCTTGCGGAACGATTGCGTAAGCCCTTGGAAATTAGCTTCTCTGCGCTCATGATTAGCCTTGAATGTCAACCGAACTCTGAGTATGACATTCGTACTCCCTGGAAAAAGTTGATGAAGAGGCAAAGACCTGGCCAGGGCGAACCTACCGTTCCCTCTCCGATCAAGGCACAGGTTCCTTGCAAGACATCTCTCATAATTTTGCTTTGAAAGAAGAAAGCAGAAACAAGCAAAAGGAAGGTCTCGCTCGGTTTCGCAGTGATTGTTACGCGATCTCGTGCGAAGAAGGTTGCCGGGTTGTCTCTCCATTCTCGATCTGATTCGATGAATTCTCTGCGGAGAAATCATGCCGAGGATCATAGAGTACACCAAGAAGACCGATCTGTGCTTGGACAGGTGAATCTGTAGACATTTGCACGGACGAGGATGGAAGTTGACGGATCAGCGCAGACGAGGGCGAAACCGCGGATCCGGCGGCTCGTGAGAACGTGGTTAGAACAGATGGAACTTCTGAGGAGTCGATTACATGATGGAGATCCTGGCACGGAGCACCGGTGGCAAGGAGGGAAAGGAGTCGTCTTTCAGAAGGAAAGAAAACGGAGGAGGTCGGAAGTCGAGTCTCAGAAAATGAATCGGCAGTAAGCAGTGTGGTCGAATGTTCGGAGGTCTCCCTCTTAATCAATCTGTTTTGGAACTCTTGTCCACGTTCAGTGGCCGGCGTCCTCATATCCGGAGATTTGACGTTTCCCTCGAGTGTCGCTCCTTCACTCGCATAAACTATTCTTCTCACACTCACTCCGCTCTGGGCAGAGAATTGGGCGAGATTGCCTCGGACCACAGCGGCGTGTCCAATCAGGACAGTCCCGGCCGACGCTGGAGAGGTGAGGGAAGTGTTTCAGCTTGGTCTCTCGAGTACATCTTGCCGGCTTCCTTGATCGCCTGGGTGGCGAGAACTCGGTTGTTCACTCACTCACTCACTCACCTGCCAACAAGCTTCATCTCGCGCCTTGACAAGGAAATAGACTTTCGCTTCAACCAAGCTCCTCTAGAGGCAATAAGGACAGGCACGCCAAGAACTGGAAGGCGATAAAGATTTTTACTTTTCGAATTTTGACGTCATTACGGAGCAGCTTATCGCACAACACAACGGAGCTACGCAGAAAGACGGCGCAGCAGTCTCTAGATCGAACAACGGACCTCTCAACGGCCGAAGGATAAACAGTTGATCGAGTGGGCGGCCCCGCCGTCGTCAGCAGCGGCCTCTGAGCCAGGCCGTCCTTCATCTGAAGAGAATTCTGGAAGGGACCACAGAGGGGACCAAGGGACATCACGGGGGAGTTGAAGCGGAAACCACGTTGGCCATGAGGAGCAAATTCATCGAGAGAACAACGAGAACTAAAGCGAGGACGAGGGACCACGCTGCGGCGTATAACACGGGGGTCCGAGGGGGACCGAGGGGAGTCGGGCATGCCGTCGCAACGAGGGGCCCAAGGGACGAACGGATGAGACAGAAGAGAGAAACGGTGAATGTTGTGGAAAGAACTAAGAGGAAGATTTGTGGTAGGGGAGAAAATATGGTACGTTGGAAGAGTCCGGGGGGAGGGCTTAGTTGGGGGACTTGTGTGGACATAAAAAGAAGAACCAGCACCCAAGCGTTAACTCTTCGCTGCCTTCTGCCGATGACGTAAAAGGCTTGCATCATCATTATTGCCCGATATTTATCGATTCCACTGGAGATGTCGAGTTGTCGTTGTTCGAGAGTAGTAGCTTGAAAACAGCAAGTTCTTTGGTCTTTTACTCCGAAGGATATGCTTTTAGTGTTTGTTCCAGCCCGTGCACTAGCGTCCACATATTTCCGAGTCCGGAACTCACCCGGACGAGACCGATCTGCATGCTCGCAGCACCTCAACGTAATTTCCTCGACGCGCTGAAAAGCCCACAAAAGAGTCGCTTGACGGGAAGACAATATGCTCAGTGGACGAGCACGCGTTGTTGGTCCTTGTTAGATATTGGACCTCGTTTGCTTAGACTCCGCGGAAATCCCTTTCATGTCCCGGTGAGGTGGAAGAGAGTCTTCGTCCGTGACGAAATCTCTGCTTCCCGGGCCTTAGATTCGCAATATACGCAATCTGGAAATCTAGATTCCGTGTCAACGAGACTGCGGGCAGAACCGCAACTTAAGGAATCGCGATTTGCAATTCAAGGGGACTTCGAAACCTCGACCGAAAGAGATACCATTTGCCTTCAACCCGCAGTTGTGGATGCTTGCGGGCTCGCAGGCGTGAAATTAGAGATAATCGCAAACTCCTCTCGGTCACCAGGCTCGGTTTCAGGTCACCAAAACAAGGACTGCGACAAGCTTTCAAACGACAACGACGATTGAAGAAATGTCACGAAATCTATTCGAAACAGCGAGGGTACGAAATGACCTCGCGATTGAATGCCTCGTCGCCTGGCAGAGTGGACTCGACTCCATCGGACGTTGTGGCCTCGATGCTTTCCTCTCGACACAGCGCAGTAACACGATGCCATCATTTGCTTCTCGTTTCCCGGGAACTGGACGTTCAGAAGCTACAGCAACAGCAGTAGCGGTAGAAGGTGAGTGACACGTCGAAACAATCAGCCGATCTTCTCTGTTCTCCATCGTTTCTGTGTCTAAGAACTGTGTCTAGTCAGAGAGAATGTCTTCGCAATGAGCCATATCATCTGCAACTGCCCACTGCCGGTTGTTAGATCCGTTTATCTCTCTTTCTCGTTTTTTGTTCCCGTTTTTTTTTCTGTCTTTCTCCGCCAGTCGATCAAGCTCCTTCTCTGGCACCTTCAATGACTCTTGCGTGCTCGCAGCCCGAGACCGTCGGTCGACCGTCAGGGTTGTCTATTAAGTTTTTTTCCTGTGTTTCTACGCTCTCTCGCTATTCTCCTGCTTCGGCTCCTCCGTTCCTCGGCACTCGCTGCAGAGTTTCCACTCCGAGGAGTCAGGAGAGCAATTCAGAAGAAACTGACAGACTGTTCCCACGGGCCGCCAGAATATCGCGGACGATTGTGCATACTTAACAAACCAACTTCGAATCAGAATTGGATGACTCGGCCTCGTTTCGCTCTCATCAGCTGAATAAGCAGCGATAACCGAGTGCGAGCGTGCACACACGCATGCATGCATGCAAATATCGCGCTTGATCTTCTGAATGAATATGTGCAATACGAGGGAAGTTCAGCGGAAGATATGAGCGGTTTGAAGTCTTTCGGCGATCCTGATTCCCTCGACGCAAGTCTCCTTCCCTCTACGATCGCGGATCTGAAGAGCACACATAAAAACTTGGGAAAAAAACTATTCGGTTTCAGGAGATCACGGGATCGGAGGAACAAAACGAAACGAAGCGGATGGCGAGGGTAAATTGGGGTCAGTTTTTGTAGGATCGCTCCCCTAAAAATATCCGGCTGGGCCAGGGACGTCGAGTCATTCACGTGTGAAACAGGGTCCGAGAATCACATGCAATGAATGACACTAATTCGATTAGGGGTCGTCTTCCGACATCAAACTCCTTCAAGGGCATCTTCACAAAAGGCAACGGCAGCCTGGGGCTACAGGTTTCTTTGCTGAAAAGAGGAACCACCGAAAGAGATCCAAGTAAACGAGTCTACTACACACACACGCACAGTCACTATTGCCGCTCCCGAGCATCTGTCCATTCGATTCTGCCTTCACTCGACCAGATGCTACTGCTGTTCCTAATTCAGCTCCCGTCATCTGAGCCTTTCGACAACTCGGGAGCTTACATCAAGTTGTCTAACAACAGACACAGACTCATGATAATGCCTCCCACCAAGTCTGCATTCACCGGATAAGACAGCCAGGAGTCATGGAATCCCGTCACTCATGCGCTGGATTTGCGCTTTTCCTATTAGTTTCTTGTTTCGTTCATGGGAATATTTGGGATTTATGATCAGACCGACGAAGCCTCGTTCATGAATTGAACTCGAATCGATTCACAACGAGGAAGTCGAGAGGATTTGCCAAAAAGAGGGTTCCGTCACGGGGACAGGTGACGTCTTGGGGAACTCCCGACAAGCGTCTCTGTGGATGTTTGTGACATTCATGAATTCATGACGTTTCTGTCAAGAGAACGGTGCAACTTGGCACCGCAATTTCCCGTCGAAGAGGCAGGACTTTGAAAACAGGAGAAACAGGAGGTGAGAAAAGAGCAATGACATACTTTGAGTGATGAGGCCGCAGCACCAATGTAGTTTTCCTGTTCTTGGCAATAGTTTGTGGGTTTTGGTTTCAGAGTAGCGAATCGGAGGAATGGAGCATCCGGGCTTAAAAAGCTGCTGAGTCGATCAATGTTATAGAATGTTACGATGCGGTTGGCGTGGGAAGCTCCCGCCCACATCGTGTTGGGAATCTTCTCCCAGACACAGCGAAATATAGATTCTACCAGAGAGCGTTCATCTTCGTGTTATCAACATTCTGTCCAGAACCGACGAGCGGAGCAGTTGATGGATATCTGGGAGTTCGTGAGTCTCTCCTCCAACACACGATGTTCAGAGTCGGACGCTCCAACAGCGTCCGCTCTGACGTTGTTTTGCAAAGAGTCTTGTGAAAGGGTAACCGAGGCCCTCCGCCGATAAGATATAGGTCAGAGTAGCTTTAGACGCAACGCTACTCTCATAATAAGAAACCCCTCCAGGAGCCATCTTGCATTTTTATGTCAGAGACCGTGACTCTGAACATTCGACGAACTGGCTTTGTTTCCCATCACGACACTTAGAAACGAGGGAACTGATGCTGATGCTCGGCTTCGTGAAGTTCACCGACTCGATGAAGACCACGCATCCTCTACCGGGAGGTTCCTTGATCTCATTTGTTCGTAAAACCACTTACTCTCGGGAAGGGAATGTTTCAAGGGAAGAACGCAGCGCCTAAAGAGGGAAAGAACCGAGCTCTAACGGCCAATATGAAAATGTATGCAGAATGTTGGAAATTCCCGTCGGTATGGGAAGGCTGAATTCGATTTGTTCTGGGAGAGAAGAAGAGTTTTCCCGAAAAGGAGAAAAGAGTCCGAACACTTCTGGAGCTCAACGTATCTTTTGTAAGAACCCGCGATGTTCTCCGAAGAAAGTTATTGCACGAGGCGGGAGAGAATCAGAGATTTGTTCAGATAGCTGGTTGAGAGTCTCCGTGACACCTCGGAGCTCCGAGAGTATTGGGAAGCGCACCTCCGTACGACAGAGAGGTCTGGGCTATTCCTGTTCTCATTTCGTTCCCGGAGCTCCCAACCATCGCTCCGCTTCCATGTGTTCCCACATCTCATTTCGGAGAATCCCGGTGATACCTCTCCTCCGCTGTATTGTCGACGACGGGACTGTCTAACTCTGTGTCTTGGGACGAAGCCTTCGCTCGCGGCCGATGTTCGCCTTCGAATTCAACAAACTCCAGCGAGACACCAGCTGGGTATTGTCAATCACCCGCGGCTTCCCCCCCTTTGGTTGGACAGTGTACGTGTGCTCGTTCGAAGCACCTTTTCCTTTCGCTTCTCTCAGAGAAGCCGACTTGTCGTTCGTCTACTTTTCTGAAGACAGAAGTGAGTTCATTCTAAAATCTCTTCACAACAAATCAAAATACCGATAGCGTGAGCTGCGAACGCTGCTCCGATCGCTCAGGTCGCGAAGGGGACGGATGAACTGCATCTGAGCGAGACGATGATGTTGCTCTTCTCTTGAGTGGATGCGTGAGCACGTCGCGTCGTCGACACGGCGTCCCCGAAGCGAGTAAACAGCCGAGTCTCGTTGCTAGACCGGAGAACCGTCTCAGAATCAGTGATTACGCAACCTTAGGCTCCGGGAACACGTTGCTAAAAGTTGGTGACTATTATACGTAGGGTTGCGTAACCTCGACACGAAACAGTAGACCCTTCACGGTCTACTGAGTTTAGCCCCTCGTATGCAAGACCTCGTCGGCGGCGGGGAACAAGGGAGACAAAGGAGGAAGAGGAGAAGTTTTTGAGTGGTATGCGCGTCTAAAGTTTCAGCCGTCCTAAGAAAGGAGTACGCCTTCATGAGTACCAAATTGGAAAAGTTTCTCGCGCTCCGTCTCAAGCATCGCTTCTCCGATAACGACTCGTTTGGGCGAAGCCGAGTGAGGAACCAGAAACCGATTCTGATCCCGTACTTCCGCCATTCCATCTCGCCCTCACCGCATTCCTGTCTCGTTCTGCCTCAAACCTGTAAAGCTGATCCTCCCGTCATCGTCAGGACGACTGAATCATCGGGAAATCAGCCATGCGCAGTGAGACATCAAATGTCACTGAATTACTTGACATTCTCCGTTTCGGTGTTCTATTCCTCATCATCCATCCTTCTTTTCCCTCCTATGGGATTCTCTGTTGGCTTCGAAATTCTTATAATTCTACAAAGTTACGTTCTTGGCGGACGAACTCAGTCCGATTGGAATTTGGTCCTCACAGTTCTATCGGAATCAAGAATCTTTTACGTTATCGAATTTCTCTGCGATTGCCGGACTCCAGGATCTACATAGCTGTAGCAAATTTAACGTAAGCTAGTTTGCACAAGGGAGGTATGCTAGGCTACCGTATCGGAAGCCTCGCAATTATTTGTTTCCGCATGTCTCATTCCTGAATTTTCCCACATCCTTGCAAGGAATAATTGTTAGGAAATCTTCGAATCGGTTCGACAGCGAGTCTCGGAGAGAGCTCCTTTCTTCTGAAGGGAAAAAAATGGTCAAACTCCAAGCCCGAGCCCGAAAGATAGTTTCTTCGTTCCATACTTTGTCTCGAAATCGGCCGCGTGGAGAAAACCCATGCGAGATCGAGAGCTTTGATTGAGTTCTACCACTGTTTTTCGACGATTTTTTTCTGAGACGATTTTCACGAGGCGTAAGACTGGCGAGAGCATTTTCCTGGGCTCCTTCGGCCACCAAGCATCCTCGGTGAAAAGGTCACCGTTTGCACCACGCATGCTCGAGTTCCCGGACTTCCTCACCTCAGCCTGATGGCGCCCTGAGGAATCAATTCAGATGAGTTCATACAATGGATGCGATGATTCCGTGAGCTTCGACCGGCGCGCAAAAACTGGCGGCAGAGAGCGCCTTAGGCACTTCTGCCTTTCAACTCTTCCCGCTCCCTTGAAGTCTCGAGGAGAAGTCGATGGGAAGTATCGCGTGGGCGACTCTTTCCAGCGTCTTGCTTTCAGAGAAGATGCTTTCGTGTTTGTTGTTCTCGTTCGAATGATTCCGTCACAATAGTTGCGGTCTTTAGACGTCAGGAAACGTCTTGTCATCAATCCAATTGAATTCACGTCTCGAAAACATGCCATTGTCGGAGTTCTCTCGGCCCTGCTGTGCGCCGTTCCACAGCCACTCCTTTTCCGGCGCGACAAACTCACAGCCCCGATCAACACTCGTCATGTGCAATCTTGAAGGAGCCGGAGTTCTTTGGGATTAACTCATGTACATATATGCTCATATGTGGCTGGTTCCGAGAAATGACTCAATCAAGATGAATCACTCCAACCAAAATACGATTCAACAGTAGACATCCAAAACGCCGCCAGTCGTGGTGTGTTGTTTCGCTGAGGAGGAATCGACCGAGGCAAGCTCTCGGAAGAGAAGACGTGACATCCTTCCGAGGGATGCGGACATCGCTACAGCATTGACCTTGGGGTGAATTCCTCTCTTTGGAAGCGGAGCGAACGTGTCCATCCGTGTGTTCATGCAGAGCGGAATTCCACAGTTGATCAGAGGGAGATCGAGATGCCTGAACTTTCTCCGACAAGCCTCACGAAAGCTGTCTATTCTACATTCTCGATACTCACTCGTTCCTCAGCTGGAACTCGAATGGCGGCGTAGTGAGTTTGATCAGGAGAATGAGCTGAATACAACACGTGGAAACCCCATCGAATAGCTCACTTGAGTGTGAAACAATACTTATGACTTATCTGATGAGACCATTAAAGAATAGCTTCGTGGTCATTGTTCTTGCTCGGAAGTCCGATCGTTTGAATTTGAAGAAGATTCCGCTTCTGGAGATATTCTCGCTCAAATCGGTTCTTTGCGATGTTTCTTGAATTCACGACCGGAGATACTTGACACAAGCAGAAGATTATGGAATAGATTCTGGATTTTTTCTGTCTCTCTCTTCCTCGTCTCAGGGTTCACATTCCAAAACATCAGACGCAGTCCGCTCCCGTGCTGCGGCAGAGTTCTGAGACTCCTGGCATTCGGAGGGTTCCGGTCCAAAAGACCAGGTCGGGAACCATGGTCGATGAAACTGTCATCAGACGAGTGCCAGACAATCCGCGTTCCGGTCGATTGGGTCGTCACTTTCCATCTTTCCCAGAAGTCATCTGCAGGAGATGGCCAAACAATGGAGATTGCGCTCAGAGTTTTTATTCATCCTGGTCTTGTTTCAATTTTCTCTGGCGGTGTCACCCAAACTCAAACCGAGGTATTCAAACCTGAGTCGATGGTCGTGAGTTTTTAGATTCATGCAAACTCTTGCAAGGACATCAGAAGCAGGGTGATTGGAGAAGACAAAAGCAATCAAACTTGATGCGTATCAAACTTTCCTCACTTTTCTCTCCCCACAGGACTTGGAGTCTCTAGGACCTAGGATAATGAGAACTCTTTTTAAAGGTCGCATACACGAAACAGGGCAGAAATCAGCTTGGCTTCTTTTTCTCACAAACAGAGAAATTCCAATCATTGTGGATCAAAGTTATCGTTCACCTAGCCTGCGAAAACAACGGGAGTAGATGACCGAACAGCAGGCATCGACACTTCAAGACAGTACAGGTCGTTCACGCCTTGCACGTCAGATTATGCACGCATGGATGCTATCAACCCACAGAAGATTGCCGATGCATGCTATCAGGAGGAAGATGCGACAGATATCATGCAACTAGTTGGCTTAAGTGGGTACACAACGCTTCAAAAGCTGGCTTCAGACTTCCCCCAGACAGTGAAATAAAAATGTAACCCCAGGATCAAAGGTTATACTTCAATCGAGGTCCATAAATAAATATAATTAAATGATAAATTCATCAAATAGAATAAATATTATATAAAATTAAATTATGAGGGAATGAAGCAGAAGCCATAGATATAATGCAAGAGCTTGACTAACGGAGGTACAGAACGCCACCAAAACTGGGTTTAGACATTCTCCAACTGAGGAAATAAAAAAAAAACACCTCAGGATCAAAAGTTATATTTTAATTCAGGCTTGTAAATGAATTTGATGAAATTGTCAAGTGGAAAGTGATAAATATTATATGTAATGAAATTATATAACTAAATAAAGAAGAAACGGAAGAAATCATGAAAATAGTTGGCTGACATAGTGACACAACGCCGCAGAAATGGAATTCAGACATCCCCTAGTTAGCGAAATTAAAATACATATAACCTCAGAATCTAAGGCTATATTCGAATCTTCTAGGTTTATAAATAATTCAACCTTTATTGAGACGCACGAAACGCTTCGATACATTTCCTCCAAAATGTCCGCCCGACCATTCAACTACTTCGGGAGGCGGAATATTTTCCCCATGATCGGATATTCACATTTGAGTTTCGGATATAAGAATGGCGATTTGGTTCATCGATCCCGGTTTGTCTTCTGTTTTGTGTTTATATATCTGGGCTGTCGAGCTATCTTTTGGTGGGGTTGTCCGGCGCATATCTCGTTCAGCACTTCTCCCTCCCCTCATAAAGACCTTGATATCCTCAAGATATACAGTATATTAGGTAAGCAGCCACTTGAGAGAGAATCCTCAAAAAATGCCCGTCTCTGGATGTTCGTCGCCTCCATCTTCCGTCCCTTATCTCGTATCGGCCTTGATTCGAGCAACGCAAGCTGTTTTGTATGGGGGTTGAGCCCAGTGCTTCGCAGCGGAAGGGAATACAACATAGATGTCAGAACACCACATTTTCCCCGGTTTTTTCAAGACTCTGTGTTGAGAATGAATTCAAGTCTCTTCATCGAGACTTTTCTCGACTTCTTTGTCGCGAAACTTCTGGATTTGATTCCGATCGGTTTCCATTTCCATAGAAAACTTCATCACATTGTTTCCTGTCTGATCGTGAGGAGAGGAGGCAAGGTTTCCGTAACTTTCGTCTCCGTTGAGATCTCCTTTGGAGATTTCCCCATGAGATGCTTACTTGCGGGAACAGTTTCTCAGCGAATCCTGTATCCTGTGTATCGCTCGATGTTGTTCAGCAGGTCAAGTGTAACATCGTTGTTCTTGTTCGCTGTGTTTCCCCTGGGGTGCATTTTGGATAACTAGCAGTCGTTTTAGGCGGGTACTATCTTCGTTTACGCGGTCGTCCCGTCCCGGGGGATCAGGCGAAGATGTGGGATGTATCTGAGATATACATCCCTGGCTGGCCATAGAGGCCTACTTGAGCCATCGCACGAGCGAATGAAGTGTGCACTTAATAGATACGTGTATCCGACCGAGTCGATTGAAAGGTTTCGCTCTTCCATTGCTCGGCGTCCCCTGACAGAACTCTCCGTTGAACAACGATTGACCATCCCATAAGCGATTCTGTCCGCCAATATTCATTCATCTGGGTCCGTTCCATGGTATGGTCGTAAGGAAAAGTTTGAATCTTCCCCGCTGAAGAAAAATGGCTTCCCTCCATCCGAGAAAAGAGGACAGTCCGTCACTCGGTTCGAAGTACCACGGCGCGCGGTCGCTCTCGGTGACATGTGAGTAGCTTGATGACCTTTAAGTTGTGTGGGAAGGCGAGAAAGACTTCTTCCAGCGGCTGCAGCTCGCTTCGGATCGACGGGGCGATGGGCTTCCAGCTGACAAACCCACCGAGTTGCGTTCAAATAAGATGGCTTCGCTTTCCGGTTCCTAGAGTTCCTGAATTTCGAGCCGAGGAGCCTCTTCTTGAGGTGACGGAAGCCCTCCTCGAAAGTGGAGCTTTTCTCCTCACTCACTCGGTACAAGAGGAACGAAATAAGCGACGACGCACGGGTTGACAAAAGGGTCACTTTCACCCTCCATCGGATCGCCGATTGTCTCCGGCTCGAGGCAGGTATCATATTACGCCGTTGAAGCGGAACTGAGCTCTGCGTCGTCCGCCAAACAAATTGACGCTTTCGTCGAAATTAACAGAAATCTCGGAGCCCTGCCAAGTTGGACCAAAGTCTCGAGATCTCGACGGGAACGTTTCCGCCTCAAAAGAAAGAAAGATTCCTCTGTTTTGTTTTTGAAATCACCGTTGGCGAGACCGAAGAATTCAGAAAGAACTCGCCGTAGGTGGGAAGCTCGTGCCTGAGATGCCGGGACAGGCTGTCGATTTGCGAGTAACGCCGCGCCGCAGCAAGCGAGTCGTTGAGGAAAATCAATTTTGGGAATCCGTCAATTCTGACCCAATTTCTGATGATCTCAACAGCGTTGACGGCGCGGCGGTGGCAGCAGCCGACGCAGTCGAAGAACAAACGTGGGACCCGATGAGAAGTCAATGTCAATAGAGTTCAGAAAAGCGGCAATGGCGTTGGCAACCCAGTGACGAACTCAACGGCTCTCCCGACATCGGAATTTGATTTGCGAATCGTCAAATAAATCCGCTGTCGACTCTCATATTCGGGAGAGACTCGATTGCGCTCCCTCGGTCCGTTCAGAAGCCATGGCCGGAGTCGATAACTGAATTTGCTGATTGGAAACGTCGCAAAGCGATTGGAAGTGGAAACTCGAGGGTCGCTCACTAAACCGAACTGAATTCAGATACGATCCGACCCGAAGATGCCTCTTTACCATCCAAGATCATTATCCACGAACCCTGCCAAGTTCGCAATCGCCAACATCGATGTTGAAGTTTCGCTCACTGAGCCGTAGGCTTTCAAACGTTTTCACGACATTCAACAACTTTCGTCATCTAAATTCGATCTTTCTTTGCGAATCGGACTTCGAGGCGACACTCAATTGAGCTCCGGGTTTCTGCGGAACCCGAACGATTCCACGATTATCTCAGTTTCTTCAGACTAGTAGTTTCCTTGACGAACGCTCTGCATGATCTTTGAGTAGCTCCTGTCATGTCCTGTTCGAGCAATTCCGCTGTTAAGTCTCGTGAGGTTGAAATCAAGATGGTCTAGTCAAAAAGTTCGAACGCGACCTGCCGGGATGTCAACCAGGGAATATTTTTGGTAGGCGTTTCCAAGATGTGCGTTCGTGAAAGGCCTACGCAACACTCTCAGTTCATCCTCTAGAGGTCTCATTACCACAGGACATCGGATTCACGTCATTTCCTCAGCTGAGAATTCTGCCTTGGGTCCTTAGCAGAGCTTTACGCAGCTGAGACTATGTAGTAGATGTCGGCTCACTGATGAAACCTAGCTGAAGCGAATCAAAATCTTCTATTTCCGAGCCTCGACATGCGGATGGAATTCGCAAAAAAATAAATGAGACTTTCAGTCGAATCCCTGCAGTGAGAACTCATCGATTCTGACTTTAGGTTGACACGGCGAACACGAAAACGGCTCACAATGAATAATCGGCGCGAAAGGAACAACGTATCGTAGCCGTCGTGCTTGCCTACCGAGTCAATATTTCGTTCCGCTATTTTTCTCTTCCTCTATCTCGATTCCAGGGATCTTTCCAACGCGCTCGCTCCGTTCAAGTGTTCAACCGCTCGGTTGGTTGGTTGGTTGGTCGGTCGTCCGTCACTCGGAGTGTCATGAGAGACGATTCATTCTCTTCCAGGAAACGAAGAGGAAAACGGCGAAGATGAACAGAAGTCTAATTGAGTCCTGTGGAAAAGAAGTTTCTCCCAAAGCCGTCATTCTTCCCATCCCTCGAACGGCCAGCTTTCCTAGTGCCTTCCTCGCGTTGCCGAAGGCTCGTTGTTCCTCTCCTCACTCGGTCTCCCCTTCCCCATCACGCCTTGAGCTCTGCTTACCCCTACCCCTCAAAGTTTTCCTCTCCTTTTCCTCTGGTTTTCCGCTGTTCCCTTATCCATTCCTTCCCGGGAGTTTTATTGTCTCTTCTACTGTTGGCCGTCTCGACGCACTCTTTCTGGAAGTTCTGTTCCCTTTTCTCCTCCGTCCTTCCCTGCAGGCATGAGGAAAAAAGTCGAGCGGATCTCTTCCGGCAGGAGAAAGGAAGGAGGATGCAGTCTGAGTGCTTGAACATCTTTTGCACTCCATGGGGTTGATTAAGCGAAGTCGCGTGTGGTGATGAATCTTCGGAACTAGATGAGCCTCCTTCGCCTTCTCCAGGCCGCCGCGCGCGCTTTCCATGGAACAAACAGTTTCCTTAAAGTTATTGATGTCGTCCGAAATATAAACCTTCTCGAGAAAGGAGCACGAGGGGAAGCGTTTCGCAACCAAACTTCATGGCCAACTCTCTCTGGAAGTTCAGTGTGTTAACGATCGTGTCAGAAAATAGAAGATCAAAGTTCGACCTTTGAGCGACATCGTGCGAAAAGAGAATCTCGCTCCGAAGTTTGATGTTTCGCGGAAACTGTGAAGCGTAAGCTCGACTTCATCGTGGATGGCGCAATGTCGAACGAGGCCAATGAAGCTCTGGTCGAGACAGTTGAGGCGACCCAGAGAATCTGTTTTCCCCTTTCCATCGATGAACATTTCTTTCACGATCGAAGTTAACCCGGAATCTCGCGTGCCCAGGGATCCCGCGCTCTCACGGGACAGTCTTCTTTCTCAGGTAGAGATTCCCTAATGGAAATGCCTCGTCGAGACTCGCGGCACTGAGGTGAGGAGTTCATGTCTGGAAATATTTCGGATCCGTCGAATTGTTATGCAAAGAGGATTGTTTGTTGAACTGTCATGCGTTCCGCATTCATTCCTCGATTCCGAGAGCAGCTCATCAACGTTCCTCAGGGATATTGAATAACAGCCCGATCGTGCCGGCGCCATTGTTTTCCACAAATAACTCTCGACAGAAAATTCCAGCGTTTTCAGTTCGCCTTCCAGATTGATCCGAAAAACCAACAACCTCGTCAGTCATTGTCCCCAGTGAAACTTTTCCGACTTCGCCCGAGAGAGGTCCGACTCGACGGTCCACTGCAAATGGAAATTTCCGCCGAGAAGTGCGGTTCGGAGATCTTTTCCAAGTGGCCTCCGCCGAGTCTCGGAACTCGGAAGAGAAAGGGCGTGTCATTCACAAATAAGAGGTTCGCTGTTGACAGCTCTGTGAGGTTCCTTTCGCTTGTTCCGGATGTCTCCGTTGGTCGAGTGCAATAAATTGAAAGACCTGACCTCTCCGAAAGTTCCGCATGCATAAACTCAATCATTGGAAGTCGCCACGTTTGGTGTATTCGTACTGAGCGTAAAATGGAAGTGTTCATGAGATCTGCACGAACAGATACAACACGTGGAATGAGGGGAGATATGAACCCCCGTATGGGTCGTAAAGATTTTTCGCGAAAATGAGCTCCAATCGTGATGGATCGAGAAATTGAGGAGACGAAAGCTCACGGAGTCTTGGGGGCGGAGAGTTTTGTCGCGAAGATCCGATATTCTCCACGGTTTCGTCAGCGGCTTCGACAACTCAATCGTCCCGGATGAGTGCACACCCCAGTCACGGTCGAAACAAAGAAGAACTGGAACCGCGCAGCGTGCGTCTAATGAGTAGAAATGATCAATGGTGTCAGATGAACGAACGTCATTGAGGAAAATTGAGGGAAAACAAACTCCTCACGGCGAAAAGTCACTCCATCGTTCGTTTCTTGCTCCGTTCTCCGTTGACAAGGCCGCGCAGCCAGGCAAACTCGGTTTTAGCTTGATCGCTTGAACGGTCGGAGAATCATCGAGTGTCTGGCTCTTCTTGGCGTTGCTGCCTCCACCCACAAGCCCAACGCTCACAACGCAACGAATGAACCCACGGAACGACCGAGGGTTCGATGATGATGAGGCCTTTTACAGTGACCGAACCGACCGGAGCCTCACTCGATGTCATCGTCGTCGTCGGTCTCCTTGTCGTCTGACTGAACGCGGGAAGGACGATTGAGCGCCAACAAAAGAGCAAATCGGCCGGAAGCTTTCCAATCCACGTCCACAATTTTTTTCCTGTTTTGGCTTGGGATCAGGACTTGTCGTGTGGCGAGATTCAATCAAACCCTCATTGGAGCCTCACTGGACCGGTCGGGACAGTTACTCGCTAGCTGAGATTTGGATTTCGCGAAGTGGTGTTCTTGACTTTTCGTCATATTGGGGAGCCACAAAGACTCGGTGATCAGTCCGGTGGCGGAGCTGCAGATACTCGTTCCCTCGATTCCCATGGAAATCCGAGATCTAATGCTTTGTTTAACTTCAAGGAAACGACGATTCCCAAATTCACGATCCATGAACCCGAAAACGGTCCTTTGCTATTCCTGTCAGAAGCCGCTTAGTCAAACCAGAGAGTCATTAGGCTCCATCTCGACGTACTTTTCGTGACTTCGATCATATGACAGAGAAGCGTTGATGTTTTGGGATTGAGTTTGCAGGTACATACAGGGGAGCACGATTTATTCCAACATGACGATTGTCCACCTATTTTGGCCAAATCAACACTCGTGCAACGCAGCGAGAGAAACAAGATCGTATTCTCTACGGTCAGTTTTGTCGGAGAAAAGGAAAAACCTCCGTAAAATGTGTCATTATCTCGTTTCGCACTCTGTTGATCGTCAGAGTGCAGCGGAATTCCCGTCTGAGGCATCAAGCGCTGGCTATCTCCGCCGTGAGTTGCAATTGGAAGTGACAGAAAATTAGCTCGTTGGGAAGCAAGGGATGTAAGACAAAGCCTAAGTGTGTGTCTCTCAGCTTTGCCCAAGCGAAGACGCGGAGTTGGCGATCGCGCTCCCATCTTGACGCGACTCCCGAACTCGCTTCAGGATCGATCTAGTAGCGGTTCGTGTCGGAAACAGGATTCGAGAGAATCGCGGTGAGCGGAGATCATGGAGGTCGACAAACTCATCCTCTGTTTCGATTTCTGGACCTGATTCTCGACGGTGGAACCATCGACTCGGGAGGAGTGGCGTTCTCTGACTATCCTTTACGTCCTCTCCTCGATTTCTCCATTTTCCCCAGAGCGCCGCGCTTGTGGAGTGTTTTGGGCACTTGACGCAGTGGTCTGAATCGGTCGAGCGTGAAACGATAGCTGATAATCTCGGAACGTGACACCACTATTGACTCAGAGCGGCAAGAGACGAACGAGAAGAGGAAAAAATAGGAGAATCGACTCTATGAGCTGGCGGTTTGACTATTTCACAGCATTTGATCCTAAGAGTTAGCCCCACGGAGCACGAACTAAGTTTTGCTAGGATTCCATTTTGAGCTTCTAAGACTTCCCGCTGCCGATTTTTCTGCCGAGAGCCCAAGAGGGAATAAGTGAAAGACTAACGGCATTCTCGAGAGATATGCAATTCATCTATCGAACACCGAGACTAGCACTCGACAGCAAGGAAAGCTACTTCGAAGATTGTTTTCGACCCAATTAGAGAGAGTCCGGGAGAGTCCGGTTCCAGAAGCTGGCCGAAAGCTAGCATTTCACTCATCAGACCTCGATGCGGGAAACTCGACGGAAATGAAATTTGCGCTCGTCGATGTTGTTCGTTTTCGAAAGACCTCTCATCCCCTTGAATCGAAACCAAGTGACGATCTCGTCATCGCTTGGGGCATCACTTTCAACGCGGCCTTGTTCCTCTCATGCGACGAATCATTCAAATCGTGATCGAGGAGAATAATAACTATCATAATGAGGCTCCCGGAGGCTGCGTCAGGATGAAATCTTCGAGGATGCTGTCGATGATGATGGGAAATCCGAAAGCTGAGATTATTGCGGATCTTGGAATCACATTGCGTCGGAATTCGCGTCTCGGAAACCCCAAAGCACCAAAAATATGTGACTATCAGCTTAAAAGTTCGCAGACTCCCACTGGCTTGGGTTCGGGCGATGTCTCTATGTGTACATAGTGGTGACTTTCACCTTTGTGCTTGTGTGCTCGATCCATCATTTTTTTTATTTGGGCAAACATGCCCATGGTCGTGCCCTTCGCCATCCAGAAGATCGAACGAACGTAATCAACAGATTAACTAACTCCGTTTGTGACGCTGCTCACTTCACTTCGAGGGCGAGCGGCGCTGGTTCCGAGCGGTCAAACATGTTTGCCGGGCACTTTGCGGACGATTGCGTCTCGGCAGCCTTTTCAGGGACATTGTTGTGCCCGCTCGTCGGGTCTTTTGCTGTTGCCGGTACGGCAAGCCACGGTCGCCGCTCCTGCCGTAGCGGCAACCGCTGCGCCCCGCTATAGTTCCATCGACCGACCACCAAGCGAGAGAACAGCGTCGTGGCGACCGAAGTCCTTTGAAAGTTGAAATTGCCCTGAGGGCTCCACCGTGTCCGTCGGGTGGTGTTGTTGGTCCTTTCGTTTGTTCGCTGGCTCACTCGTTCACCAGTCGCGTCTGGTGGCGGTGGTGCTGACGTGCGGAACATACAATATTTCGCTTGGAAATCCAACGGCGATGTTGTAGAGAGCGACCCGACGGAGACGCAATTATAGTGCGTCCTCATAAGGGCCTTGACGCCGACGTTAGCGAATTGGTTGGCGAGTGCGGTTGAAGCTTCTCACTAGTTCGGGGCCGATCTCCTGTCCTTTCTTCAACATGGCCGAGCCGACATTGAAAAGGATGCCAAAGCCCACATTGAAAGGAACGGCAAAGCGGGCGTAATGCCTGCTCCAGTAGATACAAAGCGAGAGTTTCTGCTTCGCTTGTCAATCGATAATGAGAACTGAGCGGTTTCAGCCACGCTTGACGGGAGTATAGGTTTTCTATCCGCTCACCAGCCGTGAGGTGGTGGTTGTACAAGCTCCACCGACAGATGAGATAGTCACTGCAAACGGGGTTAGTCGCCTGAGGTGAACCGCGCGAGACGCGCAATCAGCCCTTCCACCTTGTTAACGTTGACTCTAGTGCTTGAGGCTGTGTCACCCAACGAAAGATTTCGGAAGCACACTGTGTCACGGGGAACGCGGAGCCAAAACCGTGACATCGCGCCTCCGTGCAGTCCAGCATGGCATCGAGAAAGCCAGAGAGCACCAGAGAAGACAGATTTCAATCACAACAACAAATCGTTGAAGACGGTTTCGCATTTGATTCCGACGAGATGCTTCACCTGGAGCCTTCGTTTTGCGAGCACCGGAAGCAAGAAGAGTTGGTAGATCGGAAGTGGAGACGCCGAAAGTGTCGTCTTCATCTCTCTTAGCGTAAACAGTATATGATTGTGCGCGGGAACAGAAGTTTAGGATCCCTTCAATGATTCCTGCCTCAATATCCACAGTATGAAGCGATTCTCTCGGTTTGGGAACCGCCGCCGTCGTCTGCTGACCCACGCAAATATTCGGAACAATCAATCAGCGGCCATCTCTTTTGAAGACAAAATGAATGGAAGACGTATAATTACACGGTGTACACACGAGCCGCCTCTGCGAGCGTGCGCGCGCGTGCGCCGACGAGTACGCATATGAGCGTGCACGGGAGATGAATGGTCGACCATCGTTCCGATGATCTCGAGTCGATTACGATGAGAAAAATCGAAAGCGCCGACTCCGAGCTTTTGGCGTTCACGGCCGAATAACAGAACCCAACGGAACGAAGAAACTGTATCGTTTTTGCCTTCCTTGCTTCCTGCGCTCCGACGTCAACTGTTCGTCGGACTTCCAGGTCAGGATTCATCCGCGATATCCCCGAGATTCATTCTCCGAGCAAACGAATCATAATTATCTGTCCCACACGCGGTCGTCTTTGCACTGTGGGCTTAGGAAACGCAAACAGACACCTGCGAGTGACATGGAGAGTAAATCCAGTTTTCCAAAATTATGTTTGTCCGTCCAAGCCGTTTCCGCGTACGCTGAGTGTAAGCGGAACATTTAGTGAAGCTTAGAGATAGAGAGAGAGAGAGAGAAAAAAAAACGCGCTGATACGGACGTCATGCTAACGAGCAGATAATTATCCTCGCGAGCTAGCTAGCGAACCGAGCGGACCGAACGACAGACATTCAAGCAGGCATTCAACCAGCCAGCCAGTGAGACAGTCAAGCTAGTTTGCAAATTAGAATATTATGGGGCGTTAGGAGAGTGTCTTCCAAGAATTTCTACTCGTTATCTCGCGACTTGAATACGAATTCCTCGGTTGACTGAAATTAGGATCTCCGCGCCGAGTTGTCGTGGAAATTAGGTCTCGTCCTTGCATTCATATGCTCCTTGCATGCTGTGCGCATCAATCTTCTCGTAGGGGCTTGACTAAACAGTGTTCGCGAGCAGCTACTGAAACGGAGCTCGCATGTTCCGAGTACGTTTCGACTCTTTCAAAAAATTCATCGATTTTCCAGGTGCAAGAGCTGAGACCCTAGCCAGCCATCGGCTGAAATGTGATCAGTGATCAGCGAGCAACTCCGTCATAATCTGATGAGCGATCTCCCCCAATACAATAATTATCACATGAAATGTCTCGATGTCGATCGAGATTGCAACAAATGATGTTGTGCTTCATTCCAATTGAAGGTTCGCCGTCCGAGAAGAGTACGACATCCATGAATTGGAAGTTTCTTCAACTTCGATCGACGAATTGGAACTACCGGCTGAATTTCTAGGTCGAACTTGGATTTCGGCCTCTCCAGAAGTTGGAAATGTCTCTGATGTTCCGCCGTCGTCGCCATCTTCGACTCTTCCATCCATCGTGCTGATAACGTCTTTATTATTCCTTGGGACGACTTTTGCTCTCAAAGTAATGGGATTGGAATTGGAAACCTCGAAAAACGAGTCATAATCTGATGGAGCTGTGGAAGAGGTTTTTCCCGCCGTCGTGAGGCATGTCGTCGTCTTTCTCGGGTATCGTTTTCAAATTGTATTCGAAGCTACAGTATTGTGAGCCGCATCATCAGCTTCATGCCGAAGATCGAAGGTTCCGAGGAGCCACGCTGACTGCGGGTATCTCGGGATCTTGCATTTTAACGAACGACTCGAATCTCATTACATTTATCGTGATTTTGACTGTTGATCACGCTGCCGACTCAATCTAGCTCATTTATGGGTCGCTTTCCTTCCCATGCCTGGCATATTCAAGGACTTCCTGAGGTCAGGGCTGTCTGTTCCTTCTGTAGCTCTTGCTTGTGGCCGTGGAACTTCAACAAAAAAAAGTACAGTACCCCAATATAATATTATATCTTCACCCCTTCAACACGGGGGCGTGCATTGAGTCGTCATACTACCTGACAGCACCTTTTGAAGATTTAGCCCCACCTTTTGGTAGTGGAACCGTACTTTCCGAAGACTTGACCCCATTGTCGGGGTCATGCTCAGAATAGGTGAAGGATAATTTCGAGCGCGTACTTTAACCTTTCGGGTCGGATGCCCTCGCCATTTGGTGGACTCCGCTGGAGACTCGCCTCGTGCACTTTTGAGCTCGAGCTGACCGCGCTAAGAGTTGGGCTAGTTAGTAATACGGTCTGGGTCTCCGGGCCTATGATTGGGTTTCCAGAAAGTGGGATGAAGTCTTCGGAACAAACGGCAAAGCCCCAAAAAAGGAGGGTCAAGCCTTCAGAAGTATGGTCAGGTTTCCGAGAGCGCTTCAGAAGCACAGTGCGGGCCCAGCATGGATCCCTGAGCAACGCTGTCGATGATATCACCCTCGGATTTCTGAAATTATTTCAGTGGAATTATCGAGTTTGCATTGTATTTATAGTCGAAGACATCCGAGGACGACATCGCGATGAGCAAAAGAGTTTGGGTTTGGTTGGCTCGCTCCGTCGTCTGTCAATGCTCTCATGTTCCCCGCCATGGAGCTCGTCATTGCTGGCCCCGTGTATCATTCGATCAGAGTTTTGTGTGATCATTGAGAATATCTCCTAGAACGAAAGGCTCTCACAAGAAATCGCGGGTGTTCCACACTGTATCACAAGAGACACTTATAGAGATTTCGCGCACAAACACCCTTTCGCCTCAGCAGCTGATGGAGCTTACGCAGTACATCTCCGAGATGTGCTCGACAAGATGGCGGCAGCAGTGAGGCCGAGTGTCGTCTTAGAGTGTGTGCTTGCTTTCGGATGGATGGAGCAACGTTGTCTTCAATTAGCGAGTGCCCCGTGAGGGCCGGAGCTTGTGGTGAGCTACGTTCCGCAAAGTGCTGCTGCTTGCATGACGACTCCAACCCGGTCCCGGTGACGTCGCGAACCTCGAAACGCACAGCCTCTACATGCCGCGCGCAGACAAGGACAAGCCGTGCTTCTGCTGATGTTTTTACACCGCTAAGCAGCTAGCCAACTTGCTTGCTAGCTAATCTTTAATGCCCGATTGACGTCGTGGCCGTTGCCGCCGTCGTCGTCGTCGCCGCCGCCAACGTCTATCGTGCTCTGTGAAAACCACGAATACAACTACTATGAGGAGGAAAACCTCGCTCCTCAGTGTGCAGATGAGTCTACCTACACTTGGTCGATGCATCTCTGAACGAGTGTTGTGCGCCGATCTCGAAGCCGGAACGATTTAGAAGCAATATGCTCGTTTCCTTTGGCTTGTCCCTGCAGGAGTCGACTGCTATTCCGAGGGTAGGTACGTTCGGAGCTTCGGTCTCCTCCGTTCCAGTGTTGTGTTCCATTATGCTAGTGGTGGTGGTAGTGTTGTGGTGCCAAACGTTGTCATCGGTACAAGGAAGATTTTCTCCGATGTCACGAAGCGTGAGGCTACACTTGGATACCACGGTTCCTGCTGTGCGTAACACCATTCCTGTTCCTGATTGCTTATTATCGCCATGTTCGAGTTTGGAGAACGATCAGTGAGCCCTGCCGCTGCTGTAGCGTTTCTTGATGTTGATGATGCGATAGTTGTGAGCTTTTTGCAAAGTACATCAGATTGCTGGACGTCGTCGTGGGTTCCGTAATTGCTGCTGTTGTTTCTTCCGCCACTGTTTCTGTTGTTATTGTTGTTGTGACAATGGTGACGAACGTCGTCCGCGAGAAACTGCCGCCCAAGATTCACCCGGCTTCCTCCTTGAACCAAAAACAGCAGCCTCTGAAGACAAAAACAATGTCAAAACCCAAAACAAAGTCCACTGACAGATGAACAGAGAGTCAAAAACGAACACTGCTCTCGTTCATGCGTTCTCCACGGCAAATCAATCACAGCTTCGATTATGTGGGTGGTTGGTTTCCAGAGGCCTTGTCATCAAATCAGGTTATCTCTTGCCTCTTGCGAATGGGGCGTTGTTCGCGGTTCCGATTTTCGCAACGGTCAGGACACCTGAAGTGCCGTCTGAGTGTACACTGGGACCACGGTTACCGGGTGCATGTCGGCATACATACTTTATGAGTGCTGACTGTGGCTCGCAGCTCCGATTGGAAACCCCCCAAGAACGGTCCCTCGAATGACAGAATGAATAAAATATCATGAATCCGCTCGTCAAATGACGGGCGGAAACGCGCACAACAATATGCAGTGGCGTGACTCGCGACACATGCAGACACAAATCCTTTAAGATCAGAGCCGGATGGTGAGGGCTTCCCATCCTTGTTTTGTTCTCCCTCCATTGGTCATATAGGATTCCTGGCCGGAGCAGGGAAAACGACTTTGGGCGAGGATCGGTGCCTCCCGAACCGTTCGCTTCATCCATAATTCCTTCCCAACATCCGTGGTTATCAACCCCATTCGGCCTTTCCGCTGGATGTGTTCTCTCGTTCCACATCTGCCATTTCAGTACAGCCCATGATGCGAGCTTTCAGTCCCACATGAAAACTCTTCTAGGTTGTTTCTTTACGAGGAGAAAAACGCATCTAGCTTAGCGCAGCAACTCAGAACAGGTTGGTTTTTTTCCGACGTGCTCTAAGATTACTCCTCGCAGAGTTCGAGGGGGGCTGTGCGCTCGGTTTGAGTCACGAATCGCGTGTGGTGAAGTTTGTGTCAAGGAACTTTGCAAGTGAACTCAAAGAGCGATTTGCATTTGTTTTGGACGTTCGAACAATGCTACGATCGAATAAAAATACGAATTCGAGTTTAGAAACTGCTTCTGTTCTGACGACCTGTTATGAAATTTCGAACAAAGCGACAATTTATTGTTTGTCGCGCTTGCTCCGAAACTCCTGAGACCTTCTGCGCCCGGATAAGACCTCTCCCGGGACCTGAGTAAAGCCCATAGTTGATGGCTAAACGCTTCCTCGGAAATTTCTCTCAACTTGAACTCCCGAGAACGCTGGACCGTGGTTTCCTTCACCCGAAATGTGTATCTTTCCCCTGTTACTCTCGGTATCTTCTTGCGTTTTTCCAGGGCGATGCGATCAATTCGCGCGTTCTACTAAGGGTTCTCTCACGATTAATTGAGCTCGTCGACTGAGATCTCTTTCTCTCTCCATTTGCTATTTCGGTTCGAGCGCAGTCATTCATCCTGCGGCGTAATGACCTCATACTTGAGATGGCCCTCGTCTCACTCAATCGTGAATGTTCTCACCTAACAAGATTTGCTTGATTACCAAGAGTTGAATGATTTTCCATTACAGAATGCTCCACGCGAGCCTCCTCGGAAAACTTAAGATCCATCCTTGACCCCGAGGTGGCTGTCTGACGCCACCAGAAACACAACCGGTGAGAAACAATTGAGTTTTCCGTCTCGAATCGAATCGAAGTGATTTCGAGTGGGACAGAGCCATTGTTTTCGATGTTCGTTTGAAGTGGATCGGCAACACGGTGGTTGAGGTTGGGCGAAGTTTCTGAGTTCCGCACTCTCAGCTCGCAATGTTACAGTGAGAAACTCCATCGGAAGCAGCAACGCAGGTGTTGACGGGGCTCCGAAATGATTTGCAGCTACGCCAGCTGCTTCTTCTTCAGACTGCTGCTGGTTGCAGGTGAGCCCCCGTGCCGAGGAGATGAGTAACCGTCAGTGATCTGAAAACTGGGCACTGCGCTTTTTAACCTGAAACTAATTTTCAACCTTGCACTTCCAGCGGCTGTATTGAGCAGCTCGGTTTGCTATCGAGCCGTTTTCGCTGAAGAGGAGTGCATCAGTGAGTTGGAACCCAACACTATAATTTGGAGTCTGTGCTCATCGACGCGAAACTCACGAGTTTTGTAACTCTTGTTACAGATAAAGGAATCCCTTGCTATAACTGTGATTCGACACTGGACCCAAATTGTGCCGATCCCTGGAACTTTACTGAATATTATGATATCGGCATTCCGATACAGAAATGTGTTGGGTGAGTGAGCTTTCTCTCGTTCTCCTTTTCTTCCTTGTTCTAACCTCGCTCGGAGTCGCTCAGGTCGAGTAGGTAGTTGTTCGAATTCGCGGAGGACGCGAAAAAAGCTATTCAAAGCGAAGAAATCGTGACGAGACTCTGAAATTCCATTCTCGCAGATGCTGTGTAAAAATCGTGACGCATAATACGTCGGGAGGCGTCAAAGTCGGTACGAATGTCCGGAGAACGTGCACTTCAAGTCTTCAGATCAACCTGTTCCTGGTGGATCATGTGTGTATGCAAGAAAGTGATGGCAATGGCCATATGTGCTTCTGTGAAAGTGATCTCTGTAACGCGGCTAGTTCTCCGGAATTTTGGTTCGGCTCACTTTGGGATCATTGGATAACTTCGTTGCTGAAACACAATTATTACTTCTTTGAACCGGGATACAGGGACCCGTTGCTAAGGTGAGTGCGAATGTTCGCGTACTCTGCGGTGGTTTTCTCGCTTCTGACGACTTTTTTAGCGGAAAGAATCTCACTCGGCGTTCTAGTGCAAAGCTCAGCTGCATACCACCAACCAATCGATGTTCCAGGACGAAAATCCCTCACCAGAAAACAGCGCCTTTTCGCGGCGTCTCCCACCTATTGGGCGTCTCAGCGATGGCCCTGATCGTCCACTTCTTCATCAGCACACATCTATTGCACCTCAGCGGCCGCTGCACCTTGGCTTAGTGATGTACAGAAGGAGAATGTCTGGAGGAATGAACGCGATAGTGACGGAACCGCAAACGAGGATACAAGCTGCGTGGAATAATAAGCAGTCACAATGACGCGAAGGCTCACAGCTGACTCAAAACAATGACAGAGCCGGGAGCGTCGGACGCCAGTGAGTTGATGTGAGTTCCCAAGGAACTCAGCAGCACAATTCGTTGAGACCCCAGAGGTCAGCATGGGGGTCGGATACAAAAGGGGAAACAAGCAGAAGGAGCTGCGTTGGGTGCGGGTGGGCTCTAGCGGGTTTCAAAGGAAGACAGCGACCAACAACGGCGGGACAGGAATTGATCATACTGACGAGAGACGAAGCATGTTAGAGTGGTTGTAGCGAGGGCAAAAAAATAGTTTGGTTCAGGAATGGATATTTCATGGTGGAGGGTCGCGAGGTGAGTCGTCAAACTCCACTTGAGAGTCAATGGAATTCAAATTACCTGTTGCCTTCAAGGCTGATGGTTGTGCTGTAGATGATCCTCGGTTGCTCTCTTCTTCTTCTCCTCGATCTCGATGTCACATCATACATTCAAATTCAGCAGCCTGTTCTACAAGGAGTCAACAGTGGTCCTTGGGAGCGTCGCAGCATTTCATCTCGAGATTCGGCTCTGAATGCACAAAAAAATCCCCCGCAATATTGTATCGATGGAATTTCGAGAGCCATCGCGCTTCTGGACGATTTAAATTTGGTCGAAGATATCTTCTAGCTTCTGTGAATTTCGTGAAAATGGGGGTCGTCACTGACACGATTTTCTAGAATGCGCGGCGAAAGGCTGTCCGGATTTGAATGACGATGCCATATGGAATTCGTGTATTTTCTTTCCAAAAATCTGCCTTATAATTGGCATGCCTCAATTGACCATCCGTTGGTTCAACTCCGTTGGCTTCGAGTAGCATTCAATTCATTGTAAGTATTGCTCAACTTAGGTGGGTTGGAATTTCCGTGAAGAACTCTAGCTCATGATTCGGAATGTTCTGTTCTGCGGAAGAAGTCTTCAAACATCAGTGGATACGACTGCGTGGATGCGAGTACGCAAGCAGAGGATCGAGTAAATAAGGACTATCGTAGATAAGGATGGTGGAAAGGTTGGTCAGGTGAGGAACGGCTTCGAACACGAGCTGGGACACTGAGGAACCGTTCCGTGGGAGAAGAGTTGGGAAGCGTGGGGAACAAGTTAGCGATGATTGTCGTGAATCCGTTTGTTTCTGTCCGACTGGTACGAAAATCGCCCATTCAAGAGGACTACACTTCAGAGAGCGCTCTCAAGAAGACGGCCTATAATACAGTATTACAGCGCAATATACCGAAGAACAAATCCACTATCGGAAATGAGAAAGAATCGATTTTGAAAACATCAATTCACAAGCGGCCAGATTAGATTCATTGATCGTGTGAGCTCGGTTGATCGATTGCTCGTGGCTCTAAATTACTCTAAATACAAACGAAATGGCTAAAAGAACCATAATTGAGGACCTCGAACAATATCTCCACGATCTGGGCGATCGGTTCCACAAAGATTACAGCGAGAACACAGTTTATGCAATATTGCCTAAACCGACTCTCAAAAGTTAGAAGACATTGAGTGACCAACAGGGGGGCTACACTAACGATAATCCGATGAGTCGAGGAAATTGTCAGACCAAAGTAGATGAAGCCATTGAGCATGAGTGCTGGTTTCTAGCCGCTAGCGAAAACCAACTCAAGCTGTGCAGCTGTTATGTATGGATTCTTCAACAGTCCTCGATGACGGTTGAGAATATAACGACACGCGCTCCGACCATCAAATTCTGTTAAGGAGAAACTCAAAGGAAAGAATAGTCGGGACCTGCAAGGTCGACAGCATGATTCAAAGAGCTCTCTGCGGATAAGCCGGCCTCGTCTGCAGCTACGCTACATCAAGCCTTGACCAGTGTTCGTCAATAATTTTAGTGAATGAACCGAAAAGCTACAAATCCATTAGAACAATCCAAAACGCGAAAGCAACAAAGTCAAGTGATCCAAAAGAGCCAGCACATCCGCTTTCGCTGCATCATCATCATCATCATCATCATCATGCTCGATCAATCGATCAACCATCCATCGATCGATGGATCCGAAGACGATTGAGTCCGCAAAAGACTCGATCGTCGGTGCAACCCCAACCAATCGAAGCTTGACGACATCTAAGTATGTGTGAGTGCAATAAGTAAGCAGGCTGGCAAGTAAGCGGTTTTGTTATTGTAATTGAGACAATATTCCTACGAGTCGGTATCGTATAGATAGATGAATAAATATGATTGTTATTATTGTTGCTAAACTTTTACATCCAATGTTTTCCATTTTTGTGAAGTCGGTAGCATTCAAGGACGAGAACTTGCGGACAACTTGGGCGGATACCTTTGAATCAAGAGGAATGAAACTCTTTAAGAAAGATAATACTGCAGCTTTTCTTGATGAACTACATCGAACGGACTCCTCATTGATGTCTCTTCTATTCGATTTCAGGGTCCATCTGAGTTTTTCAATCATTACAGCTTCCAGTGTGCCCGCTTGAACTCAGTTTTTGCCGTGCTTAGAAATGTTAGCTCCAATCACGAGACATGACTCATGACGATGATGGTGCAATGATTTTGCTGTTTAAGATTAGGAATGATCTTTGTCTTGGGGGGTGACTCTGAAACTCAAATAACGGAGATTAAGGTACCTCCATCGAGCTATGTCCATTTACCTCTTACTTTCATCCTTCGAATCCCACGACGACAGCTTCTTTTTGATGATACTGGCAGCTCTTACTTAGCGCTCCCCAAACTCTACGATACGTCAAGCTAATTAACTGCTTCATACCATACAGTTCAAGTCGAGAAGGAATTCGACAGGAAATCATTCCTCTTCGGAAGGAAACCAACCAGCGAGGCGAGCGACTCCAGAAATTTAGTAAATACAACTCCCTTGAAACAGTTCGTTCCCCGATCGTTGGTTCCTAAAGTAGCGGCGCCGGTGTTAATAATGAAGCATGAGGTCTGGGTTTCCAGTCCTTCGGACCTCTCGGAGATGAGGCGTGCGTCGAAATGCTCCCTTCGATGAGGTCGATGGACAGCTGATCGAAAATGCCGTATCGCAATTCCATCGCTCTCGAGGTCGTGGCGCAGAGTTGCTCGGTTGCGTTAGGGCACTCCGTGTTTTAATTACGCTGTCCGTCCTAATCAATTAGGAATTGAGATGTCTTCTATTAATATCGAATGAACGTCGCGGGCCTGAATGTGAGTAAAATGTTTTTTCGATCCACGAAGCTTCCCACAGAGGAGATAGCGACGAAACCCACCAGAAAACGTGAGCTTCGATGAAATTCCGATTGAAGGTAAAGTCTTAGTTTCGTAACTACAAGCCTCGTCTTCCTCTTGCGACGCACTCTGTGTAGGAGACAAGCTGCCGACAGCAACTCTGGTGAAATGCAGCTTTTTCCATCAACATACAACGTCCTCGCGACGGAGCAGCCTAAGACGGCGACTAGGCAATCTCATTGCAAGCCGGCCACGTCGAACAGGAAATTGATTCCAACAAGATGACACTACGCTTCCTCAGCTGCTGGAAAGCGCTCGAACAAGCGTCTCCTGAACTCAAATCTTGAAGCACAGGACAAACAGGACGCACTTTCAGGACGCGCTGGTTACATTCGAGTGAGCTCGATTTGCACAGTGGACTGCCATGAGTTTCTGTTCCGGACACTTCAACGACAAGCTAGAGATTTCCAAGTCAGACATACTCAACGACAATACTCGATGGTCCATGGAGAAAGTGTGGACTTGACACTACATCCCGGCTCCTCCGTAAACGATCTTCGACTGACTTTCTCCTGATTCTCGAACTTAGTGATGGAGCTGCGAGAGAACGGGAAGATTCGTCCATGTGCTGATCCTGATTTGAGGAACTTTCGAAAGAACTCTCATCGAAGATTGATTTTCCGGGATAATGAGTGTCCGAGTCTCTGGTTCCGAGGTGCGGGCACAGAATAAAGGCCGAGAATTAGACCGATCCCGCTGAGAAAAGTTTCGACCACCTCGAATCTTGCGGGTGATTTCTGATTTCCTTCAAGCTACAACTTCAGGCATCCTGAGCGTCCAGATTTCGGCCTCGAAGCGATTCTGAACAGAAACCACGACAACAATCCACGCATTTCGACCGAGTTGTGAAAACCATGAATTGCGCTTTCCATCGAATCCGCTGAACCGAGACTCTGAACCATGTGTCTTTGTTCACTGTCGATGAATGCGACATTTTTGGAATGGGCCGCGGATTCTGCAGCAGAGACGGGGACGGTGCGAACCTGATTTTTCGCTTTTCGATGCTGTGCCGTCCGTGACCAACCTAACCATCGGTTTCTATCCGTCTTCCTTATCATTGAATTCATTTTTCTGTGTCTGCTAGTCCACTTCTACTCGTAGAACTTTGCATAGGGTTTTATGCTTTGACGAGTGAATATACCAAGTGGAGGAACACACATCACGGGCGCAAGGATCGCAGAAATTTCCATTGTACGTTTGCGAGTGCGTGGTTCTGCGAGGCTCTCGGCAGAATCTACCGATCACGGCGGTTATTTCGGGTCCCACGCAAGTGGGAGGATACTTGCTTCCGTGTCTCCGTACCGGTGGAAGGGCGCGTCGACCGGATTTCTTTATATAAACCTCTGAGAGATTATCCACAGCATCCTTTAACGCATCAAGTACATTTCATCATCCAAGTTAAAAATCAAAACTACTCCCTAATGTACGCGGATTCCCTTTTGGACTTCCTGGAGCGAATGAGTGAAAACGAGGATCTTAAACCAAGCGATTCAGATTCGATGCCCGATCCAGTACGACTCCGTCATCTGTTTCGTTTTCGACCGTGTGAACCGCCAAACGGAAGCTACGCCAGCTGAGGAAACAGAGCTCCGGCGAACGGAGATCCGAACTCTCCAAAGTTTGCCTTCGTCTGTTAACGAAGCGGCGTCCGTCTCGATTTTTCTCCCGGACACGGATCCTCTGTTGTGTCGAGTTGAACTCGGATCTCTCCGACTTCCCGTTGGACTCGGCGCGGCTAAAGCTCTGCTTTCTTTTCCGGATTCGCTGCGTGACACTTTCTCGCTACGCACTTATCACCTCCACGATCTACTACGCTTCCTCTGTTTTCTCAGCCGATAGATTTAGTTCGTCTGTTTCCGTTGTCGTCGACGCCTCGGTCCTCGTCGTTTCCGAGGAGCTCTGATCTGATGCGGTTATCGAAGCGACTTGTCTCGCGATTCCTGCTCGATCGAGGAAAGAAAAAACACGCGCCTCATGTGGAAGATTTGTTCCTGAAAAATGTTCGATCGCTGGAAATAATTGAGTTTGCGTCGGTCCGGCAGCGTTTACAGCGTGACCTCGCGAGACCAATCAGTTTCGTTCCCGAGATTTTTATTTATTCCTTCGATTTCACTGACTTGGTCCTCATCTTTGGAGAAAGTTTCAGAAAACTGCGGTTTCAGCCCCCATTCCAGGAGGAGGAGGAGGAGAAAGGGATCGGACACACCGATCGGGTGAGTGACTGCTTGCCTGTGTGGCTGGTGGTGGTGGTGGTAGAGTGGCCACCGCCGCCGCGTCGCGGCTCCTGCCAATCAAGACGGAATCGGTTTTCCGTTCAGCGTCATCTGCTTCCACAGCCACGAGTCGTCAAAGCACCGGAACCTTTTTGAATATCGGATCGGGCGGGAAGGAAATCAGAGATCGAATCGGCCGGATCCAAGGACCCCACAGCGGGAATTAGCAAATCGAACTTGAGATCAAAGAACTTTCCTCGAGTGGAATACGAGGAGGATATAATCGTTGTCGGATGAAGTTTCGTAGCGAGGCGGAGGCCGAAACATAGTACCCTCCGACCTGAACAATGGAATTCTGTGTCGTTGTGTTTCCTAACGACCGCGTCAAGGGTTCTCGGGGGACTCTTTTAGCTCAGGATGTCGACGATGACGGCAAAGACGAAAACGTGGTCCGTTGTTGCTGTAGCTAAGGCAGAAGGACGTAAACACCGAAGAAGGAAGCAAATAGGTGGCCAGGAGCAGGATATATGATAGTCGTTCTTGGTCCACAAAGCCTCATTTCTCGTGCTCATGCCTTGACTTGGTAAAGGACGCAGCAATACATCAGAGAAATGCTGACCGTGTCTCTTGTTTTTGCCTCGGCTTCTTTCTCAAACCTAGGTCCTTGTTTCTCAAGCTGGGGCGTCTGGTCGGGCCTGGAATCTTTGGACTGGCTTGTGCTATCGATCACGGCCTTCAGTTTGTCCGATATCCCGGTCCCTTTTTTCTGAAATTCTGCGTCTCCCTCGGAAATCTGATCTCTGTCCATCTGTTCATTTTAGAGTCCACATTTCAAACGCCGCGGATCGCAAAGAGGAGCATGGAAAGTAAAAAAAGGTGACGCGTACTCTCTCATATAGCTCAGCCTAGTCCTCCAAAGTTCCAGGACTCGGGAAGTCTTGCCTAAGAAACGAAGCACTTTTCTCTCGGAAAAAGTCCTCGCTCAGACTGAGTTTGAAGCAGCCTAATTGGTTTTTGTCGTCAATCGCAGCGGCGGAACGCGAGGACACAGGGTGTAAGGAGTCGGGGCAAAGCAAGTGGAGGCTCGGCGACGGACGCGAGGCGAAGGAGGCAGCGAAATTCCAAACGAGTTCGTGGCTGCTGGAAAAGATTGAGGAATGCCGGAGGCTGTGTCGCGGGCTAATCTAAACCGAAGGCAATTTCAGCAGCGAGCTGATTTCGCGGACCAGTGACGAAGGTCGAGCAAGCGGGCGACCCAGTCACCCACTTTGGACTGAGCGGCGAAACGACCGGCGGGCGCGCCAAGACAATCTTCGCTCTTCAATTAGACGAATGGTTCTCCTCCGTTTAGCAAACGCTCCAGAACAGAGTATGGAAACCGATAGCGCTGGAAAATCTCTTTCGAGAATAAGGAAGACGGCGCGACTCGCTTCGAAAGAGGATTTGAGACAGAAGGAACTTTGAGAAGAGCGCGCCTGGTTGATTCCGCACGAAGCCACTGTGCTGTTCCACCACAGTCTCTTTCCGAACTCTTTGCTGCTCTGCGATTGAGAAGTTTTTCTCCACAAGATTTGACACGCAAACTGTCGCAGCGTGGAGAGGACTCACGAGTTGCGTCTGGAATTAGTACTCCAGACTTCCAGGCGCAAAATCTTCTCGACTCCAAGATTGATGGCTTTCTTCCGACCCTCGAATTCCAAACGAAGATTTCCGGTATCATCGATTCAGATTCCACCTCCCAAAGAAGCAAGATCCTCCTGTTAATAATCCGATCTTGTTGCGAGCTGGAAGCAGAGCAAGAGGGCGCGTATTACGCAGTGTCGATCCAAGTCGAATCGAAGGATGCTTGCAGGTGATTGAAGCGAACATTTAAGAGCCCGCAATAGCCGGGATTATCGAATAAAATCGTTTGAATCCTTCACGGAAACCTTAGTGAATCTTTAATTCTTGCACACTGCTCCGAACAAGCCACAAAACTTCGACAGAATGAAGAATTCGTGCATGGCTTTTGAGTTTTGATGAAACCTCTGACTGAAACTATAGATAAGTTCAATCCGCGTCTGGAAATGATTCGTCTCACTCATTCGACGAACTGTCCGCCCAAGAGTGGAATCATGCTCTCGCTACACCATGACCTCCCAACGATCCGGACTCTCGAAGCAAAAACTGTTTCCTCAAGGAACCCCAACTCACCGTGTTCCAGAGAGCTCGTGTCAGCGAATCTTGGCTGCGGTGCCCAGACAACATACGATCCGGATTACTCGAGGGCGATTTTTAGTTTTATAGCGATGAATGGGAGTGCAGACATCTCACGTTTTTACGTAGACGCTATCAACAAACGCTCATCTTGTCGAGAGCCGGCGTCTGAATGTCAGATCCGTGAGAGTGGCCATCTCGTCTTGCCTCTAACAACTTCGCAGACAAGTCAAGAGGTTTCTGAGAGCCCTGGCGTAGGAGAAGTTTTTAGTTGAGGCATTTTATCTTTTTTTTTTTCTTAGTGTTTTCATCTTCCTCCAGCCATGCGTTCTCGGAGCGATTGCCGCGACCGCTTTGGCATGCGACAACAAACAGTTACGCAAAGAGCCTCGAAGTTTTCTCTCCCGGCCTCTGATTGCGCAACAATCCTGGCAAAAAGCGTTCTGAAGCCACTGATGCATGATTCGTTAGATTACGAAATCGCGAAAATCGACCCGATTGCTCTCGCGCAATCCAAAAAAAAAGCAGAATCAAAACACCACCGAACACGGATAAACACATTTCGTGGAACTCGCCGTGTCATCCGTTCCAGCTGCTTGCGGAGAGAAAACGCAACAACTCGAATCTGTGAAGTAGAACATTATACATTCGTTTCGGAAATTTTCGGACGGCATGAAAATGATATATTCGTTTCGTATTGTGGCGAGGCGTACGATTTCGGTTTGCACGTGCGCTGCTATGAATCGATGGACGACGTCCCCACCCCTTCATCGTTGTCCAACCGTTTAAAGCCCCCCGTGCGCCTTCAGGGTCATTTGCATTTTCGATTGGTGGTCGAGTCCGAAGAGGCCGGTCGGCGATTCAACGCGAATTTGCATCATCGGTCATCCGTCAAACACCGGAAGCTCATTTGACTAGAACAAGGATTGTGATCCACGGCCTTGGATGTCCGAAATGAATATACGAGACGCCGGGGGTCAACGAGGCTCGTTGGAGCGCCGCTCACCTGTGAACTTCAGATTGCGGCTCCAGACTCTGATCCAGGCAGCTCGATTCTGATATTTATTTACAACTCGCCTGCAACCCTGGTGATTGTGCCCTAAAACCTGATCGAAATGCTCACCTTCAAGCGACACTTGCACACCGGTGTCAATAGAAGTCGTCGATCCACCATTTGGCGAATCTAAATGCTCGCTGACCAGTTTCCCGATCCGCAAAGACTAATTTTGGGAGGGAACGTGTTTAGTTTCAGATTTTTCTCTCCAGCTTCGTGTATCAACTCGGTGTGAAGAACCAGAGCGGATGGCTTTTTGGATCAGAAATTTCGTTCTGTCATCGTTCGCTGAAAGATTCTCTGCTTGATATTCGAAGCGAAAAGTACCTTTTCAGGTTGCGCGACGATGAGAGAAAACTGAAATTAGAATGCGGTAAACTTGATCGTTTATATGAACGAGCTTGCGAACATTGAACTCCGCTTGAGAAAATGTCCCGTGTCTCAGCGAGAGGATATTGAAGCACCCAACATGACTTCGAAACTTTCGACAATGAAGTTTCAAACCGAAAACTCGATCTTCGTGGGGAGAAGCTCTCTCACTGACGAAACCCGGAGTCTTCCCCATAGGCGGGTATTCAAACAACACTTTGCTAGGTGGATTTGACGCCGCCCATTGTGGAGTCGGCTGTGAAAGTTATTTCGCGGAGGAGCAGATGACGTAATTGCTCAGAGTCCCATTTGAGCCAACGTGAGAAGTTATCAATTTGCGATAAAAATCGAGTGCTTCACTCATTTCCCCTCTGGTCAGAGTAGAGCGTACTACTGAGTACCACAAGCCTACGGCTTTGCCGAGCGAAAGTTAGCGAAACTCCAGGGAGTCGCTGAGCTCTGCATTTTCCGTTCGGATTCCACGCCATTGTTCCGATATGTTTCTGTGAAGAATTTCCGGAAAAACAATATTCTTTGGAGATCGCTTCTCCTGCTTGAATAGCGAAGAAGAAATCACGGCCTTTTGAAAGATCGCAAAAGTGAGGACACCTACTACAAGTCATAAATAATCAGCCTGATATTTTTCGCCAGATTAGGAAACCTTTCAATAAGAAGAAAAACTTATAACCTCAAACCTTGGAACCTTATAATGAATGAAGTCAGAGTTTCGTGCAAATGCACAAAGCATATGCGTAATGAAAAAATCAATGTGGTGCATATTATATGTGCGCTACAATGTCCTCCCATCTCCCACACTGGAGAATGCACTGAAATATGCTCAAAAATATGAGCCAAAACTTGGATATCTGAAGGGATATCTGAATCTTGAAAATTTTGATGCATCTTGCATTACTGCATTTAGCACGTATTTCGCATGATTCCGCGTGTTTCAGATGAATAATAATAATAATAATAATAATAATAATAATAATAATAATAATAATAATAATAATAATAATAATAATAATAATAATAATAATAATAATAATAATGATGACGTTATACCACCTCATTGGAAAAAGACGTCATAAAAGCATCCCAGCATTTATTCAGGGAATTATACATCGCTTGTTCTCCAGCGCCACACGCATGACATTCTTTCTCTGAGTTTCTGCGGCATCGATCTCCACACATCTTATTGAAATCAGGTGTCCACCACGCCAGACGGTGATAAAATGCAAAACCCTTGTTTTCTCGTTCTGTCCACATGGTAAAGTAAAGCTACGCTGAGACCTAGTTGGCATCCAAAGAGGTCGAAAAAAGTTTTTTTTTGTCACAACTTCGAAATATTGATTCCAGGGACAATCCCGTCCATGGCCTTGATTCCCATAATGTCTCTCCTCTGATTGATGTTCATGCTTATTGTAGACAATTTCATCGAAACTTCTGACGAGATCGTCTACATCGGAAAAGCTTTCTACATATAAGGGGAAGTTAACCTCCCATTTCACTGGATGCCACAGTGGGAGGGTTTTCAGATCGTCATCAGTGTGTTTCAATCTAGTCCCTTGGTTTCTAAATCGGGTCAAACCATGACCGGCTGATGGGTACTCTGGCCTCCGGGACTGCTGCCCCCAGAACTGCTCCCAGGATCAGGGTTTCCGCCGCCACTACGAGTTACTCCGCAAGTAGAGGTAGACTCCTTGTCCTTTTTTCTAGCCTGATACGCAGCAGCCTGTGAGAGAAAGAGGACAGAACAATTAATCTCAAGCCACTCCCGTGCATACCTGGGAGAGACCCTCCTTTGAGTTCTCCCGATTGCAAAGTTTGTGGTGAGAGCAGGCTTCGAATAACTTCCGAAGCTGAGAGTCAAATCCAGAAAGATCCTCGAATGTCTATATTGAGCGAACTCGGAGAGACCCGAAGCGCCAGGGGAGTTTTCCGTGGGAACAGCTCCACTGACGACTCCGCCGATCTGTCTTTGCCTTAACGCTGATTGAGGTTAAACACTGAGTTCCACATGAAAGGTTTAAAGTTTGATGGAAAGATCAAACGGCTGGGAATCATTCGCGAAACTCATTTTCGTGATTTGGTCTGCGGCTCTGACTGAATTCTCATTCTCTTAGCTCATAGAGGTGATGATCGGAATCGGCTCCCTCTCTATCGTCAATGCTCACCTCTCTGAGGCATTCGTCCACCTGCTTCTGCAGAAGTCGTCGCAGCTGTAGCAATTCGACACCTCGCGTTATCAGCGGTTGTTGGGACCTCATCCGTGGGTTCCATCTGAATTGAAAACGCGAATACGTCAGCCTCAGCAGACTTCCATTGAAATCCTAGTTATGCAGTGTTCAAGTGACTCACCGGCAATAGTAGGTTTTCCAGAGGCGGATCCTTCTCAGGGAAGCTACAGGGAAAAGGACACTTTGTTGAGGATAACGAGTGTACATCGGATTCAAGAACTGATCCACGTTCGAATTCACCATTGACCACAACGACTGGGTTTTCTCCTTGAGATTCTGTGAAAGAAACGAAAACGTTCGATTTGTGAGTTTGGAGAGCGCGAAGACTCACAGTTCAGCATTCATATCTTTCATGAATACGGACGAGAAGAGACCGGTTTGTCCCGAGTGGCACATTTCAAGGTGGAGCATTTCGGACGACTTCTTCTCTCGGACGGTTGAATCCTACCTTTTCGCTTCGGATTTTCTCGCTGTTGTACAGAAACGTTCCGAATAGACAACTGTACAAGTGGTCAAGAATGAAGACCAAGAAGTTCTCATTGAATTCAAATGCATTTTGAAACTGCTTCATGACCTGGAATGATCAAGGAACCAAATGTTCAAAGAATCGAACACTCGAACATTGTCTCCAGATATTCGGATCGGAATCGCGGAAGATTACTTCCAACGCTCACCTGCCAGGTGCAGTCAACGAATTGCACGAATACTGGACTCCGGTCTGAGTCTGAATAATGATCCACGCCATGGCCGTAACGCGTTCCGAACATATGTCCGAACGAACACCATTCTTTTTCTATGAGCACCTGATAACCTGGAATCCGGGAAGACAAAGTTCAGTACGGACGACGAACGATTGCAACAAGATTCCTTCATATGAGGAATTGTTCGGAACGCTCGCCTAGAGCAGAGAGACTGACCCTTGACAGTCCTGTAATAGGGATCCAGCAGCAGCATCGCGAGCGATGTCAGCTGAGAAGTTCGGTCCCATCCATCACTACAGTGCACGAGTACTGATGAGCGACTGCCTTCGACCTATCAACAGCGAGGGAGAAAATGTGAGTAAAGGAGTTTCCAGAAGAGAGTCTGATTCAAATTCAGAAGTGAATTAACATTTTATATCCTTGTTTTTTACCTTGTAGGCTATTTTCACGGCGCCACCGAGAACACATCCAATGTGATCTAACCAATGAGTACTCTCCACGTTTGACAGCCAGTGGTTGTCCTCGATGTTTGGAAAACAGGCTTCCGAAAGTTTCCGCAAGGATTCACGCATCACGTGAATGTTGTGAATATCTGAAAGAACAAATCAAGTTCAAACGCCGGCTCGGTCGGAGATATCGAGCACTAAGTTCATCTCTGTTCTACTTTCGTTATTCGTTCCCGCACAGGTTCCAAATGGAGTTCAATTACCCAATAACGTGATCTCTGCGTTCTTTTTGTAGACGTCTTCACTCTCGTATCCACCGCCCATTGCTTTGTTGGCGACAGCGTTCACAAGCGGTCTCGCGTCCATGATGTACAGTTTTGAAGAGTGCGTATTCGCTTCCATTATGTAGCTGAGGTATTTTTCGTCCTCCGTGCAACGTTTTCCCGTCACCTGAGAACGATTTGAGTGAATGGAAAACAATCCCCTCACATTTATTAGGAATGCTCTTTTTCACCAATGACATATTCCATCTACGTAGTTGAGGCCTTACCCCGACCAGAGGCTGAGCGCAACGTGTTATGGTTGCATGTGTCTCGGGGTGAATCCACGATAGAACCGGGAGTCGGCCCCGAGAGCGGAAGCCTGCCACCACTTCAAGCATCGGGTCATCCGCCAAAGCGGGAACACCGAATATCTCAGGATAAGTGTCGCAAAGTTTATACCTGAAACACAGCAGTTGGGCATCGCTTTCGTTTGCAGCGTGCCACGCGCGCGGGAATCGATTCAGCTGAGACCAAAGCGTAATCTCCGATAATTGAACTTACCCAGAGTTCTTGTTACATATCCGCCAGCTCTCAGTTGGTAAACCCTGCCGTTTCAGTTCTGCTTCTGCGTCGTACACAGCCCAACCGTTTTCCGGAAATTTCTCGGAGTAATCAAACGCGAAAAATTCCAGGTTGTTCGTCAGGGGGAATGCATACTGTGTCATTTTAGTGAAAATATCACGCCGTGAATGACCCTCCTGGAAGGCAGACGACGCTCTTTATCACGTATCAATTTGGAGAATTCGCCGAGGAGGCAATTCACAATATTTGCTCCTCACATCCTGGAAAATCAAGCCTTTACTGCTGCTTCCGCCTAACCTGTTTGTGTGCAAACTTGAGTGATCGCATGTCTTTGCAGACGACTTCGATACCGTACGCGTTTTCCTGCTTCGAGGAGTGATACCCAATCTGGAAATCGAGACGTTTTCAACGAACAATCAAATAAAGGAATGTATCAGAGCAGTTATCTGTATGATTTACCATACTGTCCTTTTACTTCCAAATAAAAGTGAATGGAATTCGGACCTGTTCGTCGTATGAATCACGTTTATCTGCTCGACTAGGTGAAATAAATGATTTGTTCGGAAATTCACCTTTTCTATCCGAGAGATCACTCCAAGAGGTACGTCCAACACGTAGGTCGGTTCTACACTTTTGAAATACAGTTTGTAGTTTGTCACGTACAACGTTCCTCTGATCGGCTCGTAGAAGGGACAGAGGTAGGTCACATCTTGAGCTGCAAAATACGAGACAAACTCGCGCTGTGATGATCTGTGCGTCTCACAATCAGAAGGCGAAGACAAAACCGTCAACAATTTGAGCAGCGCTCTTAAAATTGAGCAATCAGCCCACTTACCGTTCTTCAGAGGCGGCTTCTCACCAGGCAGAAGGGGTATTTCGTCGAAATTCAGGGATTTCTATGAAAGGGAAAAGTTCTTCAGAACTAAGCTCGTGTTCCAATGGAGCTTTTTATGATTCAGAGATATCGGTCCCCGATGCCGGAATTGAAAAGGTGATGTACGCTTTACCCGTGCATGGTTGTCCATAGTGTTCGCGTTACTGGAGCCTTGATCAGAGGCACTACCCGATACGAGGCTTGACGTCGGCGTCACGCTGCCACCTACGGAGGAATGTAATTGTCAGTCAATGCCTCTTTCTCTGTTTTCGTGAGCCTCCCTACCGCAAACGTCAAAGCCGTCGAAGCGTCTTCATTGTTTTCGGCGGCACCAGTAGCAGCAACAACAGCCGCATCTCTACACAGACGAGCCTGCTCATCGATTCCGTACAAACTTTCAAGGCTTGCTCGATTGATTTTTGAGTTCGACGGATAACTGAGTTCCCGAGATGAGGAATCGGGCCTGGATTCGGCAGCCGTGGCTATCGTTTCGCGCGTTGTTACCGTGGTCAGCGGAGCTGGCAGCTGCAGAGGCAGTTAGGTTAAATGTCTCTCGCGAAGATGACGAGAGCTCCAGCAGCGTGTCCAACGACTTCGTCACTTCGTACAGCATGGAAGATTTATCCAAGCCTAAAACAAGAGCGAACATACTCGTTATTTGTCAACGAAGTACTTCGCGACAGAGTCGAGTTCCGTGAGGCTCCCACGATGATGTTGAGGTGATCGCAACCAAGGGATCGCGTGCAAGGCCAGGGACCGATGAGTTCTGCGACGATCAGCGAGTGACCAGCGACTGTTCTGTACTGCACATCGGTTCAACCAGGGAAGCTCATGCAGTCAGCAACTCCCACCAGACACCGCATGCGTGGCTCACGGATGGATGTTTTTTAATGACCCAATGGACTTAAAATCATGCCAGGGCCGCTTCCGTTTGCGGGGGACGGATGTTTGGGATGGGTTCACTATGAAGAGCAAAAACCAAAACACAGCTCGAGGCGAACTTCCGTACTGCTTTCTTGGAGCGGTGCGGAGCACGCCCCGGTGAAAAACTCGAGACCTCCATCGCAACGTTCTTCGAGACTGACTCAAGGACTTTGCGAAAAGAAGCACAGAGTCAGGTTGAAACAATTCGACCAGCTGTCTAGCAGCAAACTTATTGCCAGGAGATAACAAGTCTCTTTGAAAACAATCCTGATACCAAGTTGCCTCTAAGCCCATTAATGCCGTTCTGGTTCGGGGTGGTGCCGGTTAGTTCGCGGTAAGGCAATTGAGTGCTGCTCAAAATGATGGAGGATGCCAAGTGCAGGAGGAATCGCAACCGAATGCTCTTCTCTCAGCGCCAATAGTGCCAAAGTGTGCATGAATCGCTCAACTCTCACCGGAATCCTGTGAGTCTCTTTCGTCACCCATGTTGCGGCAAAGTCCTCAGAGATGCCGGACCGTATTTTCCGTGGATTCAGAAGGAAAACGGTTAACCCAAACAGAACAGGACACAGGCCGCCGCTTGACAATTCACTGACAGAAAATACGCCCAACTCGTCTCTGTGTGTGTTGATATTGTTATCGCGGTATATACCGACGTCAGCGACTGGCGTTGGGTTGTCTTCTACCGCTCGAATGTTTGGCGGGAAGAGGGAGAGAGCGTTCAAAAGTCGGGAGGCGACGCTAATCAAACATACCTCACATCGAATAAAGCATCTTTGGAACTTGAAGCCGAACCGTATTCATGAAGGTATTCCGGGAACTTAAGATAACATGATAATCTAGAGCGGGGGTGGGGAAGTTCTGGACCGCGGTTTATTCTTGGCCCGAGTCGTTTTCGGAAGGGCCGCGAGGCTCCTTGTCTCGCCCAGGCTTGTGTCCTGCTGAAAAACACTGTTTTCGCCTCATCATATCCGTGCCAGTTGTTTACTGCGGTATCAATTGGAACGAAGAAGCTGAAGCGACGGCAGTATGGCACCTGAGTAGCTATCGGGTGCCGTTTCGACTTTCCGACAACAACAACTTTCCAAAAGAACTCGCGCACTGTAACACACCAAGGATCTTTCAGAGGGAAATCACAACATCAAGATTAGGATTGATTAGCCGAATTCGGAAATTCTTTGTCTGCATCCGTATAATAAAATCTGCAAATCGAATTCGGAATTCGCGTGGATTAGCGAAATAATTTCTAAACCCGGCCCAATAGGTCGTCAGGAACCAACTTCCTAAAACCCTGAACTAGCGCGTATAATGGACATCATTTCAAAACGTAGAATCATACAGAATTTCGAACACGAACAAGTATTAATTATTACTCCCTCCGTCCCATAATAGTAGTAACATTTTAAACTGAGAAACGAAATTAAGGAAACTTGAGACACATTCTCATCTTTTGAGTCATGATCGTGAACTTTACACAATAGAGCATCCACAATCGAAATTCGAAGTTCATGCGATAGCTAGAATGTATCATATGAACGCGGGTATCTTGACATATTTTCGCTTTCGAATTAATGCATCTCTTATTTGTCCCGAATTAGTAGTCACATTTGATTTTTTCACATCGGAGATTCTCAATAGAGGACTTATTCGCGGTCAATCTCCTGGAAGAACAAGTTGTCATCCGTTTCAGAAGCTCCGAAGAGAAAAACCGAACTCAGGGATCAGGATCGTAAGAGAGTTCTTCAATTGCTTTTGAAGCTCTCCGACAATGCTAGGGAACGATAATTCTCACAAGAACGGTGTAATTGATGTAGCAAATGAATTTCGTTCTCGTCATTCTTCTCCAGCATCGAGTAGTCTTTGTTTCGATCTAATCATTTCATTTATCATTTTTTTTTTGGAAAAAATTTTGGTAAATTTTAAATTTTTTAATTTTATTTTTTATTTTGGTTTAAATTTTTTTTTTAAATGCCACTACTATTATGGGACGGAGGGAGTATATGCAATTACATTTGGAGAGCGAAATGCTGTTGGGCGATGTTTCAGGGCACTGTGTCGGTGGGAGGACGGGTACATTCATACACATGGTATTTGGGGCACGGGCCATGGCAGTGTTGACAACGGCAGTCCGGGGTTTGTGAGTGGCTTCTTCATTAGGTCCGGTGAACGACTTGCAGGTGTCCGTTAAGTAGACTCCGAAGTATGCAAAAGGGTTCGTAAACTTGACTTCAGAACCGTCCAACTTGAGTCTGGCTTCCTCTTTCAGACGACCTCCGTTTCGAAACTTCATCGCTTCGGTTTTGTCGGGGTTTATGGTCAGTCCGATTCCCATTCATGTAGAGACTGAGTGACGTCAGCGCATTTTGGAGATATTTTCGACTCCTGCTGCAACAAAACAGCATCATCTGCGCAGAGCAGCGTGCCGATGTGTTTTCTGATGTGATTTTTGCTCAATCGGTCTAGGGCAAGTGCTCTTGATCTCGAGTCGAACGCCGCCGTGTGAAAGTCGATGAACGTTGCGTAGAGAGCATCTTTGTTTCGGGTGAGCGAACGCTCGATCTCTTCACGGAGTCTCTGTCTTGCTTAGATGGTTGATCTTTCTGGGCGAAAGCCATGTTGTTCACCCGGAAAGGCCCCTGTCGCCTCGAGGAAGGGCATCAGTCGATTTACTAAGAGGCTGGGGAGAAGTTCGTGTATGCAACTTTTCTTACAAATACCTCGCCATGACGAGGGAGCCGCCTGGTTTCCCTTGCTTTTCGGTATGACGATCCTGATGCAGGATTGCCATTCACCAGCGTCACCGATCAGACACTTGTTGAATATCTCGGTCCAGCGCGGTGTGAGAAGTGCTGTTGCCTTCAAGTATTCTTTGAAAACTCCGTCTTCTCCGCAAGCCTTAGCCGTCGGGAATTTCATGATTCCGTGGTGTACTTCCTCCACAGTGAAGTCTGAGGGGAGCTCTCCAGTTCGTTAGTTCTTCGTACCATGCCGTTATGAACTCAGGGGAATCCCTTACGATGGTGTTTGAGGCCGCTATGGTATTTGTCATGAGCTTTGGTCGAGCTTGGGGCTTCACACGTCCCAATTTTCTCCGCAGGATGTTTCAGCTTCTCACATTTTGTTCCGAGTCGAGTCTCAACTCTCGGCGCGAATCCAACTTGATTCTGTCTCTGGCTGGTGATTTGGGGCTCTCGCGATCAGAATCTTCCTGATTCGCGACTCCAACCCAGAGATTGCTCGTCTTTAGCCTCCGACAACGAAACTCCGAACGTTTCGGATTCATTAAGAGCTCACGGTAGGAGGTGTATGCCGACCTCCCGGAACGTTTTCAGCCTATTTACTTAGAACCTTAGACTTGTTGTAGAATCTTTCAATTGTGGTTGCAGCGCATCGACATTCGTTCTATGTGAAACAATGAAATGTTTGGACTCTGAAGGAGCGTCCATAATAGACAGCACGCCAGATCGTAAGATGGGAAAATGTTCTTGACGATCATTGAGGTAACTCTACTGAACGATCTTGAAGAAATCTCGCTCGTAGTGGGGAGCTCGGCTGAGAATCTCATATCACTCCATTAGTCCGACTAAGAGAGGGTATTTGTTCAATGAAGAACATATTCATTGCAGCACTCACTCCACCGATCTCAAAGCAGAAAAATCTTAAGAAGAAACTTCCGATAGATAAAGAGATAAAACAGGCGTTCGCTTCTGTCTCTGGTCCTTTCAAGGTTGTGGTGCTCAACGAATCGACGATACACCCAACGAAAACCGAGGGAAGCGCTTGTCGATGCACCGCGAAAGATGTGTGCAAGGTGTTAATAATCAGCGTCATTGGGGTGATGATCTCGGCGATAGCTCTCCTGGCCCTATATATGATGTCACGTGAGAAAGACGACACGGAAGAAAGCACAGGTGAGAAAACTATTTCAGGACGAAGAGAACTTCACATCGAGCAGGCATCGGTCTCATCTGAAGAGGTTTTCAGTTCCAGGCGAGGCATCTGCCGAAACCGAGGAAACGACACTGAAAACAACAGAAGAAGAGGTAACAGAAGAGAAAGGTGTGTTGCTGTTCTGGTAACCGACGAATCGGAGCGGATCCCACGATGCATTGGAAATCTTCGGAGTTATCGCACGAATCGTGAAAATATATAAAGTCCTATCTCGAGCTTTTTTCTTCAATTCATTCACAGGACCGTCCGCGGTCATCATTGCGAAGAAAATTGACAAAGCACTTGACAAAACACATAGGGCTCTAACACTCAAGATATTCAACTCAAGCGATTTGTGCAACAAGGCCGACCCCCATGACGTTTCAAACGCGCATCTCTTCAACGTTCTTAAGATAGAGAGAGCTGGAGAGGTAGAGTTGAACGCGGAAGGTGAGCGAACGTTTGTTCTCCACTATCGTTGGCGCATCGCTCAGAAGCCGAATCAGAATAGCATCTGATGCTCGCACTTCGTGACTCCTGTGATGTGATCATATCAATTCCTCTGAATGTGTTGAGAGAAGATAAAGAATACTGTGACGGTTTCCATGATTAGGCAGGCTCCTCCCACGGACTGGAGAACGACTCTGACATCGTCAAGCTTTCTTCAGCCTTGACAGTGTACGCCATGATGGTCTTCTTGATTCCTGGCCATCGAGAAACAGTTTTCCAAGGGCTTGCGTTGTGCGGGGAGGTGTCGAGCCGAGCGTTTTGCGGAAGTTGCAGGAACCCAAGTTTCCAGACGATCGGAAACGCTCGAAACGGCTTTGAAGCTCTCGATTCTTTCAGAAATTGCAAACTTCGAATGCCCATGATCCGTTTCCGTACAGGGCTACAGCGGTGAACCACAACTTTTTGGAAAGCTCTCTTCATAGACTCACTGTCAGCTCCGGTAGGATCTGCTAACTCGAATTGTAGTCAATCGGGAGCGCGTCTTCATGGATGCCTTCGGTTACTTTTTTCCCGAGAGGGGTTATTCCGAAGAGGCTCCGTTCGGAGGAAAAAAGGTCAAGATGCGTATTTTACGAACGGAAGTTGATCATCTTGGCCTCGAAGAACGGCCTTCCTCGGGGAAAGCAGACCTCTGCTCCAAAACTCTCAGAAGTTGCGGAAAACGCGAATGAAGACGAGCTCCACAGTGGATACATTTCGAGTGAGCAAATCCTACAGGAACCAGCAATTTCAGTGAGTCAATGAAAAGAGCTGTCCAGAAAGTCGTCATTCGGCGCCGTAGCCTACTTATGGGCATTTCCACTCACCAACTTTCTGAAGAGGATCGAGAGTTCCGCACGCTTTGTGAGCGGTTTCGACCGCTTGAAGGCTTCGGATCCTCTCGAATCCGCCCCAGAAGTCCTTTTCAATGCTTCAGAGTACTTCCGGACGTTGCTGGAATGCGATTTCAAGGATGCTCAAAACTTCTCCTTCCCCCGAGAGATCCTTCTGAATCTTGAACATTCCAATCGTTTTCTTAGCAGATACAGATGTGAGCGCTGAAGTGATGTTTGTATGGAAGACCCTACAATTGAAGGCTACACGGGAAATTCCGACTGGTTATTTCGAACCTTCTGAGTTTGAAGACGTCCTTTGCGAGGCTCCGGATCTCGACTTTCCAGTTATATTTGGAATCCATGAACCAGAAAAAAATCGATGCCATTTGAGAAGTATAAAGGTTGGCGGAAACCATTCACAACCACAACTTCCAGCTCCCAAGCCCATTGAACTTGAAAGTTCTAATCTTTTTGATTTGTAAATTCGAGACTTCGGGAATCGTTTTCAGTCTCCAAGCGCCGAATTGGCTACGTGTCAAGGCCTCGACGATGCAAGCGGGGTAACCGAGAAGTTTCTGAAGGACCTCATGGACGAATACATCAAACTTTACCTCGACGGTAAATTTTCGTCAAAGTTCAATCGAACGCTCATGCGCGCATAATGGACGCAATGTGCATTCGTCGCTTGAACCTGTAAAGAACTCAACGTTCCCGTATCGTAGAAGTTATGCTTCGCACTCAATGCAATGAAACTATTTGTACTCTCAGTGGAATCCATTCGTCCTGTTTGATTTCTCATCTCACACGCGCACAGGAATTCCAATTGGACCTTGCCTGCATGATATGATCCCGTCAGGTAGAATGTGACAGGTAGAATGCGTCGCATGGATATCTACAAGCTTCTCATCACGGAATGCACTTTGCGTCGCGATGGATCCCCCGATACAACCACCAGTTCGCCGCCAAAGTTCATCGTCGATTCAGTGAATGTTAGATAAACTCTTTTCTTGCTTCTCCCCCTTCATCGTGAGCTATCTTTCGGAAATTCTCTCGTCTCTCCGCATGATTCAGCTTTTTCTACGATTCGAGTGGATAGGTCCGGATCGAACCTTGGAGCCAAAATAAAGTGATGGAATCGATCAGAGCTCCCTCTTCTGTTATCAGATATTTGTCTCAAAGAGTAGAAACCATGGAAACCATCTCTGAAAAAGGTCGGTCTTCGAAGGACCAGGGAACTAATTTCGAACCAAGAACCTGCGGCTCGACATAGTGGTACCACAAGTCACCAAGGCATAAGATGCGGTGCCACAATCACATCCACGAGCAAATCTGCACGTGCCGTGCACACCGCGGGGACCACTCGGCCATCTCGTCGCTGCAAACTTTTCCTGATTTCACGCACTCAAGAGGAGAACTATAGATTTTCAGCCGCCAATCAAGAAGCCTTGAGACAACGCGGAATCCATTTCACGCCACGTCCTGTCGTGTAGAATTGTAGAACGTCGATTCTCAAAGTGGTGCATATGCCCGGGGGCCGAGGGCCTGCGGTTTTCAGAGTCATCTATGTCGCAATCGCAAGGGGGTGAACAACCGGTGGGCAGGGGGTGTCTGGGCTGTCGAAGTTTGGGAACCACTGGTTTAGCTTGCCGTGGCGGGCCTCGGAATCATTGAGGACGAGCACAAAGGCCGATTTCTGAGCGGGTTAGGCTTAGGCCGAACGGAAATTCCTGGAATCCTAGAGCGTTCAGAATCACCTTCGAATTTCGGAAGCCTCGACGCTTCGTAACCTTCTCGAAGAAACCCCGTTCTGAAACACGCGGGCGTAGGGCTACCACCGCATCCTTATGAGCTGTCAGGTGACGCATCCGCGATCAGAACCAGAGGGAAGAAAAAGAGGAGTACCAAACCTATGTGATGTCGCAAAACTTGCTAGAACTTCCAATCACTTGAATCGAGGTGTATTTTCTTCCAAAATTTCGCAAGAAACACATAGGGAATATCCAACACTCCATTCTTCGTGAAATCGTGACAACGAAAATATGACAGAGAGTCAATCAACTCCATGTAAGGCTTTCCAAAAGATCGGTTTACCGAGCTTCTGTTCCATACTGGCCTCAACTACGGCCAACTGCGCTTGCCGGTCTCGCTCTTCCAGAGGTCGACGAATGATTATCCCTACAGCGCCAATTTTTTCAAATTCAATCATGGCCCCCAGATTTCGTGAGAAGATTGTCAGAAACGTTAATTGTAAGCCTAACACGCGCTGCTTTCGCACGAAACGGAAGCTTCCCGGGCGACGATGTCATAAAGTTGGTCACATCGGTCGAGCGCCGAATCTTTCCTAGTCTGAAAGCCCTCGGCGGAGCAAACTGACAATGAGTGCCTCCTCGCGTATATTTTTCATGGGTACGGGATCGAAATCGAACGCTATTCTGTTTGTGAAATTGTGGAGACGGCTGGAACGGGCTTCCAACAATCAGCTCAGATTTGTCTAAAACTAGTGTGCGGTGGTTGGGTCATGTCCTTCCCGCTCATCTGCTCTACGTCATGTAGAAGGCTCTCTTCCATCCTGACCGGAATCTCGGTGAGATCGGGTTGCGAGCCGGTGGGCCAAATGTTGGCCGCCCTCATCTCTGGGGGAATATGAGTGGCCTGGGGGTCCGCGGGCTTATTACGGACTACGGGAATCGCCCCCGCATTCTCTAGGTCAGGGTATCTTATGTCCATTTCGGAGACTCATTCTGCAACATGCAGAAGTTTCCCTGCCGATCAGACTTTAGGTTTGGACAGACAGACAAGAGTTTGATTTTCATCCATGCAAGAACCTTGCTGCCGATCTGTCTTGCCGGACAGTATTCAAGCCGCATACGAATCCAAGGTCTCCCCTCGTATTTCACATCGGAGAGAACTTCCTCATCGTAATCACAAAAGTCTCCTTGCTATTCACAGCCGCAGAAGGTACGTCAACAACTTCCGCGGGGAAGTATGCCGCTCCGTGCTCATCGCACCCCCTCTGCTCCGCGAAAATGAAATCCACCATAAGGAGGGTTGCGAAGAGAAGACCGGCGCCGAAGCCCATTGCGGAAATTTCATCCTTTCCTGTCGGGAGCGCGGTGATCGGATTGTGTACTCTCGCTATAGTATTGCTGTATGCTCTCAATGGACATAAGAACAGAGAGGAGAGGCTACTATGAATGACAAAAGAACGGAGAAGTGGACAACAGTGACGGAGAAGGGAGTCCAGGCTTCGAATATCCATCCGGACAACAGATTTCCCAATGTAACCGCAAAATCTAGAGGAGGGAAGTTTGTGTGCTTTCTCGGCGAAACTACTGTAGAGCTCAGAAGTTCGTTGAAGAAGGAGAGAGTACTTCGAACAGGAGTTCCGCACAAAGACGATTCGAAGCAACAGAGATCGCGACAAGTCAACCTTCGCTTGCTGTCGCTCTCTTTTCTGATTTCACACGGTCGGTCGGTCGCCCTCACCCTGGTGATAATGTTCTCCCCTGAACTGGAAATACTTGCGTCATCTGTTCGCCTCGTACAGCGTTTAATCAGAGACGCGGGGTTTTCTGGATGAGATTAAATGTCCTCTTGTTGTCTGAATCGTTCAAGCCCACAACGTTTTGTCCGTCAACCCGAACATCTTCCCATCAGTAAGGAACCACGAACTCATTCAGAGATCGTTCGGTCTCAGTGTGTGCTCATCGCACATTCGACCCCTCAGTGACGAAACAGTATCAGGTGTTTTTGCATCTTCCTGCGTGGATGGATACCTCTTCATTCGGTGGAGAGCAAGTTCGGCAGACGACCTCGCTACAGAAACCACAGTTTTTGGATCTGGTCACCGTTAAAGACACGAGCTCTCAGTTCCCCAATTGCATCCAAGGTGAACCAATGATGTCCAGCATGGCCACCTGGATTTCTTCCACCAAACTTCAGTTCTTGAAAATTGACTGAAAATTACTAGTCCTCAATCTCGATTCGACTGATATATTCCACAATCATCGCGGACAGAGATTTCCCTGTGATTATTCACGAATTTTGTTGTGGTTCTGATTTTATAGAGTCTGATAGATTCCTGAAATGAATGGTTTTGGTCGTGATAATTTTTTGTTCGTCAGTATCGGTTGATGGTGCTATGCATGTGAGCGTGTCCGTGCTACTCCTGTTTCTCAAGCTCCGCTACGTAGTGACTAGTGCACAAATCCGGCGACGATGTCCAATTACCCTAAATTCGAAGAGTTGATGTATCCAATTCCAGAGATCTCGTTCACTCTATCCAACACGGGAGTTCTGCTTTGGTTGATTCGTCCGTATACGTAGGACGGTTCATGAGCGGAATAGTCGCAAATGCAAAACTACTTCGGTCTTGATTCCCGGTGATGTCGATGCTTTCTGTGGGTCTGTGTTTCCATGCAGGTGAACGAATTGAGCGCAGTAGTCTGTTACAGTGGAGAACATCAGGAGCGAGGCCGAATGTCATCAGAGATTCCTAAAAGCAAAGATTTCTACAAGTAATCTTGAATTCGGAGTCCGGATCTAGGGAGAGAACTTGAGGCGTCCTGTCCTCGAGTGCGCAACCTGTGTGACATTCATCGAAGTCTTTTGGTACCGAGGCGGCTTCCCGTCTCGTGCAACGCAAGCTTTGTACTGTTCAGATGATCGATCAATATTCTGTTTCGCACTTTTTCGGCTCACTGTCGCGTGCAACAACGAAATGACTCGTGAGTTTTTTGTTCCGCCGCTTGTCCTTGATGACATTGTTTTCCCATGACTTCACGTTCATCGCCTCATGACACTTCCAAGGTTCCGGCTCGGACAGACGAATAGCGATGACGTCTAGAACTTTGAGGAAAACAATATGAATGATGAAATCGAAGTTCCGATGGCTCGCAGCAAACATTCGGAGTACTCGATGTTAAGTCCATTTGGGCATCTCATGTTTTCCGATATCAACTTCGAGCATTCGAGGGTGAAAACCGTGCTGATATTGGGACAGCCATTCGATTCTTCTTGGTTTCTACCTCGAGCTCTCAGATTGAAATTTTTCAAGATTTGAGCATCTTTCGAAATCCGATTCTCCCTTTTCGAGTTTATCATTCCCCAATCGAAAGTTGCTTCATGCATTGTTATCAGATGACGGATCCGCTCCGTAGCAGTCCTTTCCTTCTGCAACGAGGATTCTCTGAACTTTGAGCCGAACGTCTGGAGTGAAGGTCACGCGAATATTCCTTATCTCAGACGTCCAATCGAGAAGAACAATTCGTAGAGTATGAAAGAATCTGTACGAAGAAGCAAACCGGCAAGATTTGTAAATATATGTCACTGCATCTCTCGTAATCCTCCTATCTTCTGATCCGCTGCTCCTCCGCTGCTTGAAGACCCGCCGGAAACAATCCTGACCTCTCTGGAAACACGGGACTTGTCGAAAACCGTTCCGAATGTATGTAGTTCTTCTTGGAAAGAAACCGCACTGAAATCTGTGGATTATTCGCGCTCTGCACGAAGCTCGACCGTTATCTTTTGTTGGCATGTTCTACAACGCAGTGATCCCAATCACTGTTGAATGACCTCCGAAGGTCGGGGGAAGTTCTGAGACGAAGAGAAAATCACAAACAATGGGAGCTGAGGGTACGCTGCAGTTCAGCCTTGGAATCAAAAACAGATGAATTCACTCAGAGTGAAAACTCGATGCTCGATGCAACCGGTGAGAACAACCTCCCAACTATCAGAAACAACCACAAGCTCGAAATCACAAGCCTTGCTACTCATTTGAACTCCTGAAGGGAAACTAGACTTCGTCAAAGTGGTAATCACCTCGAAGTTTAGGTTGCGGTTCCGTCGGAGAAGCTTTTCACGAATAGAATCCAGATTAGAGACTTGCTGAACTCGTCCACAGTTCCGACCAACCGAATCGCAGCTTCCGACTCCTCTGATCGTTAACGAATCGCTCCGGGAATCTGGGAGAAGAGCGCGGGAAGTGACGACAACGGTCATCAAAGATATAATCCTCAGCGATCCTCTCGATTCCATGTCAAATGAATTCGGATTGCCCATGACGATCCAGAGAAGCGACCGAGCTTATCAAAACCGATTTACCGTCCCATTAATTATATTTTAGCCCGAATCATCTCCGAAAGAAATCTTATCGGCAACTGGGATTTCTTTGGAAATCTCTGAAAGACTAATTGCGGACGGGCTGAGACTCTCAACCTTGATATAAAAAACCTCTCATTAAAGTGTTTTCGTAGATTGTTGTTGCCGTTTTCGAGTTTGTTTTCGTCTTCTCGTCGCTTGTACAGTTACCAGAATACCGAGATGCTCCAGGGCTTTCTCCAGAAAACCGAAGAAGCCACTCGATTCATCGCACAACGGTTCCTCGCGTTGTCGAACTCGATGACTGTGCTGTTGATGATCCATCTTACGTAAGGATTCTGTCACAAGATGTTCTCTCGACTCGCCTTATAACCATCGGAAACGCGCGGAAGCGTTTTTATGGAAAGTCAGTTTTCTCGAACGCTTACGAGCGGCTTACCAGAGAATGAAGTTGTACGTCTCTTCAAGTTCTCTGCGGTACTTCGTAAACAACCTCGTCAACCAGCATTGCCGTCTTCGCCTGCGACTTCGTCTTCCTACTCAACGGTTGCTGAAACTATCACAAAAATTGTCGATTTAGACGAGAACAGCGACGTAATGTCTTATGACGTGTGCAGAAGTGAGAAACGCTCCTTCTGACTCCATCGTCTCCATGGCGGCGTCGAGCAGAAAAGGCGATCAGTCGCCCAAAGACTTTTTCTCTGGCACCGAAATCTCTTTCGTCTTATTAATCTGGATTGGCCATCGGCCGAGAAGCAAATTCGGGAGAATTTTACGAGGTTCATTCTTTGACTGATCTGCTCCAGCGAATACACATTGTCATCAAACAAACTCATTTTGTTTTTGAATTGCCGAAAATTATGAACGCTGACATGCCACGCTCGATGTCTATCTCCCGTTCTCATGAGCCATTGCAGAATGGAAATCTTTGTTTTCGCGCCAAAAGTTCAAATTTCTTCAACGGCCATTATGATGATTCTCATTATGCGGTTCTATGATATCTCATTTAGTCTCTGAGATCAGATTCGGCTCGATTCATAGAACTGTGCAGCTGACAGCGATCCGTTTGGGGAAGATCTGTGCCCCGATCATTCGTCTGAAAGGTCGAGAAGTGATCATTCACGGCGCGTGGAATCCCGCGTGTTTTTTACCGTTAGCGAGGTCGAATTCAATCTCTGCAAATATCCGTTTCTTCGGTTTCATGCCTGTGTGAGAAAACGAAACCATTGAACGCTTCCCGCAGAGTGAGGATCGTTTCACCGAAAGCGAAAATCGCACAAAATCGGAAGCCCGTGAAATCTTTCCAGAAAATAAAAAGCGATAATAATCTGCAGCGACAACGACTTCGCATAACAGGCAGAGATCCAAGACAATTTCGACGCAGTGGCGTGGCACTTTTCTTTCGCAGCTTCTCTGTTGTCGGCGGGATATTTTTCCCTTTATTTCTATTGTCGAATTATCAACAATTATGATCTACATCCGCTGACGTCATGGCTAATCAGATGGAGCAGAAAACGGCGGAGACGATCACCGACACCGCCGCCGCCGTCGTCGTCGTTGCTGTCGTCGATGTCGTTTGGATGCAATCAAGTGACGTCACAGGGAATCGGTTTTCGCGTTTTCTGATCATGGCGTACAGCAGTCGTTCAACTCGTCTCTTTTCTGTCCCCCTTTCAGAGTCTGGCCGCTCATTTGGTTGCTCGCGCGGTCAGCCGACCGGTCAGCGCGTAGAGCAGCGCTGTACACAAGATCGCGAGCGATGTCTGCAACGGTGCCCATGATTATCAATCCGAACCTTCTATCTGATCAATAAACGACATCACGAACGACGGTGTGCATGACCCAATGTGTGCGGCGCCGCATCTTTCACTCGGCGCAGAGCGTGTACTACCCCAACAGGGAATTTTTCTGGAAGCGGTGCGCGGCGACAGAGCGGCGTTGGATGACGAACGAATTCCAGGGGTAAATCCCTTCCATTCCGTCACTTCCATTATCGGCAATGACTAAGATGGCAAGGGAATCGATTTAAACTTGGGATTTCATGACAAGGACTACAGTCTCACTCTTCGGATCCAATTAAGTTTTTTGTTTTAATCTGGTCCGCTTCGATTCTGGAGAGACGTGGACCTGGAAGAGTCGCGTGCGAGCTGAACGGCAACTCGCCTGCAAGCGAATCACAGCTCCAACCGGGAGGACTTTTGTCGCTCCCGTTTCCGGACCATGTATCATCCACTACGGATCCAAGATCTCGAAAATCTAATTGCCTGCCTTGTTCTTCAGAATGACGGTTTTTCGGTCCGAGAAAGCGAAGAATCGAACAGCGGGTTTCCTAAATTGACGTCATGCCTGTGTAGGGTAACAAAGAAGGTGAAAGATGCTGGAACTTTGCAATTAAGAGGTCGGAAATATTAGCGCCTGGATAGAGGAGCTTGATTTCTGAAGTGATCGCTTCTTTGGATTGTGTTCCCATTCTTTGGACAACATCTCGATTCAGGCGCCAAATTTCGAACTCAGCTTGTTCCAGCCTCACATTGGAATGTCTTCGAGGATGTCAAAATGCTTCTCGAGTTGCGTTCTCGAAACCCGAGTCGAGAATTTAGGAATCCCCCTTGTACGTCTGGTTCCCCACGAATTTTCAGATCTCCGTTGAACGGAATGCGACGGTTTCTCTGATTGTTCCGCCGGAAAGTGAATTGATCGGTTCTCGAGACATGGATATCGCAATGCTTCTTGTTTCTGACACTGGCGTGGAAACTGATCGGAATCTTTTCGTCACTGCCAAAATCGACCGGCGCTTCTCAAGTTGGAAACTAGAAACGGAAAGCTTGACAAAGGATCGGAAATTCATTATGGATTAGGATCCTTTCTGTCTTGTGAATCGACTCTTCATCGACTTCCGTTTGAGTGATTTTGATGAAAGTACCGATTTTTCTTCTGTTTGTCTTCTGTTACCAAACGCGTCGAGAGCCTCGATCGCCCAGAGCGTGATTCCTGGCTCACCTTGTTTTGGAGTGGAGAGAATCTATCGATTTGTCAAGCTTTTATTGTGGATATGGATGTTTCGTATCATTTCTCACAAAAGAAAACAAACCGCTCCGAGAATCAACATTTGTATATCCTATACTCGAATGATTACGATCAAATCTTTCGCAACACGCTGAGTTCCGCTCCAGTCTCGGAACAATGAACAGGAACTTTGAGAGGTTCGGATGTTAGTAATGATTTCGAAAGATTTTTTCTTCCGCTCGTTTTGAGTAATTCCCCAAAATACAGAACTCTAACAACCCGTTGTTTAATCAACGTAAATCTGGACAGCATGCTTCAGTGGTCGTGACTGCACTCTATTCGCGCAACCGTAGATTCAGAGTCACCACGGCTTTTTCATCCCCCTTTCGTTTATTTTCCAGACGACTTGACTTTGGCATCCTTATCGTGGTACTTCTGACGCCAAAGACGTCGGGAGAGACCCCAGAAGACTCCTTTCCCACGACGACCGCTTCGAGCAAGATCGCGCGGAGCTTTACTCAGAGTTGATTCGAAATGCAATTGTATTGGTTGTTCACTCTCGTCGGTCTCGTTGGATATCGGACCCTCGTGGTCACCGCTCAAGAGTCCGCGACATCGGAATACGACGACGATGGAAGTGCCGTTGACGGACAACGGAAGCCGGGTGACAGGATTCCCACCACGACCGAAGTTGAAAGCACCACCCGAGATATCCTCGACGACATCCGACCATTTGTGAAAGACATCCAGAAGAAGCTCTACCCCGCGTTCAGTGAACTTCTTGCGGATGAAAACGTTTCTAATGAGTGCTCGACGTCATTGTTGGCGATGCTCAGAGGAGCGATGAACCAGAAGAAATGGGCCCTGATGAGTGAGTAGACATGTGAAAGGTTTTTGTACTAGCCGCAGATGTCGACGATGGTGCAGAGAGACAGCCGTTTGCGGCGCGAAATCTTCGAACTTTGGATCGAATCTTTGTTCGGTCCCCCTTCTCCCTCCTCTATTTTCCCGTTTTCGACTCATGGTGATTTGGAGCACGATGCGACTAAAGCCCGATGACACCGCGGACATCATCTCGTTCATTGACGTTGCGCTAATAGTTTTTGTTCGTTGGAGCGGAACAACGGAAAAGCGAGTTCTGTAGCAATGTTGAAACATTTTCTTGAGTGACTTCAGCTCGCTATTGTTTTCGATGTGGAGGATATTCAGATTTTTTTGCCTCCGACTTTCGGGAATTATGAACAAAAATTGGCTTTGCGACCCGAGAACATGAGGGATCACTTCAGGTCCACTCCATGTTTTGGCGAAGATTTGTTCTGTCTAAATTCGGGAATCTCCAAATTACTGCACCGACTGCTCTTTGTAATGAGAGAACGTCGTCGTTGAAGTAGAGGAGAAAACAAACCACATCCAGATCATCCCTGGAAGTACGAAGGTGCCTGGAAATTTTCCAAAAGAGGTTCGTAAGACGATTTCCACCTCCGGCATCGTCGCAGACGATCGTTTGGGATTAGAACGAATCGCAGAATGTTATTTGATTACGGAGGGTCCCATCCCAAGAGATCGTTCACCGATGATGTATCGCATCGACGAGGCGACATATTTTTCTGCGAGTTTCGCTCGGCTTCGAAATACCACCCGACTTGATGTCTTTTTCCTGGGCACAGTTCACTTGAGTTGGCTGCAGTGGGAAACTCAGAATTGTCATACCATAATATCGATCTGATCGATTTTTCAGTTGCGACTGCCAGTGGAACATTGCCGCAGAATTTCTTCCTTGGAGCTCAGGGCGCCCATGGATCTTACGATCAGTGTCTGGCAGCGAAGAGGATAAACGACGACGGGGAGATCGACCTCAGAGGTCAATATTGTACACTGTACGTTCATCCAACGTTGAAGATGTTCAACGACCTTAAGAAATTCATGGAGGACGACCCATTCTTCAAGGTGAGAGTCAACTTTCAGACATCTTCACACGAAGGAGGAAGCATTTTCGCCGCAAAAAGAGAGAAAATTTCGAGAAAAGCATCGTCATCGAATACTTGATTGCATCTTGGCATTTCCACCGCCCAAATGAGTCTTCAGACAGAAAAGAGTCGGTCTCTATCTTCTACTGGCCGACGGTGGAAAACCGGAACAGCGGCCAGGTCTAATTAGTCTCTTTCTTCCACAGCAAACTCTGCTGAAAATGAAGGAATGGCCGAGAGAATACCTTGGCATACCAACCGGTCTCAAGATCGGAGTGTGTACGCCGGATCATTGCTCGGACGATGACCTCAACTACGTAGTCGACAAAAGTGAGAAACGGATTACGATGTTCGGAGAGATTTTCTGTATTCAGGAGACGCCGAAATTCCCGATCAAAGAATACCGTTGCTTGTCAATCATATTCTGAATTCGTGAATCCGAAAGCGAAGCAGAAATGGTCGCCATCCATCACTCGTTACTGTGCAAGCTGTATTCGAGCTGGATTGCTTTGCTGAGCTCGCAGAGCGCCCCAAAGAAGTTTCTTCACTTTCTTTATATTTTTTTCTTTCCTCTAAATTCTTTCCTCGGATTCCAGTGGTCAATAAAGTCTACGGAATTGAAGCCAAGTTCGCCGCGTGCCGAATAAAAGAGGAGAAGGTTCCAAACACGTTCCAGCGTATCGTGATGTAAGTGAGAAGTTATGCTTTAGCTTGTCGTGCTACACCGCGCGCGTAAGCGAGCGACTGAATGAGTCCTTAGCCGGACCGCAGATTAACAGCAACCGCGCTCCATATGTGCCGGTTTGGATGAGCTAGCGCGTCGACATGGGCTTCTCCAATAACTCAGACGTGTTTCCGTTTCAGTGCCTCCGGTTTCGTGTTGTTAGCCTTGGTTGTCTCGGGCACCGCCACCGACTTCTATCTCAATCGCGTTCGAGATAGCCCCCAATGTAAGCATCGTTTAACGATCCCCCATCCCTCTGAATCTCGAGTTCTTCTGAGCGCGGTTCTCGCCGGTGCTTCGTGGCGGTGACCGCGCACTGCACTGGAACGGCCTTCACTGACGGGCTATTTGTGCGATCTCAGCTTGTTTACGTCTCCCCACCATCCGACGATTTTTTCTCCGTCATTATTCATTCTTGAAGCTTCTTTTCCCTCACAACAGAAGCCGCAAATCGGCTCTGCCCACCTCGGCTTGTTTACATCTTTCCCGCCGATTCAGGGTGTAACTTGTTACTGAGCTCGAGATGAACATGAATCTAAGTTTCGATATTTCTAACTTCTCACAGATATCAGTCCTTGGTTCGTGATAACTTTCGTGATGATGTTCTCCGCCCGACGAAACGTTCTGCGTCTTTTCACACCCTACACACCTCAGACGAAAGAGCTCGGATTCCTAAACGGGATCAAGGTGCTGCTCTCTTGCTGGGTTGTTTACGGACATAACTCCATCTTCGTGAGCCCTGACGTCTTCTGTAAGTGGAAGAGAAAAAAATCGCTAGATATACAGAAGAAGCGGAACTATCGTTTTGCGTTGAAAAAGAAATCGCCGTTGATGGATTCTTCGTTTTCCTTCTGCAGTGAACCTCTCGAACTACGTTGAACTTCTGAAAAAAGCTTCCTTCCAAGTCGTCACAAACGGCTTCATGGCGGTTTCGAGTTTCTTCTTCATCAGGTAAACATTCTAAGTCAGTCAGTGCTTGCGTCAGCATGAGTCGAGGTGTCCGAGATGGAAATCTGACTTTTCTTGAGGATTTGAAATTATTCCTCAAAATAGAGAGTCGTAGGAGATCATCATGACGAGCATTTGATGCTCAGGCCGGAGATCATCGTCGATCTAACGATTTTGTTTCTCATTCAGCGGTTTCCTGCTGGCGTACCTTTGTTTCAAGGAGAAGAAGCGAATCGTCAAGCAGAATCCCGCACTCCTAATCTGTATCATGTTCGTCCGTCGCTACTTCCGACTCGTCGTACCTCTACTCGTAGTTGTCGGCTTCTCCATGCTCATGGATCTCTGGACTGACAGTCCCAACGATGTGAATTCCGTCTTCAATGTCTATACACGAAGCTGTCCCAAAAACTGGTGGTCGATCCCAACCTTGACGGCGAACTTTATGGGCTCAGCCGACATGGTCAGTTGCGGAATTTCCACCCTAATCGGAACCGCGTCTGTTTTTGAGCAAAGTGCGCGATATTAATTTCTGTTTCACTCTCGCCGTGACGTAATCAGATGACTAACAGCTTCTATGGAGTCGGCCAATTAACGAATTTATCTGGTCGTATTTTGATCTGGGACGTTTTCTCAAGATATTTGCGAGCTGACGGGGTTTTCCGTGGATTCCAGTGCTTGGGCCACAGCTGGTACGTCGCAGTTGACATGCAGGTGTTTGTGCTAGCCGCCATATTAGTCATGGTGATTCTGTCGCACCCAATAACCGGAATCATCCTGACCATCATCCTGATCGTGCTCACATCTGCGTGGGTGGGCTTGTCAACGTATCTCTATGAATACAGCCCAATCATCAGTTTCACCGGAAGCGCTCCTGAGTAAGTTTCGAATGCCGTGCGTTCGGCCATGTTTTATGAGAAAGAAAAGAATAGAATATGCTCGCTCTTTTGTAATTAGGACATCGCCGAGAAGTTCTCCGGCGGATAGGTTCTCTGGAAAGCAATAGTAGTAGAATATGTACCGACTTCGACGCGCTTTCAAGGCCGAATAATAGATAACACACTTTACGTCAAACGTCGTAATTCCCATCCGAGCTGTCACCATCGACTCTTTTCCAGAGTGCTCGCAGCGACATTCGACTACGTCTATGCTCAACCCGTTACACACGTCGGATGTTACTTGTTGGGGATCCTCTGCGCCTATGTCTGCTTCTACAAAGGAACCAAACTCCAATGGGTCGGTACTCTCGACTTGTGAGGAATCATGAAGGACTCCATACAAATTCTGGGGACAGATAACAGCATTGGAGCTCTGTATTCAGTGTTTCGGAGCAAAAATAACGTTTTGTTTGAACTAACGATTCGCTTCTCGCCTGATTTGCAGTACACCCAAGCGGCGATGTGGGTTTCAGCTCATGCCTGTACATCTTACGTGGTCTTCATCACCGTATTCTGGTACCGAGACGGCACACCGGGACCGCTGGGCAGCTCGCTCTACGCCGGACTTCATAGAGTCACCTTCACTCTCGGCCTTTTCTGGTTGATTTACGCCTGCCTTCACGGAATGGCCCGTGAGTAGATTTTCGTTTTGAGATAAGAATTTCAGCGTATTTTTCTGCTATGCGATAAGAAGACACGCGGGTAAATCAGCTTATCTTCGATTCTTGGGGTCTACGGGGTTTCCAATACCACTATGCTGAGCATGAGCTAGTTTTGTAACCGATTAAGCTAAAGCCCGATAGTATGATCGGACAAAAGAGAAAATAAAGTTTATCCTTGAACATTACAGCCTACACGAGACGTATATTGGAGCACTCAGCTTTCCGGGCTCTTGGAAGATTGGCTTTTGGCCTCTATCTCGTCCACTTCGCCGTAGTTTTCATGCATCAAGGTCTCATGAAGAATCAAGCTTTCTACCCAGACCAGTTCCTGATCGTGAGTAACATTTCTGCATTTCTTTTAAATATCTCCCATGTAGCATCAAGTCTCGTTCTTGGAGACTTGCCGTCGTTTGCGGATCATCGCTGATTCTTCGAATTTCTACGATGAACTCTATTTCAGTTGCAATCCACCTTGGGTATTTTGGGAATCAGCCTCGGTCTCGCTTTCTTGATGAACATTGCTGTGGAATCCCCGGTAGCTCACTTGGACAACTTCATCTTCAAGAAACTCATGGGCAAAATTATCGGAGAACCTCAGAATGCCAAAGAAGCTGAGGTCAGTGGCTTAGTTCGTACAAGTGGAGTCAGGAGTCAACTTGGCATCTCAAGTTTCCGTTCTCTTCTCACGAATTCGCATATTGCAGATGATTGGTCGGCGAGCTGAGGTCGCATTGACATTGGAGCAACACTACGACCACTGGCGACGGACATCGTCGAAGAAAGATCGAGGTGTCAACGGATTGAGTAACGGAAACGGGACCATAATCGAAATCAAGGAGCAGCTCCCCGTGAAGAGCTTATCTGACAAAACCAGACTCTAAATCTAGTCTTCTCCCATCGCCAACGCATTTCATCGGCTCAGCGGACCTGTTCCTCTAGAGCTGGCATGTCCCATTATAAATAGAATCTCCATTCAAAGCCATCTCATGTAAACAGAACATCCCGATGAAACAGTGAAATAAACAATCACGAACGATCGCTTCTTCATCCAAAGTCGGAATGTCCACTGTCTACTCCTGTGTTTCTCAAGGTGGGGCGCTGGCCACCAGCGGGGGATTTTCGCTGCTAAGTCCGATGAAGTTCCAGCTTCGTTCGCTCTAAGCGTGCCGCCATTTTTAATCGGTCATTCTTACTGATTGATGCCGGTGTGCGGTGCCATTCCCAACTGGGAGCGCTTCCAGCGAGACGACGCGAATAGTCAAAGTAAGCCTCTTCTTCAGTCATCAATTGGATGGAGGACTGAGTTGGGCGCCTGAAAGTGCTTTCGATGAGCCTCGAAGTCACTGTTCAGCGCAGTAGGGCCTGGCGGAAATTCGGTCGAAAAAAAAGGGGGCCCGGCATCATCTTGCTTGAGAAACACTGGTTTACCCTTTCAGATTACCGAAGTCGTTGTTCGTTTACTAAAGTCTGAAGTGACTCCGGTCGAGCAAATGTGAGCGTAGCGTGGGAGCTCGGATTCAGTGTTGATAGATTCGTAGGTTTGAATACCCGTGACAAGCGATAAGCTTGGATATTGATGTTCGGAAATCGTTATCACTAGAGCTTTGAAGTTCAGGCATTAATCATTTTTGAGCCTCCATCGATCAATATGAATTGATGGATATTTGGATGATGGATATTTGGTGAATCTGTCTCCTCAAGAGCTATCCATCGAAAAAAATTACCAAATCTCAGCCTCTTGGATAGAGAGATTGTGTGGTTTATTTTGAAGCTGCTCTCCTGACAATGAGTTGCTCAAGCTTTTGTATACCTATTTACAATGCTAGAACGGACTATAAAATGAAAGTAATTATTTCTCCTTCCTCAATTAATACTTAAATGGTTGATGTTTTGAAGCCATGAACTTGAAATGGGGTGGTAGCGTAGTCAGGTCCGATTCCTTGACGCATCGCGCCGCTATGCAGGCCAGTTTAGGCATCTTGGTTGGGAAAATCTGGCTGCGCGGGGTTGACGCGTCCAGATTACAACATGTGTGCCGGCTTATTACGAGCGTGAATGCTGGACTCCATTGATTTCCGAGCAGCCGGCTGAGAGCTGTTGGACACCGTTCGATAGGTCTTATTTCTGGTGTTGCGTCTTCCAGCCACTATGGCTCTTCTTCTGCTAGCGGATGATGCTTATTCAACATTTTGAACAATGCCGAGTGTCCATCGGTTGATATCATCGGGTTCGCACCGAGCTCCAGAAGCCTTCGAACGATTCCTTCTCTGAACGAACAACTTCGATGTCGGAACGCATCCGCCACGAAACTGAGGAACAACGCGGCAGCCGGTTTTGGGATTTCGATGGATCTGTCATTGAGCAACTGTGAGAAACAGAGTAACCTGAATAAGCGATACGTGATACTCGGATGCGCGACTTTGAAGACGAGAAGCATTCCTTGCCAGGTTGCTAGGGATTCCATCACGAAGAATCTCACAGCTTCGAGCATGTCGAGTTCGATGCTCGCATGAAGATCGCTTCTGGGCTTCACGAAGCTGAGCCGGAAGCGCAAATGTGCGATTTCTTCCAGGCTGCGGCATTGATCGAAGAGCGAGGATTCTTCCAGAAGGAAATCCCCATCCTCCACAAGGCCGGCATTGACGGCAACATCCAGAATGAGGTGACACTGGACGATGAGGTCTGATCCTCGAAGATTGAGATAATCTGTCTCCATTGTCTCGATCTCTCGCACAGTGGTGAAAAGATCGTGCGCTAGAGTGGACTTTACTTTTTTGACCACTTGAGGGAAGCTCCCCATTACAAGGGCTTCTCTAAAGTATTCCAGTTTCCCATCGGTGAGAGGGGAGCCGCGCCTAAGGAGCTCCGCTTGCTTCACAAGGGTCACGAGAACTTGTTCGATGGACATCAAGCTGGAGGTCTTGAGACAGGATCGCTGGTGTACACGCACTGCACGAAGGAGAATCGAAGATCTGTTACTGAGTGAGCCCTCTCACGCTCGTCGCCGATGGCAAGTTTCTCAAGAAACTCTGTTGACTTCGTGGAGTTTAGTGTCACGCACGACAGAGTCGATTCTGTGGCCAAACCGTTGCACGGGCTGATGCGACGTTTCTAAAACGTGAAGGTGAAAATGTCGGCTGACGTTTGTTGTTCATCAAGTCTTCTTCAGATTTCGCGGTTTTGAGGACTCTGTTGTTTGAAAACTTCCCCATATGAGGGTCCGCCGTTTAAGCGCCGAGGCGTACTCGACGGAAACGAGTGCGACCACGACCGAGGCGCGCTCGTAGCCGACGATGTTCGAGAAACCACAGTAATGGTCTCGAGTTGTTCACGAGCTGTCTCACATCGATTACCGGAAGCCAAAATACCCGGCAGCCCGAAAACACTGTCTTTCAAATCAACGTTCCCTCGCAGCCAGCGTACCTTCCGTAGAGACCGAGCTCTGACCAGATCCTGCTCAGCGAATACGGGATTACGTAGAAACCGCTGATTCGTATATTCCTTCTTTTCGAAAATTATGTGACCACCTCTGTTATTCGCCATAAGTTCTGAACGAAACGCTCAATCAGGGTGGAACTTCTAGTGGGATTCGTTTTCCGGTTCCGAAGGCAGTGGCTTCTTCTCAGAAGGCTGGTCTTCCGTACAATTCAGAACTTGCAAGGAGGCGTTCCACTTTTGAAACATGGGGCTCCACGTCCAACCTTTCCTCCACAATCCGCACAACCGCGGTTTCTGGTCAATCGCGAATCAAAGTTTGAAAACCGCGAATAACGGCAATCGGTGTGGTGAGGATCTATCGTCTCAGATGAGCGTTTGAGCAATGATTTTCATTGAGACGAGACTTTCATGATCACATACCGCATCTCAAACATTCCAACTCTCCGATGAACCCGACAGGATCGGAGTTGGTCGAAAGGTGCTCTGAATTACTGCCTCTGAGTCCACAATCAAGTGAGATTCTCATAAAAATTAGCTCTTCTTTTCTCCGTATCACAATAATGCAAGCCCAGCCCAATAGTCAATTTTCAGTGTAATTGACTCATATCAATCCTTGTTGTTTGAATAGGGAGATCGCGGCGTCAGTGTCTTGGATTCCAGGCTAAAGTCGCGATCTGCTTGTACTGATGTGGGTTGAACGGATAGTAGGATTTTTCAGTAGCATTCTAGTGGAGCCACTCGTTGCCCTCCAGTTGGGAGTTCTTTCTTGATATTTTTCTCGCTTAGCACTCTTCACTGACTGCTGTACCCGTTCGAGCAGCTATATCAGTAAAAAATGAGTCCCAAGTTATGTCACTCGATTGCATATCTTGGTCAACGTCTTTATTCCCGAACACTCAGAGCAGAGAAGGAGATCGCCGGCGTGACCAAAACCGCGGATCAAAGTTACGAAAGTTGCCTTTCCTTCATTCGGTTTCAGACTCGCAAAAGTTCGCAATTTTATGGCTTCGCACCCGCGGGTGGAAACCTCTGCGAAGTCTAGTGAGATTATTCTACATGATCTCGATGGCGAGCCGGCCGAATGGAACCAACGATTTTTTTCTCCGAGAGCTTTTCATCGTATCGAGCGATCGCTGCATGTCCACTCAATGGAACAGGATTCTAATTTGGGACAGCCCGGACTCCCTATTTCTGGAGAGGAAGTTCAGGGAACGGTGATGTCTTGTGTCAGGGAGAAAATGTCCGATGATCTATTCATCTGAATATTCGTGTTAGTCAAAATACTTTTGAGCTCTACTGTATTCCGACTTCGATTGGAACCTGAATCAGTGCGCAATTTACTCATATGAACTAGGAAGAACGAGTTTATTGAAAAGAATCTCGGATGAAATCAACTCTTGGATGGTTGATGTTTTGAAACCGTGAACCTTAGACGTGGCGGTAGCGTTGCCAGCTCCGACTCCTTAACATATCTGGCAGCGATGCATGAGAGTTTCGGCATTTTGGTCGGGAAACTCTGATTGCACGGAGTCGCGACGTCCAGGTTGCAGCACGTGTGCTGACTCAGGACGAGCTTGAAAGCTGCACTCCGTTGATCCCCAAGGAGCCGGTTGAGTGCTGTTGGACGGCGCACGACGCCGGATGATTCTGGTCCTTCGTCTTCAAGCCACCACGGCTCACCTTCTGCTAGCGGATGATGCTTATTCAACATTTTGAACAATGCCTATTGTCCATCGGTCGATGTCATCAGGTTCGCCCCGAGCTGCAGAAGTCTCTTGATGAGTTCTTCACCGAAGGAAGAACTTTGATGCTGAATGGCGTCAGCCACGAAACTGAGAAACAGTGTGGCAGCGGACTTGGGTAAATCGATGGAAATGTCGTCGAGTAGCTCGGAGAAGCAGAGTAAGCCGACCAAGCGAAACCTGATACTTGAATGCGCTACTTTGAAGATGAGGAGCATTCCTTCCCAAGTTGCTAGGGAGTCCATCACGGAGAATCTCACTGCTTCAAACATGTCAAGCTCAATGCTTGTGTGCAGATCGCTTGTGGGCTCTATGAAGCTAAGGCGGTGGCGCAAATGCGCAATTTCTTCAAGGCTAGGGCATCGGGCGAAGAGCGAAGATTCTTCAAGGATCAGGTGATCTTCCCCGACGATGTCGGCTTTGATAGCGAGATACAGAATAAGATGACACTGGACGATGAGTTCTGATCCTCGAAAGTGGAGATAATCTGACTCCATCGTTTCGATCTCTTGCACCGTGGCAAAAAGATCGTGCGCTAGAGTGGACTTTACTTTCTTGACCACTTGAGGGAAGCTCTCCATTACAAGGGCTTCTCTAAAGTATTCCAGTTTTCCATCTGTGAGAGGGGAGCCGCGTCTAAGGAGCTCCGCCTGCCTCACAAGAGTCACAATAACTTGTTCGAAGGACATCGCGCTGGAAGTGTTGAGACAGGATCGTTGGTGTGCACGTACTGCTCGATGCTTCACGGAAGGCAGAGTTGAAACCCTGTTGGTGAGTTAGCCCTCTTATACTCATCGCCGATGCGCTGAGGGCGAGGCGAGCTTAATCCTCCTTTTTCGTTCTACTCAACGATCGTTCTCATCAAAGTACGAACCTTGTGGGTTTCGAACCCGGAACGAGGCACCTCGATTATGCCTCTCTACCAACTAGACTGCCGAGGATCCGCGATATTTCTTCAATTAACTCAAAGCAGTCTCAAATCCGAATTCTGCGGTAAGAACTCTGAAATCGAGAGCTCGATACGGTATGCCCGCAATCATTTTTCTCTAGTGTTCGAGCGATTCGAGAATCTTTGAGGGTCGTGTTCTCATTTGATAGAATTGCAGGTCTGCGGGATTTCGGAACTGTGTGAACTTTGCTCATGATTTCGAGCCCCTCGTGAGGCTGGGTACCTAGAATCGGAACATCTAAAATTGCATTTTCGAAAGTTTAACAGGGATGGCAGTGATTTGTGGGAATCCTCGGATGCAGTTTCAGGGGTCGGGTCGAAACTCTCACCAATCGCGTCTTGGAATGCAGCTCCGTCGCGGCAAATCTGAATGATTTCGTCACAAAACCACGCATGGATAATCACTCCGATGATGCCTTGCCGTTCTGTCTGAAAGGGCGACGATTCTCCGTGCAATCGACTTACGGTATGACAATGAATGACAGGGAGAAACATCCAAAAAAATCGGGCTGTGCTTCAAACAGGAGTTTCCAGTCATGGCCTGGTCACTGTACGTCGCCTCGTCCAGGTTAGGAAGCCCAGACAAGCTCAACATCAAGAAACCCATCCCCGTCGTTCGGAACATTGTACTTTCATTATGAATTCCAAATACATGTCTCATAATTCATTCCTTATGACAAGAACACGAGTTACAAAAGAACCACTTCCTTTCCTCAATCACAATCACCACGAACAGAGAGATTTCCTCAGAGAGGTTCAGATATTCGTCTCCGACGTTTGGAAACTCGTTGCAAGAGAGTAGAAGATCGTCCTCAAATCAGTTGCCAGCGCCACAATGTTCGAAGGGCTCTTTCCCGGAATACGCTTTGCACAAAAGTCGCTTCTCTTCAGGCGGAAGATTGGGATACCTGCGGCGCCTCATGGTTATTGAGAGTTGGCGTCGAAGAAGTTGAGACAAAGGACCTCCTCTTCGCCGAAAGTGCAATTCCTTTCCAGAATGCGCTGAACCATCTACAGAAGAGTTCATATGTTTGAGGGGTGCTGAGTTCCCCGCCCCAAGCATGTTTATGACTCGATTCGTTTTCCACGTCGCCCAATACCAACCGCGGGAACTTTTTCCATCGCAGGACGTCAACTTCACCGAGAAACAGATAGAGACTCTTCGTAAGCTGCCCGCTCGAAATCATCTCATGGGCAAAAACGAGAAACTCCACTGTCTCCTCGGCTTAGTGGATCTAATTTACGCGTACGCCTACACAAATCGAATAAATGAAGGCGATTGGAACTCGGAAAGCGGTGCGTTATCTTACCGGCCAACTTCACTTTGAACCTCATCTTTTGACCTAGCGTCTTGGAAACTCTTTGTTTCCAAGTTGGAAGTCGCAAAGCTCTCAGCAACCTTGAGTCACTTCGAGGAGTTCACTTCCATGAAAGCCGTCAAGATCTCCTGCATTCGACGTACCCTCATTTATCCCCTGATGAGATCATACGCTTTGGGTGAAGTTTGCTGGCAAGATGCTACTTCGATTTTCAAGCAAGGCACCAAACGTGTATTGACTCGTCTGTTGTAAATCCACGACGCTATGGAGGAAGATGCGGACGGTCGTCATCTACTCAACGACCTTTACGTCGATGACTATTGCATTTGGCTACAAAAGCAGTGCAAGTTGAGTCGGCTGCAGGATATCGCACAGAGAATGTCAGAAACCGAAGTTCAGAAAGGAGACATCGGACTGAACCTTCCGACTCTTGAGAGTCGTTTCACACAGGTAGAGTTACTTTCTTTCCTTCTTTCATCACCATAGAGACAAAAGAAATCATAAGTTGGGAATGTAACGATTTGGGAGTACATTGAGGGCTTCGAACACTCCAGATTCGAAAAAGTCAACGAACAGAAAGTAAATAAACTGACATGAACTACGAGTGGCCCTCCTGAACTTCTATACGCTCTCTCGAGATTTCCGACATTCCAGTCGTGGAACTGTCATCGACACTTCCAGTCCACGACAGTTATCTCTCATTGATTGCGGATTGAATGTTCATTGAAATGCGTGGCTTTCGCGAAGGTTTGCAGATCGCCACCGGAAAAAATGAAAACACCAATTTTTGATCTGATTTGCCTCGCGATTCCGTGAGTCTTTCACAGCAAGATCAACAAAGGCGGTTTAAAGTTTGTATATATATATTTCATTCATCGTTTATAATCAGTACATATCTATATCCAATCCACCCATTGCAAGTCAACTCACTCGTCGACCCAAGTCGGCATGACGCACGGCGTAAGCAGCGGATACAACAAGATCATTTCATCAAAAATAAATACAGATCGATAATCTCGTTCTGGTTGTTTATCGAGAAATGGTTCATTCAATTAATTTGTTTTCATTTTTCCTAATATTCAGTTGCGGTCGAAATACGAAGATGGTCTCGTTTACTTCAACCTTAAATTTTGCGATCAGTTCGCGGCGTCGTTGTCAGAATCCAGATCGTCGTCGCTACACAAGTCGGAGTCTTCAACCGCGGAATCCTCAACTTCAACTTCCGATTCTTCATCAAGNCAGTCGGACTTCTCGAAGCACTTGAGGCTGCTTCCCTGGGGGAAAATCCGAGCGTCACAGCGAGTTCTCGATCGTGCACTTGACAAGTTGCGGCGACACCGAATGCCTGTTCTTAGAGAAACACGGACCCGCTGGGCAGAACTCAAACTCGGGTCTGGTGACGTTTGCTGCTCTGAGCCGATGGTGGCGCCAACGGAGCGGTCCAGTGGAAGTCTTGAGACAGGATCGTTGGTGTGCACGTACTGCTCGATGCTTCACGGAAGGCAGAGTTGAAACCCTGTTGGTGAGATAGCCCTCTTATACTGATCGCCGATGCGCTGAGGGCAAGGCGAGCTCATTCCTCCTTTTTCGTTCTACTCAACGATCGTTCTCATCAAAGCACGAAAATTGTGGGTTTCGAACCCGGAACGAGGCACCTCGATGATGCCTCTCTACCAAGTTAACACGAGTTACAAAAGAACCACTTCCTTTCCTCAATCACAATCACCACGAACAGAGAGATTTCCTCAGAGAGGTTCAGATATTCGTCTCCGACGTTTGGAAACTCGTTGCAAGAGAGAAGAAGATCGTCCTCAAATCAGTTGCCAGCGCCACAATGTTCGAAGGGCTCTTTCCCGGAATACGCTTTGCACAAAAGCCGCTTCTCTTCGGGCGGAAGGTTGGGATGCCTGCGGCGCCTCATGGTTATTGAGAGTTGACGTCGAAGAAGTTGAGACAAAGGACCTCCTCTTCGCCGAAAGTGCAATTCCTTTCCAGAATGCGCTGAACCATCTACAGAAGATGGAGATCGAGGAAAAGTCGTTCCGTCGCGCTACCTGTGTACAAAAATCGACCAAGACCAGGTCGGGATAATGCTAGATCCCCGACATTGCGGACCGCATAAGGAATCAGAGAGTCGAAGATGAGGTATTAACCTCAGCTCATCGAATTACCGAATTCCAGTGCAAGAACAACGTTTTCATCTGGAACGGACGTCGGCCGGAACGCTTCCCCCGAATACTTCACAGAGCTGCGAAAAAACAGAGACTAATCTCCGGAAAGTCACAACCTTGTGAACAACTTGTGAAAATGAACTGACGAGACCAATAACTTCAGAATTGTTTGCCGCCAACGCCGAGTGTCGAAAACATGACGTGCGCGCAGAACCTTCATGGATGTCATTTCGCCACTCATTCGGACTCGAATCAGTTCGATTTGGAGCGACGTCGGTCGTGGGAGCTGCTCTTTTGATTTCGCTGTTCGCGGGCTTCCGCTCCGCGTGAGTTATCGAAACGTTACGGCTGCAACTGCCGCCCGACTTTCGGTGAGACCGAATTTCCTCATGCGATCGCACATGGGTCTTCCGTGATTCAGACCGAGGTTCAGTCGACGCTGACTCGATCGTTTAACTCAAGGAAACGTCATTCGGTTCTCCAGCTCTCTTCTCCTTCGAAATGAATGCATTGTGATCAGGAGACTTCTCTGAGGAAATCGAGGATTTCAAGGAGAAACGCTTTCGGTATAGTGCCTGTTGTTGAAGTTCTTGAAGCTGCGCGTGCTCTGGATGAAAGATGAAGGAGGATGGTCAGAAGACGAGAGAGAGAGAGAGACTGAAAGGGTGGAGAAAAGCGCGGATCGGATGGCGACTGCCCATCTCATACTCAGTCAGTCAGACCTGAGGGAATAATTGAATTTTTGTTTGTTGCGTTTTTATCCTCCGTTGTGATTATTTTTGCGATGAAAGAGAGCCAGCAGCCAGAGGTCGGAGAACGCTCGGGCTCGGGTCCTTATCGTGGTCGTGGCGAGGCTGGGGAGAGCAGCGATAGATTGATGGAAGAGAGATGAGACAATTGAATGAATGAATGAATGAATCTGTCCGTCGCTTCGTCTGACCGCGTATAATCGGGCACTGCTGCTGATTGTGGTGGATGCTGTGGTGTCGTTGCCAAGGGTGCGGCTTCGTCATCCACTCTTCTTTTGTGTGTCCTCAATATGGACGTCCTCGTCCTCCCCAGTCCCTCTCGGAGCTGTCTTGATCCGTGTTGGGTTTTTGCTGAGAAGAGACCGGAGAGGCGAAAACTTTCTCCTGACTCTGGGAGATAGAGAACGAAGCGCTCGCCTTTTCCCTCCGATCTCTCTTTTTTTTTCTGCTCACTTTCTTTCTCGTCCTCTAGTTAGGAACGATGAGAAACTCCGGCAGCGACGGGCAACGAAGACGAAACCCCGAACCTAAAAGAACCATAAGAGGCTTACAGCTCACTCTGCTTACTCGCCTTCCTGCTTGCTTGCCTGCCTGCCCGTTCCTAGCTCACTCCCCTTTCTCGGAGAGAACGGCTTCGGAGCTTCTTTGAGACAACGCTTCTTAGTTCCCCTCGATTTGCAGAAAGTTTTTGTTCCTGTTGTTGCTGCGGCTGCTTGCGCTGCTAATAACGGCGAGCAATGGCTTTTGTATTCTTGTTTTCCTCTTCCGACGTATTGATACCGGTTACGCGCCGTCGGACGGGATATTCAATTTGAGAGCGGGACGAATTAGGGAGGTTCGGGAAGGAAAAACAATTTCCTAATCCCCGAAGAAAAGCTTCCGTTACGTCGAGGAAGACGATCCGACTCTTTGGCTCTTCGAGGTTGTGTCGTTGAAGCATCTGGAATCATATCGCATGAAAGTGAAGGCATTTTTAAGTCACATCAGCTGATCTAGACCAGAGATTTTGCTTTGAGTAGAGATGACGAAGCCGAAAACCGGTCGAAACCGCGACGTTTCCGCGGTTTCGTCACTTTTTGCGGTTTCTCTATTCTGGCGCCTTTTCCCCGCTGTCCTGACTTCGATAAATTAACTCGTTCGAACTTTGAAGAATTCGGGTCGGAGTCAAAGCGAGCGCGAGCGTCGACCCGTTCGTGAATATCTCGAGCGTGCGCTTGATCGACTGATGATGATGTTAACGGCTTTCCTGTTCGGTACTTAACGGCAGCACGGAAGGAGTCCAATGCGTACGACGCGTAGTTACACGTTTGCGACCTGATGGTATTTTAGGGCACTCGTGTCCTTGTGCAGCAGAGTCGTGTTTTTCTCTCTGCGTCGGTGGGTCTGTCCATCCGTTTCGCATCGTTGTCATTTCGGCCAGGACCGCTAACGAAGCAATCAATACCACCGAGAGACCAAAAGAACCACACCGCCATCCTGCCTGCCTGCCTGCCTGGTTGCCGCCTTCCTTCTACATATATCCCGCCAGACAAACGGACAGTTTGCTTGCCCCTGCTTGGCACGGAGCCCTAGCTAACCAACCGAGGAGCCTAGGAAGGGCGAGAGAGAGAGAGAGAGCCGCCGGCACATCTGACAACGAGTGTTCCCTCATTGTGATCAGATCATTACGATGCCATCGCTGCATCTTCAGCCTGTTAAGCTCGCTCAGCGGTTCCTTGCCTTATTTCCTGCCTTGTCGGTCGGTCGGTCGCACTCAACCTGCCCAGGCCGGCCGCTCTGGGGCACGATCCGACGACAAGCAGACGTCGGTTTCTTCTTCTGCTGCTCAGACAACCGACGAAACTTTTTCAACTCAAATTTCCGGACGCGCATTGTTCCGCCTCGGCGCGCTCAGCTTTTCGGAACAAGGAACTCCGAGACGGGAGGAAGGGGGCTGGAAAAAAAGAAGGAGAATCCGTGATGACAACAGCCGAACTCATCCATATGTTTGCTGCTGGCTTTGCCCAACGGCTAATTGCGGACTCGAAGGATCAGAGCGTGTCACCCGTCGCAATTGTAGATGCCCTGACGCTCTCGACGATGACAGTGACTCCGACAGCTTTTGCTACACCACCTGCAACCCACCCTCCGAGACCACCTGAGCCTAGGCCGATGGAAAAACAACCGATAAGGCGTGGATAGATTGTAGAGAAAAGCCCGCAGTAGACAGACTTGGACTCTTGTGATGCTCAGGAAAGCTCCGAAATCGTCGAATCCGCCGTGTCGGGAGCGGAACCAATTTCGATTCGGGCTCGTTTTGCAGTTTATGTTTCGCTGGAAGATTCACGGAGGGCGAACAGCTCCCTGGCCGAGTCGACAACGAGTTTCCCTGGCTTCTCTGATGAAGGAATTCACTGATCACGTTCGAGTAACCAAGAGCTGAGCCGATTGACTGGATGCGGAAGTGTAGGTATTAGGCCACAATGAATTCAAGGGATCGTCCGCGACAGCTGCTGAGGAACGTTTCAGATTTCGTCACTCGATCCGTCCGCGTAGAAGTCGGTCAGCACCTGATCCGGTTACCTCGAGTGAGATATCTAACTCGCTTCTCTAAAGTAGCAGAGAGGAAAACAAAGAGAGACGAAGGCAGGAAACAATTTGGCTCCGCTTCCTTGCTCTCCTCCTGAAAGAACCGAGAACGGCCAATTTTCAGGATGCTGATACCGGCTGATGCTGCAAAACGTGGTCGCTGTAAGTAACCTACTCTACCAGTGCTGCTACTTGCTCGGTGGTAGATATACACCGGAATGAGTTGGGTCAGACGCGTCAGCTATTCGCTCAGGATGGAATGAACTTCTCTCATATAGAGGATTTGATGGAAAATTGGGTTTGCCTCCAGAAACGCTGCACGTCTCCATACAACAGTTCTGGAAATACACCAATCGCAAGTGTACTTTTCACGGACAATCGATTCTGAGGTTTTTCTAGATTTGTGGAAGTGTAGTAGACTCGACAAGGCTCGTTCTCGTCCGACTATTTAACGGTGAACACCGATCCGGTGAAATGAAACAGCTTTTCGGTCTGGACATGCGAGAGTGTTTGGCGGGACGAGTATGACGTAGTTTCGCTCGTTTCCCGGTGTGCATCTGCCGATGTCCGTGTTCGCAGATGATCCACCGAGCTTCACGTGATTCGATGGCATAATCCGGCGTCCCTGTTCTCACACGAAATCTCTTCTGGTGCCTAGGCAACAAGACTTTGTTCGGATTCCTGACATCTGGATGGATTCAATGGGCTGGTATCCTCGAGTGAGAATTTCGAATGAGAAACCGAAGTGCACATCGGCATCGTCCGCAAACTTCCGAAGAGCTGCAGAAGTTTCACGCCGTAGTTGCATTCATGGAAACTAGCTTGCACAGCTCATCATCAAAGTTGTCAACAAGCAGCCGCGCCTTCATTGAAAGCTCGATCATCGTGTGCGTGGTCAGCATTATTGCATCATTGAGACAACATCTTTGAGATCATTGCCGTGGGCGTACTGGGTTCGTGCGTCCAGCGGTTTGCGGAGTAGGAGTAGTTCAGGATAGTTCGGGGTAGGAGGCGGGCAATGTAGGAGTGCAATGCGACGACGAGGGAGCGGAAGCGATGGCCAGTTCTGCCGTGCTGATCGCGTTGAAGCTCACTTCCTAATGAACGCCTCGGCATCGATAGCCGCACTGTCTGTCGGGAACTGGATGCTTAGGAGGTTGGTCAGGACAGGTCGAGAAGTAAGAGCACGATGAGGATAACTTGAGGAAACACACGGCTCGCCTCAAGGAGATCACTCATCGCCTCAGCCGACGACCTCGTCTCTGCTGTCTCGGCGGGGCGGCGGCGGCGGCATCGCAGGTAGCGGTAGCGTCTGCCACTAACAAGCACTTCAGGTGTCACCCCGGTCTCGTCTCGGGTAATGAGGCCGAGCAGGACGAACGAAGCTTCCGAGTTTTCTTCCTGCTTATACAGCGCGAACATTGTAATGACTTCTTGTTTCGATGACGACGGCGGCGGCGGCGCCGACGTTGAGGCCCTTTTCTGGCGTCCGATTGTGCAGCAGATCCGTCGGATTGTGAGCCGCCAGCATCAAATGGTTTCAAGCGCTCATCGGAGAAGGCATAACTCATTCATAATGAGCCCACTGGACAGGGGACGATATCCCGAGTTGTGACGGGAACAGCGAGGACGGAAATAATTAGCAACTGAGTGATGTTAGTGGATATCGAAACAGCGGAAGTATCTGTTTGACCGGATATTGGAAGTGGGCTACTCACCTCCTCTCATTCCGAACTTATCGGCTGGAAAGTATTTCAAAGCACAAGCTCAATGTGATGCTAGGCTGTAGCCGCCGATGGGGGCCGGAGTCTGAGTTGAATGAAGGTGCCGGGATTTATCGTTTCCGGAAAATCGTACCCATGCATCTCATCCAAAGCTCTCTCGAAAGTACACGGCAACGAACCATTCGGCTTCGACTCAGAATCCTTATTCCATGTTTCCCGCTGGAGAAGTTCGTGTGTCGCGTTTCCCGGAGGAAAACTTCTGGAAATGGAGAAGTGATCATTGCAAGGCGCCACATGCGCGGGAATCACACACATTTCGAGAAGAGTCTCATTTCAACCAGTAGAGTGGACTTGAGATGTTTCGATTCTACATGATTGATGTTCACCGGGTAAGTAGGAACTTTTCTCTTGATGGACCTTGTGTGGAACACGAACTCCTCTCAATTTCTGCTGAAAACCCGAAATCGCGAAAATGGACTGCGGTGATTTTGATTCCACAGAATTATCATCGTCACTGGTTTTTCCGAGTTCAGAGGGTTCATACGTTGACTTCAACTTCAAAAGGCGGTTCCAGTCATTCCCTCGTCTCCTTTTCCCCCTTCAGTCAGAGACCTTTCCAACCCCTGGTGTACCAGACGAACTAAGGAATCGACTGCGACATCACAAAGCAGAAGGATAGATAAAGCAATCAAGACCGTTTACGTCACCTGTCATCATCAGTGGAGGGCGATTGATGAATAATGGCTCAACCCCCAGGCTCCACTGATAAACGTTCTATGAGTGGAAGGTGTTTCATAACAGATGTTTTCTGCTCATTTTTTTTTCATATCTTCCAGCCCTTCGTAGCTTGTGAGGTGCAGCGGTTGGTGGTGTTCTCGAGAACATTTCCCAAGAGACGGTGAGTTCAGGAGGTAGAGGGGAAATAGCTTGAGGAGACTGACGTAATGAAAGTGGTCGCAATTTATGCGCTCGATTTATAGTTCATAGGTGGACTCTTCCAAAGCTCTGTTGCGCACACTTTATCCGTTGCTCGGTTGTCGCTTCTCCCTGAGAAGGAACTTTGATACGCTATCTGGTGATATATGAACTCACTCGACAGCGAACAAGCACTCGAGGGACAATAAATACTCCTGATTCAGCTCTCAATGAGTCTCCAAGCAACAAACCATCAGAGGAAACTTGGCAGAACCGAAAGACCTCAGCTCCACGGAGAAAATCGAATTAATTCACCTGGAGTTCATTCGTTAGCCTAGAGGGCTTCATTCAGGAAAACCTCTGTACATCCGTGGTCAAAGTTAACTCGATCGTTTTGAGGGTACGCTTGCCAACGAATGTTTCGTCGCGCTTGTCGAATCAAAGAGCTCCTGCACCTAGAGCGGGAGTGAGTGAAAATTCGAGGCACGATTGTGGAGGGGGACATTATGTGTGTCGCACGAATTTGACGCTGCGCTGGCCCATGAACGTTGCTTGGGTTTCCAATTAGCGCCTCCGCCACTCAAAGTGTTCTTTCCTTTCAGAGCGAAATTCAAAAGCGTGAAGACAATTCAAGTTGAGCGCGCTTAACACTCCACCTCTCTCGGTGAGCAAGCAAGCAGGCGGGCGGGCAGCCAGCGGTTACTTCAGAACTCTATTTAAATTGACTAGGTTCAGGTTCGCCTGCTCCTTCAAAACTTTCTCCTGAAAAACTTCTCCTCTGGTTCGAGTCACTCAGCCAGTCAATCTCGGCTTATTTTAAGACCGGTTTACTTCATAGCCTCGGGTAAGGAGTGCGTTTATGAAGAAAAACGAGGACTCTGAGAGTGTTATACGATTTAGAGGGGCGCTGGGTCGCCGCATTCTTCCTCTATCGAATCGCTGGATCGAACTCGGGTGGAACGTGCTCCTGTCTCTGGACGTGGAATCACTCGGTGACCACAGCAGTGAAGCAGGCCGAGCAGCAGGAACAACAATGGCGCATGTCCCGCTTCTTCATCCAGGTAGCGAAGTCAGCTGATTTCTGATGGAGCGTCCGACGAAGCGAAACACGGCATTATTGAAGGTGTACAAAGCCGCCTTTTCTATCTGGACGGAGACTCGCTCGCCTCGACGACGCTAGGAGAGAAAGAGAATTGCTAGACTCCTGCGAGATGTCGTTGTAGTAGAAATAGGATGAAGAGCTCTCCTGCCGGAGTTGCGGCACCAGGAGTCGCATCAGTTCGGGAGAGGAGTACCGGCTGCGGGAAGAACAGCAGTTGCATGGATGAAGTTGTTGCCTCTTGGATGCGCTCGACTGAGTTGTGAGATCCTTCCCTGAACGCCTCGGATTTGTCGTGCAGCGAACCAGCAGGCCAACAAGCCGTCTAACCGAGCGACTCCGACCCTGGGCTCCCAGCTCTCGACGGAATATATTTAGCTTGGAAACGATGTCGAAGCAACAACCGCTCTCTTATATATTCCGCCGAACATGAAAGATGAACGAAAATTAATTTTCCTCCTTTTGACTCAGGACGAACTGAGTCGGATTTCGCAATTCCATCGATCGGTCGACGACTTTCTGGTTTTTCCAAACACTGAGCCGCAATATCTGCGACTTGCAATAGATTGAAAGACGATAGAACGATAAGAGGAAGGCCAGACAGCGATTACGGCCTCGAGAGCCGATAGACCATCGGAGGCTGATCCATCAATCGTCCGAGACAAAGTTTCCTTCGCTTTTCTGTTTTCTCTCTCGTCGGCGAAATTCGAAGAGACCCAGGATACGAAGGAGAGGAACGAAGAAAAACTATTATTTATTTTGCTGCGAATCCAGCGCGGATACGCTTTGCTCTCCTCCAAACGAAGATCAAAAGTTCGCTCCGGACACCAAACATCGGGCGTTGAGCCGCCGCGCCGGCCGTCGGGGAACCTCAGAAGTTGTTCCGAATTTCGCTCAAACACAGGTTTTTTGAAGGAGGCGATCTGCAAACGTTGAAAACTCGAACACACTGGAACTTATCAATCACTCCGTTCCCCTCGACATGAAGACCAGAATTTCGGAAGAAATTCTCGAAAAATCGCATCCTTCTCGCGGGGAAGTTGTTCACAGAAAAAATGATGAGGGCAGGGAATTTCAAGATTCAAGTAATCTTTGCCCGCGTCGCCCAGTGGGCGATGTTTGCCGAAGGAGAGGCGGTGGGGTGTATACGGGCGCTCATTGAAGACGTGGGGGCTTGTCCCGAGGCAAAAAACAAGAAGTGCCTCGAGAACCCTAAGAATGAGTGATTGTAAACCTGATAGAGCCGACTTTGTTGACCTGATGTCGCCCTTGTTGGGTCGGACGAGTTATGCGAGGCTCGCTGTAAGTGTTGTTTTCTTACAACTCTCGACGAGGCTCGAGATTTCCGCCAAGGGCTTTTAGTGTTTGTGCCGAGGGCGTAAATGTCCCGTGAAAGAGCTGGAACGACGAACTGGAACAAAAACCAAAGCAGAGAATTGACGTCTCGCTGCCTCCCTGGAACGTTGCTTCTCCCGAATCCGCTCCCCCGAACGACCGGGGTTGGGTGTACCTGAGGCCCGACTCGCACAATGACGCAACCTTTTGATGTCAGCTCCACAATGACTTAAGCGCACAACATCACCTCCAGAGCCACCCGTCCAACCAACTAGCCCACCACCCACCGGCTGAGATGCTATCTATCGACTCATCTGTGGTCGCTCACTCTTCAGACGCTGTGGAGCAAAATCATCACCTCCTCCGAGCTGCCCTGTTCCATAGCACTCACGCCCCATTAGCGGATCTCGGGCACGGTTTCTTGTTCCTGAGTCGACCCAGAGCACAATACCTTCCCCTTCTGAACCCCGGTCGGAAGAGAAATCGGTGGAAAGTTGGGAGGAAAACTGAAACCGAGTAGAATCCTTCGACTGGAATCTGGATCCTGATGCGAATGCTTGATGGACAGGTTATCGATAAGGCTCGTGGGAAAAGCTTCCACGTCGAACGTCGGCGCTTCATGTATTTTCGGTTAACTGCTTCGGGATAGAGCAGTACAGGGTACCGTGTAGAGCTTGTAGTGTATGTATAGAGACTGCATGTCGCTGTCTCTATAAACACCCGCGGGCGCAGCACTGTTTCGCTCAAAAGAATGGCTCCCGTGAGTGAGATATAAACTTCAATGAGTTTTTCCTCCTGCGTGACGTGCATTGCCGAAACACAACACGTTGTTTGAACGAGACCGCCGAGCACGCGCGCGCGCGCTCGCCCGCCTCTAGCCTATGGCCGAATTGCGCAACGACGAAACTGATGCTTTGTGGTAACGTTCTGCCTTTGAATCATGAAGCTAGTGTTTTTGCACTTCCGAAATAGTTGCACAAACTCGGAAATGATCTCTCCGTCGCTAATACATCCACCTCCAGCTTCCGCTAAGCCGACCGACAGGCACGTGCAGACACTTGACAAACTGTTTGACATTTTAATCATGCTGCCGCTTCCCCATCCGAGGTTTGTGTATCGCTTGATCGAAGGAGCGAACTCGGGATTAACCCTGAACTTTCCGCAGATGTCTCCTGGGATCGTGGTCAATCAGTGAAGAATATATCTTGGTTCGAAGCATGACGAGTGCGTTTTCACTCTCTCGCCCTCAACGGAAGCTCCAGAGTCCAGACCTTGACGATGAATCTGATTTTTATGCCTCCATTTTGTCCCGATGTCGAATCGATACTTCCGTGAATGGAAGCCAAACTGTGGGCGCGAAAAGTATCGGAAGAAGTCGAGAGCGTCGTTCGTTCTGGGTATTTGTTGCGCGTTCCCGATGATCTGCGGGTCATTAATGAACAAAAAGCTTCTCAAGTAGGATACCCTTAAAACTACTTGTAAAACATTTGGAAGAGGAGCAGGGCCAAGGACTGGTGCGGGTAAAAGGCTCGATCCTTCATAAGACGCTGATGTATGGAAACGACGCGACGGCGAAATGTACGGGTATAGGCCAAAAGCCAATCTTCCGAGAGCCCGAAAAGATGAGTGCTCGAAGCTGCGTCCCGTGTCGGCTGTAACGGACGCCGCGCCGTCGAAGAAGGGTGAACTCCATCCTCCCCGTCCTCTGTCTGTCGAACACAAGAATCCAGGGTAAAATACGGGCAGCCCGTCAAAAACGCGGCTAGGACTTTTCGGCTGTCGTAGATCCCTCATCTGATAATATTCTTGGGATGCATTTGCGAAGCTCGAGATTTCGGGGATTGATGGGATGGGGAACGTTTGATGAGATTTGCATTGGGGGCTAACTCGAACGCGATTGAGATAGAAGTCGCTGAAGTTGCCCGAAACGGCTGAGGCCAGCAGCACGGAATCGCGGGCTTTCGAACGGAAACACGTCCGAGTGATTGAAGAATCTCATATCGGCGCGCTAGTTCCTCCGGACCGGCATCGAAGACACCACACATATCGCGCGCGGTTGCTGTTATTCTGTGAACAGTCACGCGGACCGGCTCAGGACTCATTCAGCGAAGTTTCCAGAAAGGGAACCCGGGTCGAGTGCCGCTGCTTGCAAATGCGCAGTGACGAATGACGGATGGCAATCATTTCTGCTTCGATTTCGTATTTACACATTCAGAATATGATTGACAAACAATGGTGTTTTTCGATTGGCGATTTCAGGGTCTTGTCAATACAGAAAATTTCGACAAACATCGTTGCCTGTCTCTCACGCTTATCGGTTACGCAGTTGGGGCCATCGTTTGAGCACATGAAAAGTGTACTGTAGTATAGTTTCAGCGAAAGAGAATTATTCAACTATCTGATCGGAATGTCATCTCTTATTTTGAAGAAAGGGTCGTCGTCCAGGAATTTCCAGGATTCGTCGAAGTAACAAATACAATGTCGTTTGTTACAGTATTTGATTCATGTCGATTTCTAATTAACGTCTGCTACGATGTCGGAAATGGGAGACTTCTAATGACCTACATACCTACAAACTTCTGGGGAGGATCTGGACGTGAACGTAAATGAGAGAGTTCGTGTGACGCTTCTTGTCTTTCCGACTCCTACGACGATGATCCGTCATTTGAGACGTCAGTTGAAATAATTACGAGTTTGCCTTGTTCCAGGAGAGCGAATTCTCTTCGCAAGAAGAACCAAATTCTCAGACTCGCGTCTTCTCAAATTTTTCCCTCATTCCGGTCGAGAAAATCACCAATAACACTGGCAATCACATCCGCAAGAAATCAGTCGACTAAAACTGCAATTATCAGAGCCAAGAAACCGAGGAGAGCAATGAGAATTCAGCGAGCGACATCGCGGATCTTCCTCGAAGTGGATTCGAGGTGATTCCTTCTGTTTCCAAGTCGCAGAATTCATTTTTGTCGTCTCACACTTGAACGCTCAATATTTCGATTTAAATATGGCCCACATCGAAAGCAATGGCGAGCTGAAGTCGCTCGGGAATTCGTTCCAACATTACCGCGGAACTCGCTTTCTTGTTATTTCGCTCCGTCGAACAAAAACTATCAGCGCAACGTCAATGAGCGAGATGATGTCACCGGTGTCATCGAGCTTCGATCGAGTCATGCTCTTGGTCATCACGAGCCAAAAACTGGAGAATGGGGAAAATGTGTAAGTTTCATGAATAGCGCAAATAGTCCGTTGCGGCGAGACTTCCGATGCCTCAAATCTCTTGTTTTCAACTTCAGGATCACCCATCGGCTTTGGCAGTGACAAAAAGTTTCCCAGAAAGTACATCAACTTCTCTGACTCACGGAACTATTTGCTCACTCGTTTGATAGTGATAGTATGAATGTTAAACAACATTGACGAACCTCGAATTCGGGTCCTGTCTCGTGCGGATTTTCTCCGGCGAACCTGGAGCTCAATCTTTGAGATTGTCGAGGGTTGATCGCTCGATTACCAGTCTCAACTGCACGCCACCGCTTAGTGATTCAGATATCCGTCTCGATTTGAATTGAAACGGATCGAATATTCTCGTGGCATTTGCACAAATATTCTGTTGGAAGCCAGCCATTCTCAAATTGCGCAAAGCGGTCATACATTCATTCATAATCAGACTCGAGTTGACCCTGCTAATGGAACTCGACTTGGTTGGAGTTGACCAGCCGGTCGGAGACGTGGAATCGTGACCCCAGAGAGCTCTTCAAGGCTCTACATGTTACCGTTCAACATCAGCGTATAGTTCGCAAGGACGGGGTTTATTTTCACAGAAAGCTTCCTTCGCGGTCGCGATTCGGCGATGGAAACAAGATACATTCATAAAGTTCTCGATTTCCGTTCGCTCAGGTTAGCGATGAATCAAGTTCCGGGACCTTGAGGGATTTTCACTTAGTTTTTATTTATTGATTATTGAGTTTTCATTGAGCTAAAGTGGTGGCATTTCGAGGCGGACCAGCTTCGATCAAACCATGAGTCAAAGGCGGACTTTGTAAAGAGGAGATGAATCCACAGACTTCGGGAAAACGGAGTCGAGAGTGATCACAGAATTCAAGTTCGTCTTTTTCTCAGGAACTTTATCGAAAACTCTCTTCGGCGAGTCCCGTGTTTCCAATGAAGCAACGATTGTTTTCGGTTGGTCTGCGAGCTGTAGACAGAAGGATGTGATTACTGGAGGTGCCCATTTAGACAACGGAATTCATAGATAACGACCCATTTGGATGAGGAGTGATGAGTTTGAAACGAATTCTGATGAATTCATCACTGAAGATAACTCTCCGTCTTAGAACTCCAAGTGAGCGGAGCAAAGAAATATCGAATCGTTATTCCAACATTGACCGTAGGTCACCTACTTTTTGTTTTTGTTTTCCTCCCATCAACTTCGCAGTCAGCGACGCGAAGATGTAGTTGTCGAGATGAGTTAGAGGGGATTCCACGAAAATGTTCAACAAGAACGCCGCTCCGACAGAAATGCACAGACACCCTAATGTCGATTGGATCTGCGAAGCAATCGGAATTGTGATGAAATGGAGCCAAAAGAGGTTTCACGCGCAGAGTTCATAGAAAATGAGTTGAAGTTATTATTCGAACAGTCCGGTTCGTTGTTCATCCTCTAGAAATCCGAAGTGTATTTGAGTTCTCTAGAAAAATTTTGGCTCGCTCTCTCGCTCGCTCACCCACCAATAAAAACTGATTCGGGTAGATAGCTTGGCCCATCAGCAGACCCTGACGTATGGCTATCACTCCCGGATGCACGAGGTAGATTCCGAACGTGAGACGCCCAAGTGGACTGAGGATCGGGTGTCCGAGTATACTCCGGATGTTTGCTGCAAGCCATCAGAACTTTGATTTAATCAACTATATCGTTCGCCCGAATGTTTCCCACATCACCGTCATTCTCCCATCCGAGTGGAGAACTCAGTGAGGAGATGTTGCGGGAGAATATATGGGAATAATGTCATCAAGGACAACGGTTCGAACAAGAAAAACTCACGAGCCATTTCGTTGACACATGCGAAAGTGAGCCAAAAAATTCCGAGACAGAATATCGGTCGATGAACTGCACCGAACAAGGCTTGTGCTGCAAGAGACGGTAATCCGCCTCGGTACCAGAGGACCGTGATGAAGGTCACATAGGTCGTGCACGCGAAGGCGGAAATCCACATGATCACCCGATCTCCCTGTGAGATTTAACCAATGTTCGTAAAAGAGAGAATTTCATTTCGTCGGGAGGAGCTCGATTGTTATTCCTTGAATTCATGTGCGCAGTATCTATCGATTCACGGGAAATATGTTGATTCATTGAGATCCGTAAACTTGAGACACTTGCAGCCTCTTCCGAGCGAGAGGACGCTGTTCGGCAGCCGGCTCACGGAGCTCCTATATTTGTTCAACGTGACAGGGGTTTCGAGAAGAAAACACTGATGACAATTGAAGAAATACACACCAATCTCAGATGTTTGGGCTGATTAAGGGTGACGTATGCGCAGATGATTCCCAATAGGTAGGATGCCAAATGAGTGATCGGGTTTAGGTAGATCTTGTGGACAGTCCGCAGCACCTGACTGGCAGATTGAATTCATTCTTCACCAAAGATCTCTCTAATTCTGAATCTCAAAATCGATCGGTTGCGAAGCGATTTGTGATTTCGAAATACATAGTATTGGATGATATTCTGCCTTACTCTGGGTGCTGTCCACTGTAACTGACTACTGCGCTGTATCCGTTCACGTATGTAGACACCCCGATCCACGCACAGCTAGCTGCGATCAGTCCGCATATCAGCCAAAGAGCGAGTTTTGGCTTGTGTACCAAAAACATAACGAGAATTGCCGCAACGATGAAGAGCTGCAGATCGACGCTGACGTACCAACTCTGCGCCAAACACTGGAAAACGACATCAAAGAAATTTTGCGTTCACGATCATTCCGCCCATGAACCCTCCTTCCGTTTGCCGACGGATCGTCCATGCTATTCGTCCTCCCATGTTGTTCGAATCTTGGCTCGATTGCTCGAATGGGATACTTACTAGGTCTTCGAATTTCAGATAGTTGGATATCATCGCTGGAGTCGCCCACCAGTTGCGTGCGCAAGAGCCCCCGTACGCAGCGAACGCTGACAAGCCGTCGCTGGAGGAATATATCCACATGGGGAACAGCATGGATACGCTCACAACGGCCACGTAGGGAACCATCAGTCGATAATATCGTCTCACGAACATTATCGTAACCAGAACCACTGCACTGTTTTTCACAATCTTATCCGACTCCTTGAGGCACATGTAGGCCAAGATGAAACCACTGGAAAATTTTGAAAGAATTTTAAAATATTTTCGTCCGTGATGACTGTGTAATGTTGCAGAATCGAACAATCCGGGAAAATTTCCAAATAGAAAACCCAAATGAGTGGCCCCCATTCTGCGAAGTTTCTGGAATTCCAGGGAAATGACCTTTCCGAGAAAAGGATGCTAGAGATTCTTTCTTCATAAAACAGTTTTCCGGACTCGACCCTGAATCATGGTTTTCCGGCAGATGTTTTCCATTCGGAGCATTTGACGAAAGCCGAGCGACCAAACTGTCAAGGTCTTAAATATGCAATTGGGGTGAGTTCAAACCTGAGAAAGAAGAAGCCGGTCACCGATAAGAAAGCATTGGCCACAACCTGGAAGGTTACTGCTGAGAGGAGCCCCAGCATGCCGGCAATGCTATCTGCAACGAGATCATGTTGTCAATTAGTTCGAAAGCGGCAAAGTGAAGTTTTTGCAACGATTTCTAGTTCAATGCCCCAACCGTAACTAAAAGAGAACAATCATCTATGAGAGGTATAACACCTGCGTCAAGCTCCCTCTCAGATCTAGGTCGTCTGAGTGTTATCCAGATAAGAGAGTTCACGCAGTTCTATAGATAGCGCCGTCGTATTTGTTTCCATAATTTCTACGAAATCGTAATGTCTCTCTGAGTCAAGAAATTTCCACGAGTGAATGTTGAATTCCGTCACTGATCCGTTAAACCGAAGCACTAAGAGCAACTTGAGCTCTGAGCCTCGTGTCGACGTGAGCGTAGTTAAACGATGTGTGAATGAGTTGCTCGTTGTTGTCGCTGCCCTGTCCGTAACTCACAGATGAGGTCCGGGCTGACGAACAAAACATTGTGGCCGTAAACGACCCAGGCAGCGAGGAGAACTTTGATGCCATTCAGGAAGGCAAGCGTCTTTGATTCAGCGCTGTACGGGGCAAACAGTCGACGGACGTTCCGCTGAGGAGAGAACATCATGACCAGGGTTAGGGCCTGCGATGAACTGATATCTGAAATGAGAGTGAAAGCGAGTTAAGCGTTACTTTTCATGACTCAGGATGCCCCGAATTTCCCGTGCCCGAAATTGAATTACGCTCCCATCGAATTCGAGTGTTTCCGAAGTTTCCAAAATTCGAAGACTGAGTGTTGACTTCATCATTGGTGAACTGAAACACACTCGAAAAGCGGAGCGGTCTACAACCGGAGTGAAGAAAGCTACTTGTTGGATGCTCGATGCCTGCGGTAGTGTCGTCGTCTACGGGAGATTGTGCCATGACACAGTGAGATCAGTCGAGAGTTCTGTACTCACACACAGATTTTTCCCGACTTTTGTTGAGCATGTGGTCGGTGACGCTCCCAATGATCAACATGGCGTCTAGAGAATAGCAAAGAACCCTGGAAGAAGACAACGCTTTCAGCCAAACTGAGTGACGAGATAGCTGGAAGGTTATCAAAGGTTCCCATTTGCGTGAGCATATTGAGGCATTGACGAATGAGAGGTCGGAGAAGAACCACTTGCTTTGCAAATTCTCACATCCCGACTTCATTGAGGCTGACAATCAGCCCGAGGCGCGATGTCGACGACACCTCCATTTTGAAAACACAGCCGGATGGATTCCCCGCTCTTCATCTCGAAATTCACATCCAAGCAGGACATCGCCAGCCTGTGATCTACCGAACATACTCACATCACTAACGATTGGAAGCGGTTCGGGGAGCGCGTCTTCAACTTGGTTCTGCATAGGGTGATCGTTGCGTTGAAACCGTAGACTTTGTTCACCACTGAAAACATTCAATGATATTCGTTCACCTTCCAGTTATTGCTGTCGATTTGTGCTTGAATAAAACCGCCATGGAGGTGACTTGATCAATGCTGTCGCTTTACATGAGTGGCAAACCCACTAATGCCGTGTGAATAAACCCCGGATGCGATGAAAAATTCACTCGACGCATCTCAATTCAAGCCCGGCTGCGCATCCCAGGTTGGGCATCGAACTCATCACGGAATCGATAGCGATGTTCCGTCGCATCCTCCTCATTAGCATCGTTCCGATGGATTCGTGGTGAAACATTCAAAGCGTCACTCACTTTTTTCGACTGCGTAGTTGAGCTCCTCTGGCGTGCATTGATGCGGGGTGCAAAGCCCGAATCTGAAGGCCATCGGGATGCCAAAATAAGCTTTGGGAAATTCGTCTCTTTCGTAAAATATCTGAAAAGGAGTAGTGAGTTGGGGCTGAGGAGCTCAAAAGCCTGTTTCCTGTTCCGTCTCATCGATACAGAATCGTACGGCTCTTGATGCTCGCTCATGGTTTGATCGAGTGGGCTGTTTACCTTGAAGAATGGATCATCTCCGAGGATGCCCTTAGCGTGCAGGACCAATTTCTTGTTTGGGGGGAGGAAAAGTGTGCAATATTGACCCCTGATTGAAACTTTGCCCTCGTAGTCCCTCCTTTCGGTCTCTAGACATTGGTCGTACGACCCTGTGGCTGCTAGACTCCCTCGGAAGAGATTTTGAGGGAGGATGCCCGATGAGGTAAGCACTGGAATGAGGGAGATGACGATGAAAGGTTAGGATTTTACGAGAACTGAGAGTCTTGCGCCTACCAACTTATTGTTCTTGGGTTCAATGTTTGTTGTGGAGTTTGCTGGATGATTTATGTAAGACCGAACTCGAATGATGCACTTAGTTTTCAGATGGTTCGAACATCAGATGTAATATCTGACTGTGAGTCAGTTCTTTAACTCGGAATGTCACTGGTCCAGTCCCAAAGTTGTCGAGACCTGACTGTACTCACTCATCAGAGCCCATTTCTCCTCATCCTGTATTCCGCGAGCCACTGCGAGTAGGCTGCCAACACATTCTTGTGAGATGTTGTCGTCGGCAGCGAGATCACTGACGTACGGATAAACTTCCCTGCGTAGATTTTTCAGCACCGCGTGAAAATCCTCAATGAAGTCTCTGGTCACCAACTCGGGAGCAATAGTAGAAGAGAATGATTCGCTCTCACGAGCTTCTCCGGCCGCGTTTTCATCTTCGGAGAACCGCTCCGTCAGTGTTTCTGTCACACACAGAGAAAACCATAACAGAACCGGAGTCACCCAAGGGAAGCGCATTCTTCTGACCCACTGTACGTGTGGAGAACAGTATCAGCAACTTTCGCTATTGAACTTTGGAGACTCCAAAGATCTGAGAAAGTGGAATCATTGAAGACGACCGTATGTAACTCTTTCCATGGAAATCCACTTTCAAGAATTCGATTTGTTTGAGACTAACACGAGTGTCGAGTTCCTTGTGGGCAATAGAAATGGCCGGGTACTTCGCCCATCCTGTTCGGAACAACCTGAGCAGAATGACCGACATGCCAAGAAATGTTCTCGACATCAACCCTGATCACCGAACTTTGCTCCCTACGCCAGGAGTTGGGATGCAGTTCGCTTTGAGGAAAACTCTGTGGAGAGGTTGATCGGTCGGATACTCTCATTTTAAGGCTATCAGGGAATTTTCGTCCACGGTGTTCCTAATCTTGAGCTCAAGCCATCAAAGCCGGAGAGATTTCTCTCAAATACGAGGCTCAATATCTTCCAAGGCTCGAGAAAAGCAACGATGAGTCGTCCACCAAGGCAGGTAATCGAGAAGCAGACGCAGTGAGTGCTCGGTGGAATGGAATAATAAATAATCCATCCATTCTATTAATAATGCAATAATCTTTTTTTCGCCGCAATGTTTTGTTTCGAGAAAGCTACCGTAGAAAGGGTTGCTTCTTTTCCAAACTCTCATACCGGGCCTTTCTTGGTTTCTCCGGATGTCGGGTTTCCGTACATTCCGACAGATGGAGAGAAACAATCCGTAGCGCTTACCTGACGACAAATCGACAGACGATTCGAAGCTCATCTTCTGTTGTTTCATCATTCTTCAAGTACCGATTGCGGAAAACCAAGATTTAGATGATGATGAAAACTCATCGGATATTCTTCAGCCAACAAAAGAGACGAGCTTCTGGAGTATCTGTTTTCAGTCGTGGATTTGAGAAGGAAAACCATTTCTGTGGGACATCGGCTCGCCGTCATCTCTGTGCTTTGTTATACTGGGGAACTTGGTTCCTTCAAGTGGGCGGCGTGGAGGATTGCCGGAAGCAAGCACCGAGTCCGTTGAGCTCTGTGAATATTTCTATTGCAGCTTTTCTTTTGTTCAACAATGTGTGAAACGATCTCACTCAGAAGCTCCTGGTTTTCGCTGATTTTCCGACTCAACAAGCGTTAGCGTAGCGAAGAGAAAGGATCGCGCGGCACCTCTGTTGCCAGAGACTGTTGCCACGACCAGAAGCCCTCAAAAACACGATGTCATCGATATTCGGCTCAAGAACACCTCGTTTTCCCATTCTCTCTATGACAGGGATTATTTTGTGGGGGATTTCAAACCACCTTCCGATTCCAAGAAGTATTATATTATATTATATTATATTATATTATATTATATTATATTATATTATATTATATTATATTATATTATATTATATTATATTATATTATATTATATTATATTATATTATATTATATTATATTATATTATATTATATTATATTATATTATATTATATTATATTATATTATATTATATTATATTATATTATATTATATTATATTATATTATATTATATTATATTATATTATATTATATTATATTATCTACTAATAATCGCTGCTCATTGACCCTGCTCAGCTTCTGGCCCGAGAATAACTGTGATGCGACGGTAAAAGATTCGTTTTTGATCCCCTGAGATAGCAATTGAGTGAATGGGCCAGCGGCGCCGCGCCGTTTCCACTTGGGGGCTCGAACTTCGGGAATCTGGAGATTCTATGGAGCGATACTTTGCTGTTTGCTGTCAGAGGGAGGAAACATTCGACTTGGAATTTGGCTCCATCGAGATCGTCCTAAATCGCCTGAAATGTCCACTGGATTGGAGCGCTGAATCAATGTGAGCTGGAAAAGTTTCTATTGCGCAGCCTACTTGACCATCCTCCGTTTCGACCACATCCTCAGATTTCGCTCTTTCAGTGAAAGTTTATCCTGGATGTTTTCCTTGCTTCTCCTCCCTACAGATCCCTGTAGACGTCCCTGCTGGACTCCCTCTGTCAAACAACTTAACCCACATAAAGCTTTTACGATCGGAGGCAAACTTGGCCATGAGTTGGAGGCATTAAACAAATTTTATGAACGGAAACGACACCAGCTGCACATAGAACACGTAGCAACAAGACGAGGGTGGAAACTGGCGGAACGAGACCTCTTTCGAGATTGTGTTAAGCAGAGGGATCAGTTGAGAAACGACAACGACGCTCAATTCGTTGAAGCTAGGAGCGAGAAGTTCGTGAAAATGCACGCATCATTACGGTATCTCGCCAGAGATATTCTTTATCTCTCAACCGTTGGCGGAGCGGGATCACGAGTGCACTCTATACTCAATGGAATACTTGTTCTGATGGTGGTAGCACCTGCTACGAAGTTCAATGGATCCCGCGTCGCGTCAGGCGTGAGGCAATTCAAGCGGTTCTTCCAGAGCTCTTGAGATATCTCACGTTCAGTCGTTCTTCGGTCGAAATATCATTTCAGCCTCGATTTTGATTGATTTGGAGCAGACGGTAACTTGGTCCACTTGACCCGTCGTTCGATTCTTTGCGAACATCACTCGCTGCCCGAAAGTAGAAGCCCATTATCTGGTCTGGAGAGTGCATCCGCCAGCCCAGAAAAGCCAGCGGGAAGCTGCACCGAATATTAAGCAACCTAATGTCACCGTCGGGCGAGCTGGTGGCCAAAGCATATTTAAAATTTATGCAGATGTGCTGCTGCTTCGTGGTCAGGCTCTGCCTCGGACGTTGAGAAGCGGGTTGGAGGGATTAGTTTTTCACCCACTCTGTGTGGCTCACTCTGTCGGTGTATCTCACGACTGACTGGTTTGCTCTAATGCGGATGGTTCCCCAGTTGTCCGGTTTGCCAACTTTCGTAGAGCCGCCAACTGACTGCGACCACGGCGCCAAATTTGAAATTTGTTTTGCCTCCATTGATTCATCGTTTGAACGAGGTTGGTTGTGTCTTGTCCGAGGTCACAAACCAACGGAAAATGCCCTGTGTGTCGCTTCGGGAGTGAGGTTTCTTGGAATTCCGTTTCGCCAGTACAAGGATGTCTCATATTCCTGACGGAGATGAAAGTTTCATTTCATCCGAAGTCATCTCCGGGACTCCAACCGTACCGATTCAATTTGATGCGCAAGCGCGTGATTCGTGCCTGTGAACAACTCCATTATTCGGGAAACACGTCCAAATTTACACCGTTGGTCGAGAGCTTCGTGTCGGTGGTAGCCTGGTCGGCTGGCAAGAGGCGGCGCGGCGGTTCGGAACAGACGCAGCGGCACAGCGAGCCATTATTTATGGCGAATCGGTCTCGTACTGGCCGCGTATTCCTCGCTCGTAGTCGTTTTCCTTGGCAACCTGTTCTGTGCATGTTTTGGATCTGAGGAACAGACGCGAGACCGTCGTGGTAGTTCCTTGGGAACCTTTCGCGAGGTGTTCCCGGAGCGTACACTCAAAGCTCGCGTAATCGAAACACGTAGAAAAGTCCGTGCTTCAAAGTGAAATAGCGTGTTTGTTGCGAAACGCCTATGCATGTCGCTTGCGTGAACTGCCGTGGTCGGTCACCGACTTGTGCGGAATGGACGTTATTGGTGACACGTTTCGAGTAAACTATCCAGAACGGCGAATTTGTACGTTTTCGGCGGCTGCGGCAGCAGCAGAAGGAGCGGGAACAGCGGTGGTGGCGGTCAACGACGCCAACGGTGGCAAGATGACAAATGCGTAACCATTGAGGTGAAATATCAGCGCGTCCCACGCTGGATTAATCCAGGATGTGAAAGCAAGACGTGATGGGGCTTTTTGGGGATCAACCGTTGGTCGGGGTCAACCAACGAGCCACCAAACCGACAGATAGCGGCGGCGCCCAAAATCAGTGAAACTTCACGTCTGGTTGGGCCTCGGGGAACCCCTCCTTCAGTCTGAATGGAACCCTGCAGAACTCCGAGCTGATCGATTTCATGTTTGTGGCGTCAGTCGATGTCGAATTCCGTTTCGGAAGCTGCCAAAACCCGAAACAATAAGTTCAAGCCATCCGTCGGATCGCTGGACGTCCGAGCGAGAGCAAAGCTCCGCAGAAGATGAAAAACATCAAGGAATCAATGCATCCAACGCAACCTCACTTATCTGTCACGAAAAGAGCACTTCTTTTGTTTCATCGCTGAAGAGTTCAAGAAACGAAAACTCGCACTCAGAACGTCTTTTAGACACTTATCTCCACTGAGAACAAGAAATGCGTCCCAGTATAAAAAGCAAGAATAGCGTAGCGAGTGAAAATTGAATGGAGTGCGCTTTACTCGGACCCAGCCAAGCAGCGCAGCACGTGACGTCGGGGCGCGGGCGCGGGCGTTTCAACAGTTACAGATACCGGCCACTCTAGAGCTGGTATGAGCGCAGTGTTTTCAGTTCGACGGAGCGTGGCGGCTGTCGCGAAAGTCTACGCTGTCTCGAATGAGCGCATAAGACTCAGAAATGGCGACTCTTTAAACCATGCACAACGACCTGCAGGTCATATCTTTGGCAAGACAAACTGTGCAGATGGTGTGGCGCAACGAACTCACTCAGACTCTTTGCCAGCAGCGGACGTGCTTGCTCCCTTGGCCAAAAGAACTTTGAGACGAGGTGTCACGCGAACAACAAGACGACACCTCGCACTCTTTGCTACGTTGCTTCTGCGTCCCGTTCCCTTGTCTTAGGCCGACGGCTGCCAAGCAGGTAATTAAACTTAGTGCTGCTCATCCAAGGGCCGCACGTGGCGTGCGCGGGCCACCGGGAAGGAGAAACAACCACACAGAGAGGAGAGGAAGGAGCTAACCAACAAATGAACGGTGGTCCCGGCTACGTCTATGACAATAACGAAACAGTGGAGTATCACTCTCAATTAAATGCTTCTCTCCGGGAAAGGTGTCGGCTCAGAGAACGCTCCGCTGTGCTGAATGTAAAGGTGCGCCTAGGGTTCCACGGCACGAGTCCTCCAGATCAAGATGGAGGAGGACAGCGATCGCGAGGTCGAGGTCCCAACGGAACAGACGAGAAGCTATTCGGTTCAGGAAACGCCGTCCCCGTGAAATGGGTTCGTTCAGGACCTCAAACACTTCTTTCTAGAAACGAAGGGTTTAGTGAAATAGAAGACGCACTTTCTGTTTCTTCGTTCACGAACTCCTTCCCGCCATCCTCAATTTTGGTCTGATTATCGGATCCTCCCGACTATCATCTCTGAAATGATCTTTGAGTCTTCTTCCCTTTTCTGGAACTTGAGTGCGGCGTGCGGCTCATAGCACAACTGACTCAATTACTTATTGTACATTCGTTGATCGGAATCTATACAGATCACGAAATAATGATTAATTCTGGAATATCGCCTCTCAGATATCTTGGCGACGAGCACTGTGTCTCGAGCTCTGTCGTGACTTATGTCATTCCAAGCTAACGATGAGCAGCAAGAATACAGGAGCTGCGCGTTCCGTATGCATTTCCAAGAGAGCGGCAATCTCCACGGAAACAGCGCTCCTGTCAGTCTATCTGGAACACTGTTAGCGACCGACGGTAGCGAAGCACCACTGGCACAGGGATAGGGTTCAAAGTAGACGATGCATTGCTCGAGAGATGTTGTTCATGATTCAAGTTCGCTCGGTATTCGTTTCTTATCTCTTTCTTGAGAAATCGCCGCTCTCAAGGTCTCCAACTGAGCGCGATGCATCGGCATCGCCATTCGGAACTCGAACGATTTGGCTGAATCGTGAAGTAGTCGCGGGACGTGAACTTAAATGAACATTCCAAGCTCAAACTATGATTTCAAAGAATCGTTATTCACGATGAATGAGAATTGAGCAAGGATTCTTTGACATTCGGATCCCGAAATTCTCGACTTCTATGCCTCTGAAACAACGCAAACAACGAACCGAAAACTATCCACAGAGACAACACGGCCTGAGTTAGTTGAGTTCAACGTGATCAACGACGAAAAACCGATCCGCCCATGAAACTGCGTGATCTCTTTCTATGGAGTTCATTCAGACACAAGAGTTGAATCCGCTCGTGCGAACTCTGCTCTTCTGCCGAGAGATCTCCGGAATTCCGTTTCGGATCTGCATTCGGGAAACCGGAAAAAGCCGTGAGCGATTCCCTGAGGTCAAAGTTCCGCGGTATTCCACGAGAAAACAATGTGCGTTTGTGTGTGTGTGAGTAGACAGCAAGTTATCGCTGACATTTGTGCTCGCTCTTCTATCTGGAGTCTAGCGATCGGTTATCGCAATCTTTTCACTGCCCTCGGTGCTGATTCTACGAAGACTGGCATCTTTACAACATCATCTCGTGCTGTTGGTTGGTCATTTTAGAGCCCTTTCTCATTTAGGCTACAGACACCGGCGCGGCGACGAGGAGCCACCGGAGAATCCAATCTCGGTAGCACTTGACAGCCGGTCAGTTCCTTCGTTGTTCGGCCAGTGGTTGAAACTCGAGCACCCCAGCAATTAGCGAACATGGCGGAAGAGAAGTGCTATAGTTATGAGCACATGAAGAAAATCTCGGAAGTGATCGCGAGTCGAACAAAGCACAGACCTTCGGTTCTTATCATTTGTGGATCCGGTTTGAGCACTCTCGGAGACATCGTTGAAGATCGTGATGTCGTCGACTACAAGGACATCCCCGACTTCCCCCAGAGCACCGTCCAAGGCCACCAGGGAAGATTTGTGTTTGGTAAATTGGGCGGCAAAATCGTGGTATGCATGCAGGGACGCTTCCATCCGTACGAAGGGTACCCGCTCTGGAAATGCGCCATGCCAGTGCGTCTGATGAAACTTATCGGCGTCAAGTATCTGGTCGTCACGAACGCTGCGGGAGGAGTGAATGCGCACTACAAAACCGGGGATATCATGATCATCAAAGACTTCATAAACTTCCCCGGCATGGCGGGAAACAATCCGCTGAACGGTGCCAACGACGAACGATGGGGACCTCGCTTTCCGGCTGTGAATAATGCTCTCTGTCCTGAGCTGCGCAAACACGCTCGCGACATCGCTGTCGAGGTCGGCGCCAAGAATTTCATCCGCGAAGGCGTCTACTGTATGTTGGGTGGCCCGAATTTCGAGACCGTCGCAGAGATCCGCATGCTCAGAGTCATCGGGGCCGACGCGTGTGGAATGAGCACGTGCCACGAAGTTATCACCGCCGCTCATTGTGGCCTCAAAACTGTTGGACTTTCACTGATCAGCAACGAGTGTGTGGCCGACTACGAAACGACTGAATTCGCAAATCATGAGGAAGTGCTCGAGACTGGGAATCAGCGCCGGAAAGTTCTGCAAGATCTCGTCACGAAGCTCATCTGCCGAATGGATTAGCTCGCATCGGTCCCTCGCTTAGTTGAGCAAAGAATCATTATTATGAATGTTAAAAGCTGTAATATCTTTCATTTTGACACTTGTGCAACGGAGCGCTTTTCATTAGCCCTCGCAGCGGGCGCTTGAATAAAACGTATGCATCGCAAACAAGCGAGGAACTGGGGGTTTTCCCTCCCGCATGTGCGTGCACGTGTGATTTACAGCCGTGCGCGGTTTATTGTTGGCCTCGGTGACCCTCGTTGAACGAACGGACAAAGTTTTCGAATTTTTTTGATGATGCACTTTATCTCGTCGTGGCATCTCCTAGTTTCGTCCAGCAACGCTGTTTCGGCCTGCTGCCACTGCCGCCGCCTCCGCAATGGTCAGGATGCCGTGTAGAGGCTCACGTAACCTGGAGGGAGGAAAAGATGAGCAGGCCAAGGAAGCGGATGCTGAGCGGAGGCTGACGTACGCACACGTGGAGAAGTAGTGGGTTATAGATGAGGAGGCGGGCAACCGGATGTCATGACGGATGCCTAGGTGCGTGGTCCGATGGCGTTGCCATTTGAATTGAACGTGGTCTGAGCTGGGTGGTCTCTCTCTCTCTTTCTTCGCCCTCCCCTCCCCCTCTCTCTTTCTCGAGGATTGGCCTGCCGTAAAACAGCGAGAAGAAGTCTTGTCTGGTCCGGAGGCTGGTCACTCGAAGCAGACGATAATATCATGGAAGCGTTCTTGAAGAGGAATCATCAGGCTGGCCTCAGAGACAGCAAACTGGACGGCGGCTTTTGGCGGAGGATGCCCCGATGGCAGTGAATCGCTGATTCCAGCCCGTCCTGGATCACTTCGTTCAGCTCGCAGAGTTTTCTGAGTTCCAGACTGTTGATTCCACCGTTGGAAACTTTCGGAAGAGCTTGAATCCCTGATCCAATTCATTTCAACCACGGGATGTAGGCGATCATCTACCCTAGAAAGTTCAAAGTTTGAACTTCCAAACAGGAATGTGATTTGAAACGAATTCGCAAGCGTTTTCAAAGCTCTCGTGTTCGACCCGAAACGAATTCGATCGATTCGTCGATGTCGCTGATGCCGTCGTTGTAACTGAGACCTCACGGTTGCGCGGTGAAATCGGATCGCTTCGTCAAACGGATCGTTCGGACGGTACTTGAGCTTTTGCACCAATGTACTTTCTGGTTCCCTTAGAAGGAATGGTAAGCTCTGTTCTTTGTTTGGCCCTTTTGGTTGGCCGCTGATTTGCTCCATAGGTGGTCAGCGGTCAGAAGAGAAAACAACCAGGAGTCTGATTGCGGCATAGAGAGAGGATGCGAGCAATTTCGGTTATTTGCGGCAAGAATTACGATCGCGCCGCGGGAGAGACGGGGGACCAGGGCCGGGGAGAAGGGAGCAAGAGGGAGAAGACAGAAAGGAACATCGTGCACGCAGAAATGAACAAGAGAGTCACGTAACGGTGAACAGTTTTGTTCGACTGCGGTCGACGTGGTCAACGGCAGATTAGGCACGGGGAGTCGATCGACCTGACCGACGTTTGTCTCATGTGAAATCGCGAGGTATTACGACTTTTATAAAATTCACGAAATTCGAGCATTTTCATCGGAATCCACTTATCTCTGTGGATTTCCGGAGCAAAATCATCGTGGCACGTGGTTTACCGGATAAAAATGGGAGAGAGGGAAGAAGAGGCGGCGGCCCAAGTGGACAGCCGAAGAGTCCATCTCATGTCAGACTGTTCGGATCGTGGATCGAGGCAATCGGCATTAGAGCACGGTTCGGAGATGAACAATTTCCGCAAAAGCCCGTGGTTTTTTCCTCCCAACCCGATGGTGTTCTCCTCGACCTATTTCAGAAGGAGCAAAAGCCTCCTCCTGGACCCTATTGCCAAGTGGAGTAAGTTGATTTTTTCACGAAGGTGGAGACTCGCCGCCAATCATTTCTTGATCTGAAAAAATGAACTGAACTCAGAAACTCCCCTAAAACTCCTTAGGCTTCCTCTCGAAGAGTTGGGGAGGCGTCCACTTTTCCGTGCCTCCTGATAGCTCCATTTCTGTTCCGATGTCTCTCTTCCTTATCTTCTTCCCTGAGATGAAGACACGAACACATTTTGAAGATTTCTCGTTTTTCTTCCCCTTCCTTTGATGAACGTCTGATCAAGGAAACGACCTTTTTGGTGCTACGTGGCCGCCGGAACGATGCGACCGCTTCAAGCTGCTGGCTCTCTCGATAGGTAAAGAGATCGACATCCGGCTCGGATCTCACGTCTAGTCTCTAAAAAGCAACATGCCCAGTGAGCGGCGCTCGAGACCCCCAATGTTGTTTCTCTTGTTGCCAATTCAAAATAATCGGACATCGAGATTTTAAAATGGCCGGAGTTCGAACGAGAAATGCTTACATTTCCAGACAACACCGCTCGATCGACCGCGAAAATCAAATCGCGGAATGTCGAATGAATTTCTTCCGTCCACGGACACGAGATCGTCATTCTTTCATATCATGGAATGAAGCAGACCGATGCCATGACACATAAAACACTCGAACGTTGGACGGCTGAAAATTAGAACAATAATTTCCCGCGTGATAAACGGTGCAGTGAGTTTCGCTCTCGACGAACGCTCGTAAACTCACGCCTGTGATGGACATCAAGCAAGTAAGTAATCGCTTCATTCGGACGGAAGCGTGACGCGTTGCTCCAGTTGGCTCCGCGAATGGCACGGCTTGAGCTCCACGAAATGATTTCTACTGCTGGCCCAGCACCTCCCGGTACCCAGCGAGTGAGCACGCCTGTCTACAAATGACATTTAATGTTCCCGAGTCCCTTCCATTACGAGCTACTTCATGTATTTCAGAAACCAGGAATCCAATATCAGATTTGGAACGAGCTGGCAGGAAAAAAAACACACACACCCAACGCCCGGCGGCTTGTCGAGGCCATCGATGCCGTTGAACGGATACGAACTTTTCAACTCTCTACGTGAGCTTCACGTTTTACTGCTGCGTTCGAGCATTTCGACCACAGGCAGTTCAAAAGGGTTGGCAACCGGTGACAAAGGTCGTGACCGATCACATCGAACTAGAATCGTGACTGAAGTGGATGGAAAACGGGATGAACGCCGATCTTTGGATCGTACTTCATCTCGAGTTCTTTGTCCGGACATGAGGAGGGTTCCACATTTCAAGTATTCTCATCTCAGAAGGGTGGGAAAGTCGTGGATCAGAATTGGGGAATGAAGGAGACAATTCCAGATGATGCGCCAGGGTACAGCTCAGGAAGTTGGCGTGTTCTCCTGCACTCGTGACGATCTGTATTGATGTCATGGCGAGGAACTGTAGAAATGTCAATCATGAGAACAGGTAAAAAGTTTAGGAATCACTCGTTTATCACAATCTATCAACGTAAGGATGAATGGATGAATAGATAGATCGAGAAATAGTGCTCAACTGCCACCAGAGCTTGAGGAGTCAGACATTGGCTAGCCATTATTAGAGCTTGGAAGTTCAGGCATTAATTATTTTTGAACCTTCAGCAATCAATATGAATTGACGTGAAATAGGGCCTGATTGTTGTGCCTTCGACTCTGTTGGGTGATTATCATCAGAGTGATCGGCCTCCGATCAATTTATCCATGGATTGATGGAGGTTGATTAATGAATAATGCCTGAACTTCCAAGCTGTAGCCATTATCTAGCCTCTTATCTTTATAGATAGAAAGATTTTCATAATTGATAGAAGGTGATAGAAGGATCGCTGGAGAAATGGGAAAACGAGACCCGAAGGATCTGCTGAGAATACTCGCCCCTGTATTAGGGTCGTATGTTATACTGTAAATAGAATACACACAATCAATAAATAGCACTACCATGACCATGACAATGAGCTCATGTTTTCGAAAAAGATTGAATCATTTTTGAACACAGTATATGTATGTATCCACGACGGAGAATATTGAACTCGCAGCTTCGTAAAAGTTTAAGAACCAAGTTTAAGCAAGGTGCAAGTAAGTTCAAGGGTGTCAGATCGCGCGCCGCGAAATGGGTGCACTGCGATGCTGCGTCATGGTGATCCAGGGTTTCGGAACGGCGAATCGGAGGATCACAAACGGAGTAGGCATAGTCGGTGTGGGAAGGCACGCTTTCCGAGGCGACGTGAGGAGGGAAACGTTCGTTGGTCGGTCGGTCGGTCAGTCGGCTGATCGGTTGAGATGGAGCTCGGACCGCCCGCTTGGCCGGCCGTTAGCTCTTCAAAGAAATCATTCGTGAAATATGCCGCTCGTCTATGGGGTAAATCTCTCCTTGGGAAGGTGAAAACGACAGAGGTGGAGGAGCAACGAGCCGCGAAACGTTTTCCGATATCCAGCCAGCTCTCCGTGGCGGAAGCAATAGCGGCCGTGGTACCACTACCTCCGCCACGGCGCGGCGGCGGCGGCAACGACCAACGGCAAAAGCCTCAGCGGGGTTAATACGGGGTGCGGCGAAAATATCTTTCGGATTTCTTCGACAACGGCGCGGACGACGAGCACTCTGTATGATCGGTGGCCGATTTCGGCATCGGAACGAATGCGAAAGCTAGCGACGACGAGATCGAGCGGAAGAGCGAGAAAAAAATTGAGGGCAAAAAGAGGCTCTAGCGGAGAATAGGAAGGAACGTCGAATAGCGTCAAGGAGCCAGTAATTAAAAAGCTGTCCGATGTGTTCACGTCCCTCTGCGCCGCCGCCGCCGCTGCCGAACCGGGCCCTCCGTTTACGCACGGAGTGTTGTAACAGACGCAGGAGGAATCGATTTTCACTAGTGACGGCAAATTTTTCCACAACCGACCATCGGCTCGAGTCTTGGGAGGCTGGAAAACCGACGGATGACCAAAATGAAGAAATGATGGAAGCGAGCCCGCAGCGGGTGGAAAATCGACCGCTCTGCATTGGAAATTCGCACGAGAGGCCTAATAGAGGCAGTGTTGTTGTTCTAAGACAGAAGTTTCTTTTCTGTTCTCGGCGAAAATGCATGAAGACCGATCACAGTTTGGATGAATTCGCTTGAAGAGTACACTGACTACGCGAGTTGAAGTACAAACCTCGGCGGGCCGTGGCCTCTGCCGACGGGCCACCTTGCAGAACGAGTTCGCCGTTTCCAGAGATGGAACGCCCTCTCTTCCAGAAGAATTCTTCTCCACAGCAGAATGAAAGAACCAATGGATGTATCTCTCCGTATCAGAGCATTCATGATGCGCGCGAAGCGCGGCATTTGCAACCGAGGTTCTCACGATCTGTAATGCTCGAAACAGTTTTTGAGTTCGTATTTCAAGTTTTAAAAAGTTTTCTTTCGTCGAATCAGTTATGAGACACTCTATTAGAGCTTGAAACGAGAGTTATGGGTTCGATTCTCGGTGGAGGCGAGATTTCCCAAGATGTTAGAGTCACAGCATCTTCGAATGTTTCCAATAGACATCTTCGGCATCTCACAGATGAGCGCAACATGAACTTGCAAACGATGATCGATGCATTCATGTGTCAGTCGAAAAGGGTTCAAGGACGCGGTGTCGGCTTGTCTCAGAACTGTTATCACGGTTTGCGAAGTTCACTCGTCCCCGACGTCGAAACAACGTTGGGAGCGTATGACTCCGAATCTCCGTCCAACTCTGGGAAGATCGAGATTCTCCTGTTTTTCCAAACTCTAGACCGTAGGGGAACAAACAGGCCAGTCTTTTTTCGAAATTCACGTCGATGTATTACTCTTGACTCGGAATCAGATTGGTTTGAATGAGAGAGAACACATCTTTTTGTCCCTTGAGAGAAGTGGGCGTTGAGATCGGCGATTCAGCCGAGTGGCAACTTATCTGAGAGCTCGACAATGGCAGTGTCATGTTGGCGGATAGGCAGATCAGTACCCACCGAAAGATCTAGTCGTGAAACTTGCAGAGATGTCGGTTCGGTCCTCACTTAGTTCGTCCCTTCAACTTGTGATGCCGATGGGAACCTCCACAGACATTCCTTGTAGAGTTTTTATACAAAACCGGAAATTACTCGACACAAAAAACATCGATGGCATGCCGAGTGATGTTCTCCAATTAGGAATATAACACAGATATCGAATGTTGGCTGCTAGAATCCTTGTCGGACGCCTTTCCTCAGAAGGAGATACCACGCATGAAGTTCGAGAATCGGGACAAGGTACTTCAAGACGCACCCAAAGACGAAGTGGAACGCGCCCAAGTGGCGCAAACCACAGAGCTCGGCTTCAAAATCTGAATCACGATCGGGAGAAGTTTCATTCTGATTCGCTAAGCCCCTCTATCTGCTCCCTTGGCTGTCACGCTCGTCGGGTGGTTGCTGGGTTTGGTGGTCACAACCATCACCCGCAGCTCTCGCAATCCGTTCCCCATGCTTCCCCGCGATGACTACCAGCGGCAACATCCGTGCGTTGTCGGTCCCACGTGACTCGAGGTGAGCCTCCGCAGCTGCTGGTTACGGGGCTGTGATTTCTTGAAATGAAGAAGAGAGCGCTCCCACATCCTCCCTAAATGAAGGCGTCTGACACTCTAAGCCTCTGGATCTCAAGTTGAAGTCATTCCAACTAGTCGAGAGATTCGATAGGGGTAGAAATAACCAACTCACTCAAGATATCTCACTGCGTGAGAAATCGAGGGGACGACCGACTGAGTCACTTCAAATCAACGCTAGCTGCTCACAGCAGAGGACTTGTCGCGTCTAGAGCGTGCTCCGGTTTCGAAACACCTCCACATCAGAATGCTCGGCTCGTTTCATTTTAGAGATGGGTTCAGAGTCGATTGGTCCGGGCCGTTCCGAAATCGGTCATCATCGAAAAACAAACGGCTGGAAAGATTCATTTCGAGTTTGTCGAAGGAAGTACGAATGCAGCTCACCCTGTTACGGCAAAACACCGAGTCTTTGTTCCCGAGCTGGAACAGCATGATGTATAAATCCAAGCGCCTATGCTCATCGGCACACGTATCCTTCTCTGCCATCACTATTCGTGCTCCTCTTCGGCCACGCACACGGACAGCAGTCAGCGGGAGACACAGTCAGAGCCAAACAGCGGAGATTACCTAATCAAAAATTCACATCGCGATTCTAATAGTTACCTCATAAACTTCGGAGCTCACGCCGCTACGTTTCCACGACTTGTCGTGAATAAAAAATCACGTTCACTGACATAGACATCGCCACGCAAATGCAGCAAAGCAAACTGTCGGAGTCGAAGCTGGGCAGGTTCCCGGCCCCTCGTCAGCAGTCCGGAAAGCTCTACATGGACTGAAACAGTCCCCATACCACTTTTGCGTCTGTCAGCTCTCCCATCGGATTTGGATTTGGACCCAGTATGGGATGCACTAGGAGTTCCCATTCTCCGATAGACCGAAATGTGCAGAAATCATAGGACCAACTTGATTTCCATTCACTCAAATGATTTGTCGAGAGTTTCTGTAAATATCGGTGTCGGACTCTCAAATATTCGCGAATCGTAGGATATCGCTCAGATCATGTGTCGCACAACCGTTCTGCTCTTTGATGCGTTCGCCTCTCGTCTGATTCCGAGCTGGTAATCCGATTCGCCTGCCGGAAACCCTTTGCAGTCATTCCTGAGGTTGGGGATTGAGTTGCTTTCATGACGGGAGGTCCGACCTATCAAAGGAAAGTCTTATAGCCCTTGTTGGACTCGGCGACGTCCGTTCTGATCGACTGTGCGCCGTAGATTTCATCGTAAATCCACCGGAGCGGCAAGCATCCTTGACGGAATCCGTCGATGCGCGACTACGCTCCAATTCGAGATCTTCGCTCAAAAGCAGATCGTGGAGGTTCCGAATCCTCACTTCCAACGAGTTTATCGATCCACTTGAATGGGGAGTGCTTAAACTGTAAGAAGGCTGCGGACAGCGTTTACGTTAAAGTCGATCGAGACGCTGATTCAGGATTCCTCATTCGCGTGGACGACACTTGCCAACATTACACTGGTCGATTGTGTCGACGAATGAGAAATCGGATCAAACCTCCGGTCGAGATCACAGTCAGAGTTTTGATCCTCCAGATGAGTTATTCAACATAGAAGTGGTCCGGAATCTAGCTCGAATTTCGAAGAGATAATCCCCAACTTCAGTTAGGGAGCGAGAACTCCATTTCGTCGCTCATTCGTGACTGTCATCCACCGCAGTGTTGTAGGTTCGCGTAGTGTATTCCATTTAATCCATCGCTCATGACTACATGATATAAGTTTCCGTTCTAATATGCGTTTGCGCGACCGAATGACGTGCGAAACTCGGCTGTCTGTCTCTGTAGTGGTCCGCCCCCGGCTCTGCCTGACTGCCTATCCGCCTGTCTGTTACTCCGTCCGTTCGCGAGCTGCCGACTTTTCTTTCGTGCATCTCTTGCGCTATATGTGAATGTGTGGGTGTCTTTTTCGATTTGCTGCTCACTCACTCAGAAACTGTCCTGAAACTGAACAAGTGAGTCGAGCGAGGTCGGAAGCAAGTAGAGGCCCGGAAAGCGGGAACGAAGGAGGGAAATAAACGAGACAAGCACAAACCCCTACCGACCGGAAAGTGGCAGTACGACAAAGGCGTACAGGACGGCCAGGCTACTACTGCACGAGGAGTAGGAGAAACGTCAAGCTAGCCTGCGAGCAGGAAGGCAGGCAAGAACACAATCCCATTTAAGACAGGACGTCTCGTTGTGACAAGCATGATCGTTTGCCTCCTGCGTCGAGAGTGCGACTAAGACGCTTTGTCGCTTTCCTCTTTGATTTGCTTGTTCTCTCGCGTCGACCTCCATCGGCCCGTCTTTGCTTGTTGTTTCGTATAGTATGTTGTTCCGGGCCAAGTAAGGAAGCGGTGCAAAATAGATGAATCAGGATTCCATCGAATCAGATGATAATGGTTCCCGGAGCAGGAAATTCAATGAGTTATGTTGTCCGCAGATTCCGGAATCCGCGAAACTCTCTCACACATAGGGGCAACAAAAGCCGACCGAGGCAGAACAGCCCGACAAGAGGTGAAGAATAATTTTCAGGAGAACAAAGAAGTCTCCCCGATCGACGGGACATGAATTGGAACTGACGACATGGGATAACGGTGGGGATTATCCAGCAACGGTCCATATATCCAGTCTACGGTGTGCTGTAGGATTGACATATAGCCAAATGCTTAGAAGTTTTGACCCAGAATCTGTCCCCTTGGAGAACAGCCAGAATCCTCTAAGACTCTAAGATCACAGCCAATATTGATGTGATGGTGAGCTGGAAGTTTTGGGCATTACCATAATCGCGGTCAGCTCATACACATCAATAGATGGATGGAAAACGTCCGAACGCTTCCTCAGCACTTATTCAGCAGTAATTCACACTCCATCGAATAATCCACTCGCATCCTCATGCGTTTACTGATCGATGACACGCAATTAGTGATTGATGAATGCTTCTCGAAGTGGCAAGCTCCAATAATGATGCGTTGGAACAATTGATAACGGTATAGATGACAGGAGTGACACAAATATTTCACGACGTGACGAAAATTTTTATAATTATACACTTATGTTCATTTCATCACATTGAACGCGATAACAAATGTAAGATGTCGCTGGAAAGTGACATCGGCAGTCAAGATTATTCAATAATTATTCAAGATGTGGATATGGACCTTATAGAATTTCAACATTGCCTCAAAATAATCCCGCAAAATATTTGCGTCCCTCGCCATCATCCATCAATTTGAGCGTACTTCCTACAGTCACTGGAGATAGAGACGCAGTCAGTTTCTTTATCCTTCTATCTATCTTGATAGATGAAGTTTGATGCACAATTGGAAATTGAGGCACAATTCATGAATCACCATGAATCAATCCATGAATATATAGATTAATTCAACGATGAATCAATGCTTAGTGCCTAACGCTAGAAATGAACAATTTATTTCGATGAGTTATGGGAAGTGAATGGTGATTGATCGAACTGAACATTTAAGCTTCGAGAATGATCTTGCCATCATATCTGATCCTTGATCCAGAAGGTGGATAGAGAATGAAATTTTCTCTTTTATTCATCGGTGTAGGATCGACTGCGAGAACGACCAAACAAGTCGTTGGAGAAGAATGCAGTACGGAATTTCGTTAATGATAGAACTCTTGAAAATGTCTGTCGCCGCCTCATTGAGAGCGGGCGTATATTCCTCCACTCTGCGTCTGATCCTCGATAGTTGGAGTTCGACCTGTGTTCCATCTTTTTTGCTCAATCACTCGCAGGTTGGAGCCGTCATTTGCGTTGGACCTCGTTCCTAACTCAACTTCGTCATACCTTACGTCATCCTCCGCTACGCACTGTGCGTCAGAGATTCTCCGCTCGTTTCGATGTGAGTGCGTACATTCGACTGCCGGGTCGGCGGTGGCGGCAACGTACCTTTTGGCGGGAAGCACGCAGAGCATGCGCGGGGGTCGACTCCAGCGCCGGAGCTTCCTCTTTCCGCCGCAGACGAGGACTCGTTCGCCAGCCGAGCTCGATCAGATGCGGTCCACACTTCGACGAGGGAGGATGTGCCGCCCCAGCGTTAAGCTCATCCCATGCTCTCCAGTTGTGCTCTTCCCGCTTCTCGTGGAACAACAACCCATTGAGGTGGTGGCCGTGTTGGTGAAAAAGGAGGTGGAAATTTCTCGCCGTGCAGCCAGTGACTGAATCGCGGCACGGAACCATGCGGCTCTTCCACCCAAAACCCTCACCGTGGAGGGACCGGGTGTGCTGCGTTGCCGCGGCTGCAAGTGTAACGTTTTTGTGTTTCTGTTTCGATGGTTTCGGTTTGTGGACTCCGAACGCGGCGCTCGACGGTGAACTAGTGCACGATGACATCGTCGCAATCGTCAGAAACCCTGACGTTGTCAACAGCCAACCCGGTGTCTGGGTGGACTGGTACTCGCTGTGGACGAACGATTTCTGGGGAACTCCGATGTCGAGTCCGGAGTCGCACAAAAGTTTCCGGCCGCTCACAATCCTATCGTTCAGGTGAGTTCGGTCATGTCCTCAGTTCGTCATCGGAAAATGCGCCTCGTTCGCCGAAACAGCAGCAGCGTTTTGCCGGGATTTATGATCTTTCCTTCTGTTCTGTGATTTCCTGGACTGATGTTTGTTGTGGCGCTCTTGTTCCTCTCCAAAAACGCCCGCGCACAAAGGCAGACAAGCACTGATGTTTGCCTGGCGCAATATGTGGGTAGGTAAAGAGTTCAGAGATTGCTGCTGCGGAGGAATGAACTCAGCAAGCGAGCTTGTCATCAGCGTCTTGTTAAACACGACTGCCACTCAACGAGAACGATAGATGAAGAGAAAGCCGGCGGGCGGGTCGCCGAGCCGGCGGGCAAATCTTGAGTATCTCCGTGCCTTGCGGAGGATTTCGAGATAAAATTGGAATTTGTCGCGTGCGGTCTTATCTCGGCTTCAAGAGTGAACGAGCTAGCGAGCCAGCCAGCCAGCCGGCCGGCGACTGCGGAAAGCCGGGGCTAGGGCTCCGCAAAGATCGCTTGAGAATTCTTATCAGAGGAAAGAAGGCAGGAGACAGCTAGAAAGCCAACTATCGAGTATGAAGACGGAAAGAGCCTGAAGTAGGTCTTCGTTCGAGGAGCCGTTGGCATCGAGAGATCTCTCGTTCCTGGGCCTCGATTCTCGTCGAGTTTCATGTTTCCCAACTGAAAACGAGAAAAACAAGGTTTCCGTAGTCGTTTCTCTCCGCCAATTTGATGGTTTGATCGGTTCTGCTCCAATCTTCCTCGATCACAGCCGGCCATCTTCAGAATTCTTCGATTTCTAGAAAAACGGGAAGGAACCGCGATGAAAACCAGGTTTCGTGAGTTCAGGGCTCCGCTCAAACTATTCCTCGCTGCTCGGAGACAAAATTTTGCGTTATCCGGTTGGAGAGTCGTATTTTGAAATTAGCCGGATCGAATCTTGTCTGCTTCGAGTGGAGCCTCGGCACCCGTAGTTATTCTCGATTGCCTTGTATGTTTGTTTGTTCTAGGCAATCTGCTTGAAATCGATGTCCATTGTCTGTGAAGTCTATCGATCACAATGTTATTCAGACCCGTGTCTGATTCTGATCTTAAAGAACTTCCTCCATTGAGCTCAGATTTCCATGCTAGTTCACGGTATTGGTCACCTCCGTGACGTGACAATCGAGAAATGATCGCGATCCCGAACGGGAAAATCTCCCAAGAGTTTGCGTAATTACGAATCGCTATACTCGCTCTGTTCGAGTTCGACCGAGAGTCGGACTGACTGATCGGTGAGTCAATGAGGTTGTTTCAATTGCGCAAGCCTTTGTCGGAACGAATCGTCGTAATTAAACATCCACACATACCTCCGCTACAGACGCATACAGAGTAGCGATCGCCGAGGCAATAAGTCTCTCCGTCTCGGACGACATCGAAGCGCAAGGACAGACGAGGAGGACGAGTCGATGATTACGACAACAAGATCACAATCGTGGGCTCGCTTCGGCTCACACCGCGGCCGCTCACATCGTCGAGGCCACGATTCAAACTTAATAAAATCCGAATGAAATGCAAACAATCTCCACGCGGAGCGGTTGTTCGATCAGAGAATGCTTGCCGGACACAGCCCATGGATGAAGGGTTGGCGGTGGCCTCGAAAAAGTTCTGCCGCCAGTCGAGGTAATGACCAGCGGAATTCGGCCGTTTGGCACTGTGGTTCGTTGATTGCTTCTCTCTCTGCTCGGATCCATCTAGGATTCCACGTGAAACCGGCTCGACGTCGGTTTTACGTCGCTCTTGCGTAAACCCGAAAGTCAACTTCAACGACGGCGGCGGCTTAGTCAAACTCCACGAGAACAACGTCAAAGTTTTGTAGGGATTTCGGTTTGCGCTGATCAAGCTGACATGGCGGGGCGGAGTTGTTCGTTCGTTGGTTGTCGGTGGCCGCGGTGGTGGGGGTTCTATCGGCCGTTCCGTCCGTCCGTTCGTCCGTTGGTTCGTTCGACTCTTCTAAATTAATCGCCAGTTTGCCATAATAATTACCAACGTAGCAGATTGTGTACCCGCCATTCTAATTAAGAGTGTTGCACGTATTTGCCCCTACGCCAATGCGATACGCAACGGCAATGACGACGGCAGAGCAACAATAACTGAAACACCCATAACAATAAATGGAAGTGCGATTGCCTCGTGTAGTGCAAAAAACTAATCCATTGTCCGCATAAATGGAACGGGCCTGTGACATGAGGGCCCCGTGACCATCGGAAAATTAGCACAGAAATGAAGCGCAACTCTCAAAGCCAAACATTCGTGACTTCGGAAACACTTTTGAGTATCATGCTCTTTCTGAAGAATCCAAAAATCCAGAGATCAGACCGAATCGAACGTCGCCCGACTTTGTAGGTACTTCAGGAAACGTACGGAACCGATTCCCCAATCGACAGAAAGCTTCCAAGTCGTTAATAAAGCGGATTCTCCGATAATTCTCATCAGTTGCCGAATTTTTCTAAAATAGTCGACGCCCAATGATGAGAATCAACAAAATACACAAATCGCCAACGTACGAGACGGTGCTGGGAACTTGTTTCCACAAAGTTTCGACCGCAGGTGATCAGATATGGTATTTTTAGAATTCAAAACGAGAAGAATCGGTGGCACAACTAGGGAATATCGTGATTGCAAGACGGCCTCGACGAATCGAATGAAGTACGAGCGACACACGTGAAGAGTCGAGAATATTCTTTTTGACGGAACTTTCGATCGGAGCTCAATGGCCGCTCTTTCTTCAGCGCGTCCGAAACGTCAGACTTCTGTTCTTGGCGCCGCCGTCGTCGAGAAGATTCGCCCGCTCGAATTTGAATAAGTTCAGGAATTCCTTGAAACTTTTGTGGAGGAAATGTAAAACGTGCGCTTGAACAGGAGCGCCTCCTTTGAAGCAGTTCTCTATCGCCGCTCCTCGGAGGATTTGAGTTCACAACGATTCCTGCCGGAGTTTTGATGTTGTGTCAATGAATCTGGAACCTTCTTTCTGCGAGATGTTTTAAAGCCGATTCGAAAAGGTCTCGCACCTTCAGACGAAGACAGAATGTGAAAAAATTATACTGCGCCCAGGGGATTGCCAAGAATTCACGAGTCTGTTGCTCGGAGCTCGCGCGTTGCGAAATAGATGGAATTACGCGTTCAATAAAAGCGAAACTTTCGGAGTAAAGCTCTTCCTGTGATGAGTGAGACGGTCGCGTGCGCAATCCGCTCTATTTCTCTCGGTCGCTATCGTTTTGACGCGGACTGAACAGCTGGACTGAAAATTGATCTACATTCTATGTTGGAGAGACCTCGAAACCCCAGGTCCGGACCCACAGGTGCGAATTCAGCCAGCAGTGCCGTCGTACTGCGAGAGGGTCTCGTTCATTTATTTTCTTCCATTGATTACTGCTTTGCCGGCGAACAATTAGTTGTGAGTACTTCTGTTGAACAGCGTGGATGGAACGCTGATGACCGTGTCCTTTGTCTCAATAATTTGCTTTGTTTCCCTCTTCCACTTTCTCTCTCGTGAAGTTGCTTGGACGCAGCCCTTGTAGGCGACTCCGCCATCGCTGTAAATAATTATGATGCCGGCGAACTTATTTTCGAGAGTCCAGGGCACATCATCAGTCACGAGGAAACTTTTAGCTCAAGTAACTCACGTGGCTCCGATTCCTTGAAGGTCTCCCTCGCTTGCTTTGTTCAAATATTGAGATTTTGAGCGGCAAAGGAACAATTTATCCAAAAATAGTGACAAAACATCGAGATAGACCGATGGCTATTTTCTCCGATGGGTGCCGTGCTCCCGATCTAGGGCACAGATGCCCGGCTAGGAGAACAAATCGACAAGGAGTCTATGATGGATGAGGAATCCGGATGAGTTGAGGAGTATCCAACAACCGACCTCGAACGCAGAAGCTTTTCCGGAGCTCAAGCGAGAGAGAGACGACCGACCGACCGATCGATCGATCGAGTGCAAGGAGCAGTCTTGAAAATAATTTAAAATAGTGGAAGCTCTCGGCGCTCTCTTTCTCGGTCGGTGCGCTCTATCCGATCGTCCCGAGCGATTCAAATTTGTTCCCGATTAATAGGATTTTGCAGCGATTGTTTCGACGCTGCTATAAAGCGTCGGTCGGCGCGCCTCGGAACTCTAATGAAATTCTCACCTGGAACCACCACAGCGCTGTGGCCCTCTGTATCCGAGAGCGCGCGCAATCGGATCTTTCAGTTCAAAATGAATCCTAGTCCAAGCCTCTAGCGAACAGAACGAACAAAAGCCGAGGCGATCAATTCGGGACGTGTCCAAGTGATTCCGATCTCTCCACAAAAGGAACTTCCACTTCTTATTCCTCTCTCTCTTCGAGGATGTAAGGATACATTCAAACATCTTGAGACGACACGAAACACGGAACAAAGTCTCTATCGAAACGATCTCGTGCTACAAGGCTCGACTCGGAACTCATGGTCTGCTCACAAACTCGGAAGCGTGTGACGAACTAGAGAATATGAAATTCAAATGAAACTCGCAGATAACAACCACGAGCACAGCTTGGACTCGGACGGCATGATACCGATTCAAAACTCCGAGTTCGAGCGGAGTTCCTTGTTCGCCCGGAGACATTGTGCGCGGATAGAAACCTCCCTCGTATTCCTCATTCTCTCACATTGCCGAGTTGGGATTCGAGGCTTCGTCTTCACACAGTTGCGCTTAACCTCCCGCATACGGCTGCCTCATCGATCCACGGTCGATAAGCTTTTAACACACTGTCTGACAGTCAGACCGTCAGACCGATTGACGAACGGACGCAAAGTAGTCGAGATCGAGCGTAGCGTGCTTTTTTCGCACCAACGAAATTCCCTCTTGTCTTGTGTTGCGAGCTTTTGTTTAGTTGCGGCCGACGAGGAAGCTGCGGCTTTCAACTCCGCTCGAATCGTTCTCCTTCGTTGTTGTTGTACGAGCGGAGAAAGGAGAACCGGGAGGGAATAGGAAAGGGGGGAAGTTATCGGTTACGAGTGCTGGGTTTCCGAGCGATACTACGAGGCACGTCGGTCGGTCGTTAGAACGCGCAGACTTCAGTTGAACAGACAGCCCGATCCGTAGGTAGGCCAGCCCGCTGCCGGTGGTCCTGGCCGCCGGTCGCGGCGGGACATGACACCGGAACAAGTGTACCTGTCTCTCTAATTAGCACCTATTGTGCACTGCCGTTGTGGTTGCGATGGAATCAGCATCCACGAGAGATTCGCTGGCTTGCCGTATCGTCGTCGATGCCGGTATCGACTCCTGTATTGTTGTATTCTATTCAGTTCGACACGGACGGGATTTGTCCGTCCCGTGTCGGGCCACTCGGAGCTTGTCGATCTCCACTCGTCGCGAATTCCAGTCTTACGCCCGCTGGCACAGCACGCACCGCAGGCCGTGTCTCTCATCGTTATTGATTTTGACGGCTCTGCCGATGCTATCGGTGAGTCGTTGTTGTCGATTCGTTACTCAACGCGTTCGAGATGGAAACGAGCGATTTCACTCGTTTCTCGATGCTGTTCTCCTCGTCGTCGTACATATATGGATGAAGAACGGTGAGCAAGCCTCGTGTGGCGGCCAAGAATCTCTGATAGCGTGTCTCTTGTGCAGTCAATCGTTCTATTCATCGCGGGTTTCGGGACAGGTCCGCGACCTTGCGCTGCTGCTGCTGCTGCTGCTCTGCCGATACTGTCTGTTCGTACGCCGAGATGACGTGGGCGACGTCCTTAGAGTTGGACTGAACGAAGTGGGCGGGGGGTTGGGCAGGCTGAATGCGGGGTCACTTTGTTCGGTGTCGCTGGATAAATAATTAGCCAAGCATTCCCATTAGAGAACAGGGACGGGCTGGTCAGGTGACGGGGGCAGCAGCCAACAAACTGAAAAGGTACGGTCCCTCTCGCCGTGCATTCGAGCAACATCTGCTCGCTGCAAGTCTTCGGTCAAAGGTAAACGACGACGGATTAGCTGATTGGAGCACGAATAAGATGTATCTGTCCGTATTCGTTGAGAGACACGGTGTACATCCGGCTCGTCGGCCCAAAACCAGCAACGTACAGAGAGATTCACACCAGGCCGCGCGTACGTGATCCCCGAAGGCAACCCCTGGCTATTCGCCCTCACGAAAAATTGTTTTTAATCCCGGCCCGCGCGGGAAACACGTCCTGTTCGAGTTTTCTATAATCGCGCGCGTTTCTCACGGAGTCATGTCGAGAATGAAGTCCACCTGTTCCATCCGGGGAAAGAAGTTTGTGGCTGCGCTGACCGAGAGAAGTTGCTTCTGCCGCGAATCCTGCTCATCGAGGTTGGACACAATCGATTGCCACGAGAATCTGACCTAGATTCAAGGATAGTTCGCGGTACGATTCGAAGCTTTGTGTCGAAGTCGCGCCATGTGCAGTGGTCACGCGCTTCACGAAACAGCAAAAGTATAACGTCAGTCGCTGCTCGGCCCAATGACCCATTTCGATATATATACAAATATAAAAATCATGAACTAACGATGGGTTCCGCGATGTGATGAGAATTAATAATCGTTCGGTAAACAGGCGACTTTGGATGGTGAAGCGGACAGACGACGAAGTCAGATAGTGGAACCCCCATATTAGAGAACTGTGATGGACTGGAGGTGATTTGTCATCGACGAGGCGCGTTTGCAGAGCTGAGCGATGCAACTTTCCGAGGTTGGCTAATCAAGTTTTTTCCGAGGAGTTCCATTGACGGCCACCGGGTTCGAACCGAAGAGCGTTCTTTGCTTGGGCGTCGATCTTTCAACGGCCTCAAGGACTTCATGAGATCAGACGGGATCGCTGTTCGGCGCCATTACCGACATTACAGCTTCTCGGACGAATAGGATAATTCCCTTCTCCATTTCCTCGAAAATCTCCATAATTCGAACCTCGATAAGCCGAGAATCGACTAATTTGTCCTCAGCTCGTTGACTGCTCGTCCTATATCATTGAAATGCTCTGATTGGGCTCTGAGCGCACCGTACATGTTGGGCAAATTCGGTGTGGATGAGGTTCATTGCTTGCTTCGTATCGATCTCTGCGAGCCTGCGATCAAGTTGATGGCTGTGGCTGCTCCGATGAATTCTATCTCTAAAACTGACTCCGAACAGGCTGAGCAAAACTTCGTTTTGAAGGTTGGAAGTGGAATCTACGGAGATTCGCGCGCTGCGATCAAATCGTCGTTCCCCTTTGCTCCTCAGTAGTTGCTGACGGTTGCGACAGAGATATCGGATGTCGTTTAACGAGGAATTCTCGCCGCGCGAGCTGTTGAGGAGAAAAAAATCACTTTGGTCCTGACTCGGAGACTATCTCATCTTCACTCTGGACAACTTCAACGGCTGAATCTCTCGTCGATAGCAGAGCATGTTTGCAACTCTCCCCAAAAACAAGTAACTCTATCTCCTGTCGAGTGAGATTCAAGCACCGGAGGAAGTCGTCAGTGCTGACCGGGGAATCGTTGACAGATGTTCAACAAGGAAGAGCTCCGAGCCGGACATTCAGTTTCATGATGGTATGGCAAGCTTGCCGCCGATTGTCGAACCAGGTCATGGTGGGCACGTCGTGATTGAGCCGCTGCGGGCTCCACAATGTAGCTCCGAACCTGCCTAGCCGACCGTCCAGAGCCGACAACGTTATTTCGACTCGAACACGCTCCACTGCTCACCATCGAAACGAATTTGAGCGGAATCTATGTCCACTAGATGACGATCGTTCTTCCCGACTCTCTTTTTATTCCTCTGTCGACCTTCCCTTCCTTAAATCCTTTGGCCACGGTCCTCAGTCGACGTGTCGGTCATTTTCGTTCGAAATTTTTGTTTCGAAAGTATCTCCCTGCTTCCTTGTACCAACCGAAACTTTAGTGATTGAGTCCCTGATGACGAGACTCGAGGATTTACTCTTTGGAGCCGAAACCCGGTGATCACTCAACGAACTAAGAGACTTTGGTAGAGGTTCAGTGATTCTCCAAGCGGGAGAGAGGGGATTCAAGCCAAGAAAAGAGGAAAAGATGGCGCCTTGACGAGCTCGCCGTCGTTGTCGTCCTTGAAACAGAAACTCTGACACGCTCGGAGCCCACGAACTGAACTCGGGTCGTATAATGGTCGGCTGGACTCCTTTGTACCAGCATCTCCGAATTCCTTCCCTTGACGAAGCTCCTGGCTTCGATTCCTGTTGCTGCTCTACGATTGTTTCACGAAATGTTCCTCGAACTGAGCTGAGAGAAAATCAACTCGGCAAAGGACAACCGTCTCGGGTCCCTTCGAGAGAAGACTGTCCAAGTGGGTGAAGCGCAAAAAACTACGACGCAATGTAGCGTGCGCTCCCTGAATGCCTCGAAGTCCATCGTGCGGCTCTCATTTCAAAAAGCAGGTGGAGACATTTAATGCCTCGGAGAATGGCGTCGTCTTCTCCGAGACTCGCTCCCTGCTTCTGTTCTCCGGAGCGTGGATGAACAGCGTCCTAGGCGTGCGACGATACCGCCGGAGATCGGACCTCGAGTCCTCAGCTTGGAGCAGCTGTGATGTCTTGATGCATGCGCGAGGCTCCGGCGCGCGTCAAGATTTCAGCCAATCACTTTGCGACGATCTCAAAGTAATGCCGTCGCTGCCGCCGCCAGCCGGAGCAGCTCGCTGCGCTCGTCACCAAGTTTGGATACAGGCTGCCGCCATCGGAACAGACGATGCCATACCTAGATCCCCTGTCATTCAAATGAGCAGCGGCTTGTAAAGTCCGACGGGAGTAGTTTTTCTTTCGGTGATGAGCGCGCGCTCGAGTACACAACTGAGCACGCAAGAGATCGCGTGATGAGGATTTGGGGACGAACTTAAATCTTCTCTGCGAAGGTTTTGAACGCAAATTAGACATCAATCCCATGTCTTCGGGAACTCGGGGGGAAATGCCCCTTTTGACAAGCGAGCGAGCGAGCGAGCACGGATGAAGATCCGTCGTCGTCGGGGCCCGGTGGAAATATTTTGGATTTGATGGAGACACCGAGGTGAGTTTCGCTGTGTCATCGGGTTCCAACAGATTCGAGCCGACAACCCGCTCGCCGTTAACGGCTACGGGATCAAGACGTGTCAAAACGTCAAGAGCGATCGGGAGAAATTGAAAGACTGGGCGAGGTATTGAGACATCACTGTTCCTTGATCAAAAACGATCTCGCGAGCCTCCAGAAGGCGGCTGTAGCGCTCGTCGTGACCGACTGTCAGACCTGATTGACTGAATCCGCGATTCTCGAAGCCACGTCGACCCGGAAGGCTTCGACTCCGTTTGATCCGAGCATGTTCGGAGCTGTTCTATTATTGACCGAGGTGAGAAGCTGCAGGCCCAAACACCCTTGAAATGAACTCTATGTAGTCAACGGGAGAGAATCTGCTCTGTGCCGAGAAGGTTTGCGGAGTTTGTCTTCATGATTGAACAGGATCCGACATCGACAGACTCAAATGGAGGACCTTGTCGCGAACATAATTATTGCTCAGAGCAGAAGCATTATCTTAGTTTGAGTGTTTTCATCTCAAGAATCCAGAGAATCAGTTCCGGAATCGTACTTTTTTTTCGGAAAACAACCGAAGGACTCGCACTCCTCGACGTTGTTCAGTCGTCCGAGCCGAGGACAGCGAAGCCAAAGGACGACCGAGAAAACGGAAATCGAAAATATCTGGGACGAAGAGCAAGGGAGCCGACGTGGGTGCCCTTATTGCGGAATCCATACATCGGATCTCACATTTTGATTTGGAAAAATTTCGGGCAAAGGTCAGGAGAACGCGGACAGACGCCAATCGGGCTCCCGGCAGACAAGCGCGGAACGACCGTCAATATGGAATGATATGATCTTCTCTTCTTCTCGTTCGTTTCCCCCGACTCCGCGCGCAATAAATTGAACTCTGGCATTTCGATTGAATGCCGTTATGAGACGCCACCACCGCCGCCGCCGCCTGTCCATCCATTTGTTCATTCGAATGCTCTTCACGACAGCCGCGCTGCTGTGTCGACAATAAACACAACAGCAAGCAACGACCATAACTGAGTGAATCGAGTCATCGTGATTTTTGCCTCTCGTCTCTCTCATCCCGATGCGGCCTTCGCGAAGGTTTTGTGCGAGTGGAGAGGGTTGATAGACTCGGGGTTCTCGCCGGTGCCACTGGTACCTTCGTCGACTCGGGATGATTTCTGAAAACCCGAGCTGGGATCTTTCATTTAGGTAGTTGAATGTTCCTCCATCAGTTCCCTGTTTCGATTCTCGGAGTTCCTCTCGCAGAGAATCGGAAGAAAATCGAACACAGAGAAGGACAAAAGTCTACTGTTGATGGGGTGGATTTGACTCTTTCACCGCCCGGTGCATGTGGAAACCATCGCACTGGTATCGGACTGTAAGTTGCTCGATTTGACCCAACGGAACTATCTCTCCGACAGAGAGGGAAATGCGGGAAGGGGCCGAGCGGTCGCTCGACCTTCCGATCCGATGTATCGGTGATGGTGGTGGCAGTGCTAGCCTGCGTTCGTGTTCTTGGTGTGGGATTGAGATCTTCAATTAGGACTATTTCGGCCGAAATGACTGCTTTATCCTCTCGTGAATAGACCGCTAACATGTTCTCCGGCCTGCTTAACTTAATCATGCCGCCTGGCCAACCGGCCAACCAGTCACTCCCTCTCAAGCCATTTTCCTGCGGGATCGGACGAGCCGAACAGGGCAGGGTGTGCTCCAATCAGTTCTATTGCTATGGCGGGCTTCTACTGTGGCACAATATGCTGTCACCGGCCGGCCAACCGACCGACCGACCGAGGGACCGGTCGACTGCGGAAGAGCTTCTATTATCACACAGGACTCCTTGTGTGGGAGCTCGTAAGCTGATCAAGACGACCTTCATATTTTGGGCGGATCATATGAGCACTCTGTTCGAAAATGCACTGAAGCGACCGGCACCGCAAGGCACCGACGAGCCTTCATAGTGGGCGTGGATCGTAGCGAACTACCAGATACCGACAAGGCGGCCAGTTTATCCTGTTTAGCCTCACCTTGTCGCTTCCGCCCCTCTTTAACTCTTCCGATTCCCTCCGATAACTGCCACTCAGTGCCTAGCTGACTCGTTTTGAACAAGTTCTGCAGGTTCTGAATCTCAGGTATCTTGTTGCGAACCGAAAACTCACGGACAACATCCGAAAAGGCATGGATTAACTCGAGTTGAGCGTGGCCGTTTCCCAAACCCTGACTCGGAATGATCAGAGGCAATCAGTTTCTCATCGCAAATTATAGAGACCACCAAGTCTTGTACAAAAGTTCCAGCCGAAGTTGGCTCATGTCTGTGTTCTGTTGTTCCAGGTAAGCGAAATCATTACTGCTGGTTGTGGCGTTACCGCTGCTTCTGCTGCCGTTGTAGGTTGCGTTGTCCGGCAGCCTGCACGTGACGTCCTGATTGATGGCATCGTTCTTTCTTCTTCATCGGCCGGCTCCGGGATCCTCATGGACTCACTCACTCACTCACTCACTTGCTTCGTGGAACGAGGCGGAGGGAACTCGTATTGAAAAAAAGGAAACAAACACTGCAGCGAGTTTGCTCGTTCAAACGCCACGGCAAGGTCAAGTCTCTAAGACAGAAGACCATGCGTCGTGGAGGGAATAGCTGGCTCAGGGTATTATTTCGAAGCTTTCGGGCCCTGATCGTTCCTTTTGAGTCGAGATCCTGAATACGAATAACAGGATTCTACATATATGTAGGTCCGCTGATTGAGCTTCGCTTTCGCATGTTGGGGAGGTACCGGCGAGAACCTCCTTCGATTCGAAAACGAAATAAACGAGAAAAGATGTCGCTTGTGAGCACACGGAGGTTTTCGTTTGTGAATAATGGCGACACCGTTCAACCACTTCTGATAGCCAGGTTGTTGTCGAGAGAAAAAGGGGCAATTCTCGTTGTCGGTGCCGCTTTGGCTTTGCTTTGTCAAGCATGGCTCGGCGTGGATGCTCTGAACGTCTAGGAACGAGAGGTGGTTGGAGGAAGCATTATCCTGATGGCCTCCTGAGCCTCAATTTGTGAGGCTCAAAGTCCTGCTAGGCCTCCTCGTACGGAGACGGTCGACGTACCCTGCCTTGGAACGAACGAACGGACGGACCAACCCTTCGTGTCTGAAGCGGGTTAGCTAACTGGCCGACCGGCTGGTGGACAGCGAGAGAACAACGACAACGAGACTGAATACCCCATTGTGTTGGCTTGCTGCGCGTTCTAAAGAGAGGCTTGTTCGCTCGCCCCTCTGACTCCCCATTCAACCCTACGACGGTTGCCGCGGCCATCTGGCCGCTCGGTCGCTTCAGTTGGTCGTTGTTGAGGATGGCTGCAGGGACGGTCGGACTGACGGCTTACATGACGTGGACCGTTTTAAGGCGGCCGACAAGTGAATTCTCTCACTCTTTTATCGGGGACAGTGAGCTCATCTTCTCCTCGTTTCTCGCCGACTTTCTCTCTCCCATGATGAAGATTGGTGACTTGTCTTCTTCTGAGCTGAATAATCATCCGGCGCTGGACCATCTAGAGAACATCCACCAATCTCCTCTTTCTCTTCTTCCATAGAACGCGGCGGAAAGCTTTGTCTGGACCTTTTGGCCGCATCGGCGAAACGGGCGACAAAACAACATTGGTCTTGAAGCCGCTTTCCGCATTCGAGCTCAGCTGCGCTTCTTGGATTCGAGGCTCAAAATAACGATTTCGGTCTCACGGCTGGAACTCTGTTCAAGATTTGAGAAATGGTCGCGAGAAGATCGAAAACTTCCGCAGAAGTCTGATTATGAGCGACTATTGCCAGCGTCAAAGAACACTTCCCATGGGGAAGTGAAATATTAACCCAGCCTCGTGATCTATTGATGTTTGTTTCTGGAATCTTCCGGGATTTGTTTCGTCCTCCTTGATTCTCCTGCACACTTCCTGTGGCGCGGAAGTCAGATACCGGAGATTCCTAGGTCTGGTGGTACGAGTCGACCTCGTGAGAGGCAGCAGTGCAGTCGCCCCATCTTCATGATGAGTGGGAGTAGACCACGGTCCGGATGCTGCGGGCGGACAGAGAACAGGCCGAAGTGCTCATCAGCGAGTTGTCACAACACCCTTTGGAACACTTTGCGTTCAAACATGATCACGGAAACGATTAGGCGACCCTTCGACGGGACGAGTGTCCCGCGCGTCCAGTCATTGACGACGGCTAAGACTTTCACGTTGGAGGGTTGATCCGTTCCCCGTACTGTTCCCGGTTCCGTTTTGAAGTTAGCGATTGATGCTGCTCGAATTTTGTGGAGATGAGCGGACATGCTGTGCGCGGCGAGTGACATTCTCGTTAGGAGCGTGCTCGCACTCTTGCATTATACACAGGGGAGACACTATTCATAGAGGACAGTTGCCGGCGCTCTATCCGTGAGACCGATCCTCTATGAGTTGTGTTCCGTCCGCGGTTCATTCGTTCTGACCGTGGAAGAGGGAGGAATACGGAGAACGAGCGACCGTGAGAGACTGTTGTGTATTATTAACACCCTTCAGCGGGATGACGTAAACAGTAGAGCGTAATTTCCGCCGAGTCGGAGGAGACAAGCTTGATGGGATGATAATATTAATCACTCGCTGTATTGTCCTTTTTCTGAGTCCCCTGCCCCGTTTTGAGGCATGCTGGAATTCGACGATCGACAAACGGGGAAATTCAGATCTGGAAGCCGGTCGTGAACCTCGAGTCTCCTGAGTCCAAACCGGGAAACAGATTTCGGTGCTCGAAACAGCAAAATCTTTTGCCGTTGCCATCTCAGCTTGGGGAGCAACAGAAAGTGATCACTGTTTGTTTTAAAAAGCTGCGAGTGGGACACAGCATAGACAACGAATGAGAGCAGAAAAGAGAAAAGAGCCCGAACAGCTCAACGGGCGTAATCCATCAGAGAGCGACGATGCGCCTCCAACGCAAGCCGCCGCCGCCGCCCGCCCGCCGTCTTTCGTCTTTGCTGAGGCGAGCCTTCGGAGTCTTGGGGGACTTACGTATGTTCTGCCAGTTCCCCACTCCTCATGTCCATCTTACCAACCCGCGGCGGTGGCCTGTCGATGGTAACAAAAAAGAAGAAAAAAACGACCGGAGACCATGACAAAAAAGTGGCCAGTCAGGCTATCTAGTCCCTGTTCGCTTGTCGGGATTCACTCTTCAAGTGTGTGTGAGGGTTACGTGTCTCCAAATGATGGATCATCGGTCGTCTATAATGCAACGTTTACTGTCTCGGAGTCGAGGCTTGATGTATTTACTTCGACGTGTGGATGAAAAAAAAAATACTTTCTCCTTTGCTGCGGTGATGAACCCATGGCTGAACTCGAGCATTTAACCCGAATCTGCATCCAGTCCGCGAGTTATCGACGCGAAAGCTTGGCTCGGCCCTCGTTTCTACAAAGTAGTTGTTGTCCTTGGCACGGAAAACATTTTTTGGGTTATTTTCAGCTTCGGATAGAAATGAACTCTTCTCTTTTGCTCTTCTTGGGAGCTGGAACTCGTTTGGAGTAGAGTTTCGAATTGCTCTGATTCGAATCCAGGCGGCCATTCAAAATTTTTGAAGACTTTTCCAAATTCGGTTACGGTCTCGAGGGACACTTCGACGGAAATGAATCACGACACGCTCTCAATGAATACTTTCGAGGCCTTGACGAGGTTCATGAAAGTCACGACGAAGCGACAAAATCGTGATCGAAACTTACACGCTCTCACTCGGACGACCGACGTTATTCAATTCAAGAGCTGCCATCGATGTCTGTCGACGAAATTGTCCCCTGACCTAAACGAACGTTCGGGTCACTTCCGTTAGACGGAAAATGAAGGTAGGTAGTCGTAAGTGACGCGTAGAAGAATCGCGATTCTGAGTGGACCTGACTCTGTCACTTTGTCGATGTCGGAGAGTGACCTGGAAAGAGTATGCTGATCTCATTTTGTCCTTTTCTCGAGATTGAATGAGAGTTCTCCCGGAATTCTGAACTCCGAACGAAATTAGAGAGATTCGAAACGACGAGGGAGTCGCTGACGTTGATCAAGGGGATGATATTGAAGGGAAAGTGATCATCCATCCCCAGAATCGTATATTGAACGCATTCCTGAGCTCGGGTATCCGCGAAAGATTTGGAGATCGGCTTGCTGGCCCACTGGCCTGGCTATTGTGAACGTCGCTTACCTTCAACAGATAAAATAATAAATGAACACTGGCTGTCGGGTATCATACGGAGTTTTTCCATTTTTCAAACGAGACCTTATAGACGACGACAGCGGGAGAGGGACCGAAAAAGCTGTCCGAGAAGATTCCTCCTGAGCGGAGAGGGAACGGAGCGGGGAAAATTTTTCCCTTGCGAGTTTTTCCCATTCTTCCTGACCCATCGAAATATAAATAAATCTATCCGTCCGTCCGTCTCGAGTCACGAAGGAAAACTCTTCATTTCTCTTTCACTTCTTGACGACTCATAAAGCTTCTCGGACGGCCGACACACGACCTCACATGCAAACACATAAATCAACTCCGATGACGTCTGGATCGAACTGGGGTTCGGGTCGAAAATCCTCGAAAATTTTTTCTTCAGGAGGTCAACGAAGTCTCGCCCCGAACATCGGTCAGATTTAAATTCTCAAAATATGTATTGTTTGTTCTCGTCCGTTTCCTCGATTCTATTGGAGAACAGTTCTCGATTGACGATCCGTGAGGAGGTGATGCGAGGAAAACGAGCGCCGATGGGAGAGAAATCGGAATCGTGGAGGCCTCTCACGAACTCAGGCGGGGAATCGGGTCTGAAAACAAACGAGCAAAGGAGAAACCTTCGGCAGGACCTTGAGCCGAAAACCCGAGCGTTCGTACCGTAGATGGGAGAACGAAGCCGGCCTTGTGTACCCAAAGCAAACGAAGACAATCATCAACGCCTAACGGGGAACTGGGAGTAGGAGGAGGAGGAGGTCGGGTAGGAAGCAAAGTTCAAACTCGAAATCGCTTCTCTTTGGGGCGGCGTCTCTTCTCTCTTTGAAGATATTTAATTCGTCGATTAATGAGAGCGCTCTCAAGTTTCGCTTCGTTCCGTGCTTTGAGAAAGATATGGAATCCGTACTTTGTGCGCTCGTTTACGCTCCCGCCCGCTTCCCGACTGCTCTCAAAGTCTAATCGGTGAACAAACATCGAACGAACGAGCTGAAGATGATAAGGCCGAACACACAGTCATCCATCGTCACTGCGTTGGCTGCATCGTTCAAGCAGCGGAAGAAGTACCTGCCCACCAACACGACGATCAGTGTGGGCGAAATGCCGAGTTGCCCTTTACGGAATCGAGGATCTTCTTGATCCTGAAGTTTGTCCAAAGCGCGGCGCAGGTCACCTTTGTTAGACTTCGGCTTAATTGGAACAGCTCTTGTTTCCATCCTCGACGACAAATGTCGCAGAGTTTATCCCGCTGTCGTTGAGCACTCTTTGAAAGCTTTTCCAAAGTTTGTCCTACTTAGTCTGAACGGATCGAGGTCGCATATGAGATGCTGTATATTCTCGGTGTTTGCAGAATCTCGAAATGAGATGTCTTTGAAAGAATCCTTCAGAACCTCTGGAGCTCGGGATCTTCGGAGATGATGGAAAGCTCCAGAAAATCTTCGGCGATCGCCGGAAATGGTTTGAAACTGAGAAATGGTCAAGAGTTTCCGGAAATCTCGAGCACTTTTAAGCATTTCCAGAATCTCGGTCGGAAATCTCCTCAGGAGAAGATTCTGTGATGTTGTGAAACGTTCTCCCAATTTGCCCAGAGGATTCGAGTGGGAACTCCTGGTAAGTATGGCGCCGCGAATTCCTCCGCTTGAATCCCGGTCTCCCTCGAATGAGCATCAGCTTTGTTTAATTATTGCTTGAAACTAACAGCGTGTTGTTCTCTCTCCTAATTGCAGACTCAACTATCTCGTCAGCGGTTTGAAAGCCAGAGGGTTCCACACAGTGAACGTCGCGCTGCACTTTGTGGTTTGCGTTCTCTTGGGAGATCTTGCCAGGAGAATGACACGAGGTCTCTGGAGTGCAAAGGAGTCTCTGCCTCTCCAACTGCTCGTCGTTGTGCTGTTCGGCGTCCATCCCATCCACAGCGAAGCGGTAAGACTTCATCGATCTTTTCCTTCCCCTTCTTCGAGTTCCTCGTGGTCGTCGTTGTTGTTGTCTTCTCGTTCGTGCAGCTGCAGGTTTGTTCGACCGAACGAGTGCTGGTGCTGTTCATAGTTTCATCGCATGCAGGACGGGCGTCACTAACAGAAGCAAAAGAAGGCTCCGCTGAAACGGCAGAAGCCCCATCACCATCTCGAGCTCTGAGCCGGCACTTTCGACCCCGCCTTGCCCGGCCCTAACCATCTATGTGTGAACGACCGAAGAGAGAGGAAACGTGTCGCCGTCGTCGTCGAAAACGAGACAGAAAAATCGCGCGCTTTCAGGAAGTGAGCGCGTTTGTGCGAAGGAGCTGGCGGGCGAGTGTCTCTTCTTCTCCCTCGGAAAGCGAAACAGAGAAACCAATGAAGCTCAATAGTTGCGTTCATTTCGGCTCATTTTTATTTCTCCGCGAGCGCGCGTGCCTTGGAACGTTCTTCCTTCTCTGCTCTCCCTACTTTTTCTCTTCACCGAAATCGTCGTCATCGTTCTTCGTGTAACCAAACTTTCGGAAGAACGGGGCCGGAGGTCGCTGAAAGGACGGAACTGAGCTCCTCCGTGCGAAATAGAAAAGGGAAAAATGACATTGCGACAGCCAACAGAAGGAAGAAGATAAGGAGGAGACGGAACTGACAACGAGAGCATACTGGCGATGGGAGAGCATGAACCAAAGAGAAGGGAATACTCTCGACACTTTTTGAGGAATAAAGAAGATCAGGGGGCGCTGAACTTTGCGGGAAGGGGAACGGATTCAAATTAGAGCGGGGGGCATGGGGTATAAATGAGGTTACGAGCTTTAGTTTTAGATAGGGCGAAAAACGATCTATAACATTAGCAGAAGAGCTCGCCTGATTCGCGTGCTTTGCCTCTTCCAGGTAACGTCGATCGTTGGTCGTGCAGACCTTCTCTGCGCAACATTTTTCCTCTCGGCGTTGCTGCTATTTATGGACTGCTGCGAAAACGAGGTTCTTGAACGAAGTTCCTCTCCGGATCCCGAGTCTTCCACTTCAGCGCAAGAGAAACCGAAGCGGAAAGTCAAACTATGGCTCTCGATGGGTCTCGCGACATTGGCACTCTTCAGCAAGGAGCAAGGAATAACCGTTCTGGGACTGTTCGTGCTTTACCGACTCACGATTCTCTACAAACGAGGCGCCGAAGACAAATGGTAAGAGCAAACCTGACCACGATTCAGTCTTGACATGATGTCACTTTCTGCTTCGACTCACCCCATCCTCCTCTCTCATGCACCTCTCACGCATCACTGTCTCCGCTGTCGGTGAGAGCTTCGAGGACAACGAGCTAACGGCCTCGCAGACAGATGAACACAAATGAAGTCGTGAACAAGATTCCCTGTGAGCATTTTGTCGCAAATACCCCGTTGTTCGACTCAAAACAGGCGAATCGAAGATAAGATTCTTATCTTATCTTATCAATTATAAGATAAGAAATGATAAGATAACGTCGAGGTCTGATGAGGATTTCGGAGACCTATAAGCTCGGAAGAGTACAGATGACATAAAGTGCACAGCGAGACCTCGAAGGTGGAGATTAGATAAGGGCGCCGCGACACCCCCAGGTTTTTGTGAACGAGATGCTGATAACCGTGGCGCATGAGAGCTGATATCGATGGATAGACGGATTACTGGCCGAGGTGCAGGACAAAAAAAAGAGTTTGCTTCCAACAACATGGGCAATTGAACGTCTCTACATACTTCCGTAATAGCTGTTTGTTTTTGGCCATTAGACGGCATCGAGTGCATATTTTACTCGAGACATCCGCAAGTGAATTATTTACATTCCGATCTAACATCTCGGCCACTCGGCTTCGGTTCGGCTTGCTCGATGGACGGCGATTCGCATGCTCGCTTGCCCACTCGTTCGCTTGTTCGTTCAGCCGCCCGCACACTATCCGCCTTCCTGTTCGCCCGCATGGCTGCCTCGCCGACCGCCTGCATTCGACTGCCTGCTGTGCTGCACTTGAACGTCACGTATAACACGACGCAAGGTAAACACTCCTTTAGGAGTTGAAAACGTTGGCCGCGTGCTGTTGTATCGGACAATCAACTTAACATACATACGACAGTCAGGGAGAGGTGGGAGAATAGGGGAACGGGATGAGCAGACAAGCGAGCAATCAGTCAGACAAGGCAACTTCTGCAGTCGCAAAGCCCGGATCGGTTGGTTACTCGGCCGGCAGACAGTGCACGTTGTGTCGCTTGTGATCTAAAACAAACGAAGATTGACAAAGTCTCTTCTTCTCCCCTAATCGGGTCTTTTCTCATACCGACTCCTCTGTTGTTGTTGTTCTGCTTAGGGTCAAACCGATGTCGAAAACGAACTCTGATCGACTCCTGTCAGATGCGAGATTGGAATCATGGGAGGAAGAGGAATGTTATCCTGAATCTCTTAGTATCCTTCGCGCGCCGGTGATCCTCCATGGCAGTTTCTCGCGAGTTATTCCTCTCGCTGGTTCTCTTTCGTGCGGTTGTGATGCGAGGATGAGTCTGGAACAACTGAATTAACAGGAGCTCAAAGGGTGGGGGGGGGAGGGGGGATAAACTGGAGTTAAACTTTCAATTGGCAGAACCTCTATTCCTGCTTGTGAACTCACTATCTCCATACTAACGGATTCCTTTCTCTGTTCTGCAGCACGAACGGTGTCCACCGAGTCCTACAGGCGTTCACCAACGATGAACTTCTGTTCACTTCTTGTTTCACGGTATGTTCGACCTATATTTCAATACCTGAAGGGCTTTTTCTTGAAATTCGTGAAGAGCTAATCACTTGAGGCGAGGAAGAGTGCAATTAATCAAACTTGTCTTCCAGTTCTCCGTTCTCATGGCCTACCGGGTGATGTTACACAATGGAACACTACCGAGATTCTCGGAGCACGACAATCCGGCGTCGTATGAGCCTCATTTCTTGACGAGGTAAGTTCAGATTCTTGTAGTGGATTCCTTTATTCGTTATTGAGTCACCGAGATGCGTTCGACTTCTGTGTTTTCCGGAATCGCTTCCTCGGTGTGGAAAACACCAAGATATTCATCGTCAGAGGAGTGCATAACGAAAAGCAGTCCGATCGAAAACGGAAATCGCTGCAGAGAAACTTGCGATACGTGACGTCTGCTCTGCCCTCACTCCTGCGCTTCCAGTTCAGGAGAATTCTCTTCGCTTGGACACAGAGTTCTCGAGCAGTACAGGCGTAGCAACAGAACGAACAGAAGGAGGAAACACGAGCAAGGCAACAGTGCGAGAGAGGGATCGCGTGAGTTGAAGGAAGCGAAAGCATTCTGCTTCTATCTGAACATCCTCTGTGATGCAGGCTCGGTGTTCGTGGGCAGTTTTTTGGCGAAACGTGCATTTTTTGGCTGGCGTCCCAATTATAGCGAGTCAGCTCGGAAGCACTGGCCGTGAGGACGAACGAGAAGACACGAGCAGAGCTGATAGAAAGAATTACAAGAAGTAAACAGAGTGAGGATACTGAAGCTGACATGAACAAAAAACGCGCCAGAAGGGCTTGAAGGAGCCCAGATAAGAGTCACTGTTGCGTACGCTCCGCTTCCTCTTGTCCCACGTACGGTTTACGTGATAGATTAGCTGACAATTAGTTCCGAGGCTCCAGACAGCAAAGCGTAGAGCTGCACACTGAGAAAATAGTCCTCAACAAGCGGACGAAAAGGGTCAGTATTGGATTCTCTTCGACGGCAGGGACCGCAAAACTGACAATTAACTGCGAAGGGTCCGAGACATGCCACGAGGGACTCGGACCCGAGTCTTCGATTCGGGTGAAGACCTCGGGGAGTGCTGTGCCCTGGTGGACAGCTGAGGGTTAGAAGACCGAGTAAAGAGTTCCAAAACCTCGGGCAGAGCAAAGGTCCACGAATCCGGCTAGCCTGTGTACGTAGAAAGCAGGCGAAGGTCGTTGCCCTGCAAGGAAACTGGGCAAGGGACTGGGGTTCCGGGGGGTCTGGGTCCAAGACACTCGAGAGAGGCCACGGAGCTGACAATTAGTGGCAAAAAGCATGGAGTCATCGCTTCGCCGAGAGCATGAGGGTCCTTGAAGAGGCCCACCGGAGTCCTGAGACGTAGAGAGTCTCGGCAGAAGGGAGAAGGCAACCTACGGGGGAGGTTAGGACCACGAATCGCGGGGGGTGAGGGTGGGGGAGAATCCGAGATAGAGAGCAAACTATTGGAATTCGGCGGCGACCTTGTTCTGGCTTTCGGAGAATAGCTTGAACACCGTCTCTGATCTTTCCTCCGTCCCAAGTCGCCGCTAGAAGCGGGTGTTCTCGTTGAAGTTATCTCTAAGTGGCCGTAATGGCTCAATCCCGCGAGTAGGAAAGCGTTCGCCGTGCTGCAGGATTTCTACCAACGTAGCTCCTGGCCTCGTACGGAGAGCTGCGTAATAATAGCAGTCCATGTTCATTCCCCGTTCGTTCGCTTACTTACGGCCTTCGGCTATTCCAATAGACAGTACCGTTCTCTTCGTTGCTGTCCGGGGAATGTGCCGGGCTGGGGGACATGATGAAGGGGGAGAGGTGGTTCGGCACACTCTTCGGACGGAAGGGTGCTGAGAGCAAAAATGGAAAGTTGGGCGAGTCTTCCTCTGGTGTCCATTAAGAACGCCACCCAACCACCTCCTGCGGTGACCTCTCCTTCACTTTTCGATCGAGGACGGTCCAACACCGTGGATGGACGAGAGACCGAAACAAACTTTGAGACGGGGAACAGAACGCACATGAACATCTGGGACGGACTGAGAACGAACGAGATTCGAGAATCTATGCGAGCCGCGTTGATTCCTCGATCGAGAGATCCATCCACACTCATCTTGAAAAGGATTTTCGTTGCTCGTTGGTTTCATTAACGAATTCGACCAAAGTTCCGTCGCGTTGGTCCAGCACGGATCTTCATAAATGTACGACATGGAGGTCCCCCTTCGTTACGCCGCGCCGGTCCGCATTCCGTGTTGCATGCTGATGTCGTGCCTTTTGGACGACCACGCAAAAATCTGTTTGCCACTCGACTGCGAATTCCTGCAGAGCTCATCCGCGCCTTCCAAAATGTTGCCTCGAGTGCTCTTCCGGAAACTTCCCCCTTTCGACCGTCAATGAACATGAATTTCATCGATTTCTCCATCTTGAACGAAATCGAACTCCAATCGGTCACGGAAGGTCGGCATTCGACGAAAACACTACATCGCAACGAGATTTCGTCGATTCTCTGAGGAACGCGTAACTTTTTTTTATTCTGTGCGCTCACTTTTTCCGTGTTTCGCAATCTTCCCACGCATCGTGTTGTCTCAGATTTCAATCAGAGATTCCATGTTTTCGGGACAACGCGCCGTGTTTGTTGAACGATAATCCGATCTAGCTGAATCCTCATTTCCAATCTCCGCTGAAGAAAAAAGCTCCGCATTGCAGCTGCGCTCACCCTCCGATGCGTGTTCGTTGTTTTGTGCTGCGTGGCGCTTCCAATGGGGGAGCCAGTCGCAGACGTTAAGTTGCCGAGTTGCTTCAACTCAAAACTCGTGACGATAATGAGGACTTTCAAGGATTTCCATCGATCGATATCGCTGCTTTCTAAAGCTTACCACCGCCGATTCGCGACAGTGCCTCCTAGAATATCTGAACATCCAATTTTCTCGTGCTCGAATCCAAGGAAATGGTTGCAAGAAGACGAATCAGCGAAAGGTCGCTGCCGATCGATATCGACGTCTCATAGGCGTGAAGTTTCTATCTGTTCGGAATTCCGCCGGGATGGCTCCTTTAGCGTAGCTGGAGCATATCGGGTGTACATTGTATACTTTCAGCAGACGGCGTTATTCCAAGGGGCACTTTCCTCACAATGGAGCGACTTGCTCGTCTTGTTCCATTAGTCGATGCTCTATTCGTTAACACCTGCTTCGTTCCATTTCGTGTGGAGCTCTCGGCTTCCTCGCTTTTGATTCCCATTGTCGCATGTGGAACACGAAAGCTTTTCGGAGTGCGTCGCTCGCGAAATCGACGCGCATCGTCTTCGTTCCTATTATCTTCTTCTTTCTACCCCTTGTTCCCCTCCTCTGAATACGCCCTGTTCTCCTCCTGCGTCTTGTCGCCGGCGTGACCGTGCCACGCTGCTGCTCCGGAGCCGTGGCTCAACTACTTGCCGTGGCAACTTCCTTGGCCTCGTCTCGCCCGGCTTTCTTCGGGCCCTACCCCAACCTTTCCCTTCATCGTCCCGCAGCCACCCCTTCCGCTTTCTTGCGACGCACCCAAGTCTCGCCGGCTGACTGACTGGACGGAAGTCGAGTTCTTTTCCTCGCGTGATCGCCGGTGTGTTTCTTGCCTGCCCGTTCAGCGCTCCCCGAGCCGGCGTTCCCGTTTTCTTTGACCGTTGTCGTTCCTTTAGCTTTCTGCCTGTTTTCCTTATTTCTTCCGTTCTCGGCGAATGAACAAGCCCGCTCTTCGGCGCGGCGTCGCGTTTCCCCTCTCGTGGCGGCGGTGACGTCGTTGTCGGGAAAAAAAGGAGACGTCTGCTGATCCGTTTTCCGAATGTGTTCTGTTTTTGTTGCTGTTATACTTTCCACGGCGTGCGTGGTTTACCCCGCCCAGCGAGTCAATCTTCATCTTATCGCAGTCTTGGAGGCTCGGTCAGAGGAACAAGGAATTACTCCCGAGATTGAAGGAAACAAGAAATATCGCGCGATGAGAGCCAGCGAGCGGATTTGGGAGAGTGGATCCTAATAATAGAATCCGAGGTTCCGTCATAATGTCTGCACACTGTAGCAGAATTGGAAGTAAAACCCCTCCGAACATCGTTCTCCTGAATTTCGTTCCGTTAGCTGCTCCGATTTCCAGCGAACAGACGAGTTTGTCGATTGAGAGGAACAGCTGAGAATGCGACGCAGATCGTCGGATACTTCTTGTGACGATGTGTTTCCCTGTATCCTTTCTATCTACTATTCCTCTCGACGCTGCGTCCTCTGCGAGCAGTGCGTTATCCTCTCGGATCCGGCCTGCGCTACTCGATGCTCTGTCGACGCCAAATGTCTCCTTGTCGCTTCGTCGTCTCCCTCCCTCCGTCCATCGGTGCGTCCCGATCTCCTTCGTCCTCTACGTTTTTTGCGTCCCCGACTCGGCCGCCCGTTCCTTCGTGCGACAAGCCGAGAACGGAGTTCCGTCCTCCGACAAGCATGCTTGCCTCCCGTTCCGTTCTTCTGTGCTTACTCCTTCCTTTCCATTCTCGAATTCCAACGGATTTACTCGCGAGTAAGAAACGGCTCCGACAGAAGGGGAGAAGACGAATCGACCAACGGACAAACAGACAGACAGACGATCCGGCTGACTGGGTACGCGGGATCCGTTGAACACAGGAATCGGAAAGAAACCGAAATCCGAGACTCGGGGCGAAACCGCGAGCCAGAAAGCGTTAAATCCGGCTGGAGTTTCACAGAATCGCGATTTTCCCTCCCGGAATGTGAAGAATATCTTCACTTTGAACGCATACGAGATGAAGAAAATTAACATTTGATCTTTTGTTCCGTTCCAGGACCTTGACGTACAGCTACCTGGCGGCGTTCAATGTCGGTCTGATGCTGTATCCGGCCGTGTTATCGTATGATTGGCAAATGGGGTCAGTGCCGATCGTTCAGTCGATGTGGGATGTGCGGAATTTGGCAACCGTCGCTCTTTTGATGGCTTTGGCCAAGGTCGCGTGGCTGATAGTGAGCTACGACTTCAACAGCGTCGTGTCGCACAGAAACGATTCGCCAGAACTGCTGGACCACGAGGACAGCGGTTCAGAGGCTAGCCTCAGGGTCAGGAATTCAAGTCCCCAAGCTCTCGAAGGAGACGATGATTTCCCCGAAGCACAGCCTTGTGGTCCAAGTTTGTTGTTGATGAGCGTTGCATTGTTGAGTTTTTCGTACATGCCGGCATCAAACTTTTTCGTAACGGTCGGCTTCGTGGTTGCCGAGCGAGTTCTCTACATTCCAAGCATGGGCTTCTGTCTTTTGGTGGTCGAGGGTTTCCGACGCTGTTTGAACTTCTGCAAATCGCGCTCCTGTGATCCGAATCGCTGCCAGAGGATCCTGCTAGTCTGTATACTCGTTTTCGTCGTGTGCCATGCCGGCCGCACCCTCCGGCGGAACCAAGTCTGGCGCTCCCGTGCGACACTTTTTGAGTGAGTTGTCTCTTTGGTACCTGACTCTGACCTAAACTCGGTTTCTCTCAACGAGGAATCATTGCACGGATTATGAATCTCGATCATAACACCAAACCGTCCTCGAATATTCACAGGTCTGGAGTACGCGAGTTGCCGACGAACTGCAAAATGCATTACAACTACGCTAACCTACAGAAGGATCAAGGAAGGTTTCACCTTGCGAGGAAACATTACCAAATGGCTTTATGGTGAGTCGACTGAACGGAAGTGGAATTCTCGTCGTGACAGATAGGTGTTCCTCTGGTTTCCGTCATCGGCAGATTTTCGAATCCGAATTCCGTTTTGGCAGTTTGCTTCGCCGGCGAGCTCAAGCTCTGGTCGGAAAACTAGCATGAGACACGAAAAGGGGTCGGAAGCAGGAACAGAAAAAGGATGTACAGAAGGATCAAAGTCGTTGCGATATGTGACATGTCGTAGTTCCAATTTGTCGTAGTTTCGCTCGCCTCTCCAGAGCTTTTCTCACGGAACCAACGAGCAGAAGTTCCTCTTCCAAGCTCTATTCTTGTTGCGAAGAAGCGATTGCAGAAGGAGTTCGCCGCAAGGAGAAGAAAACGCTGCGGAAGTGAAGCAGCAGGCGTTAGATACGGAGCCAACTAGCGAGTCAACGCAAGTTCACCGGTCACTTCAGCTGCCCGTACACAGGATGTTGGAGAACAAGGTAGCTGCGACCCAGCAGTCGTTGGAACGAGGACGAGAGAGAAAGAAGGAGAGCGATCGCAGGAAAGAAAGCTGGGCGGGAAATCAAAATGAACCAACGGGGAAAATAAGGCACGACGGTTCTTTTCGCTTCTGTATAAGCGGAAACGGCCAGGAGCCTTCAAGGAGGGCATGAGACTCTTTTCTCCTGACTGACTTCTTGACTTGTCGCTTGCCCGGTCGTTCGGCTGGTCGGTCCGGTGGACGGAGGGACCGACCGCGGCCAGGCAACCGCTTGCCTGCCTGCCTGCCTGCCTGCCTTCCTGCCTCAGTAAATCAGTTGGTCGATTCTCTTTCGGTTACGTTCTCTCCGGCCACCTCTCTTGCTTAGGCCTTCGCCAACGTCCGAGTTCTTTATCAGATTTCCGCCGCTCGTCGTGGCCGGTGTCGCTGGTGCCGTTGTTAAAGCTTTTGCTACAAAGCTACGAACGTTGAGGCAACGAAAGCATTCCCTCGTTTTCCCACTTGTGTTTTATCAACCCTGTGACCGACGGTTTGCGTGCACCCCATCTGTGCGAGGGTGTCTTTGGATCTTTTCCGTACGTTTTGCTCTGCCGCGTGATTCTGCAGTTCAAGAACCCCCCACTACGGGTCTGTTCCGAAGGAAAAGCATGGTGTCAGGTCACCATTCCGTACCCCTCGAGTGCAACTCATCGTACCCTTGGGTTCTCGAGATAGTCTCCGAACAACTCAACTCGCCGGTAGCTTGGTTTCTCGGATTTATTTCGACTTTCCCGAGTGACGAACTCCCAAGTTCGGGACCCGATTTGTTGGACAGTCTCCTTGGAGAACCAACTTTGCTGACCAAAAGCCTTGGTGGCTCGGCCGAAATCTCAGAGCAAGAGATTAAATTTCCTTCGTTCCTTCCTTCCGCACTGTCTCTTTGTCTTAGTGGTCGACTGCCGGTCGGCTGCGGGACGATCTTCCGCTTGAGCTTTTTAGTTTTCAGCAGCAAGACCTCACAAGCGAGTGAGCGAGATGAGAAATATCGAGGCGAACAGCGGGGGAAGAATCCACTTACGTAGTCGACAGACAGAAGCGTGGCGGCCACCTCTCTGCTTGCTTTGGAAACCTGCAATCGTTCAATCGTCAGCCTCTTCAGCAACCCCCTATACTGTCGGTGTGTGGAAGACTCCCCTCTCGAACCCGGACTTGACAAACTGCCCGGCTGTCCTTCGAGAATTTCAATTTTCGGTTTTCCGAGTTGTTGACAGAATTCCTTGCGTGAACGACACACTGGAAAATAAGCGTCGACGCACGCTGTTTCTTCCTGCGCGGAATTCGTTCATTCGTCAGTCGTCATCCTATTCGTATTATTCGGTATAGTTTTTTTAATATATTTCTTTTCTCGTTTCAGTCTGTGTCCAAATCATGCATCCGCACACAACAACTTGGGGACCGTGGTCGATTCCTCCGATGAGGCCGAAAAGCATTTCCGACTGGCGATCAGCATCAACCTAAACCATGCCGGAGCTCATTACAATTTGGGAATGCTCTACAGGTGAGTGTGTCACCAATTTGGGAATCCTTCCCGAGTCCCGTCGGGGGAAAATGCTCCATCGCGCGACCTTGTTCATAGTTCCCAACCTTGATCATGGGTTTTCCCCTGTTTTCCTTTCGAAAACCGGGGAGAAATGTCGCGAGCGATGTCTGCACCCTAGGTTCTTCCATCTCCCAGTCTGATATTTTCCTCGAAGTTTCGGCTTACTCTTTGACCTTGGGAGTAATTTCTCCTCATTTTTCCTCCCCGTTGCGTCTCTCAGGAAAAAAGGACAGTTTGAGTTGGCAAGGGCCCTGCTCGAACGCAGTCTGGTGTTGGAGCCTTCGTTGGCGGACGCGGTGTCTTCACTCGCTGACCTCGAGTGCCTCCAAGGGCGTTGCGGTCGCGCCGAATCACTTCACCGCAAAGCCATCGAACTGAACTCAGAGAGTGCGCCTATTCGGAACAACTACGCCAGCTTCCTTCATGACCAGGGTAAGTAAGCATGAAGTGCTTCATGGAGCATTAAAGCACCTAGTTTGCCCGTCATTTGGCGTCGCTTGAGGAAGCTCGGCGAGAGAGAGAGAGAGAGAGGAAAACACGCGAAACGGTGTCGGCTCTGGAATACGTAAAGGCGTCGAGACGCGCAGCCTTGTCGCGCAACTTGAAGCGGCGACTCCATAACTCATTGCACGCTGCTGTTGCCGCGCTGCAAGACGTTGCCCACGCTACGCAAGACGCACGGCAGAAGCAACGCTAACCCGCTGCAGTCTGGGAGAAGGCAACATTAATCACACGTATCAACCCGCTCCGCCGTTCCTGACTCCTGCTGCTGCTGCTGCTGCCGTCGCTCCTTACTCTGCCACTCTGTCCTGGCTGCGCGGCCCCGGTGGAGGATTTCCACCTACAGTCATTTCTCTGGGAAGCAGTGAAGAGCGTCGAGAGTAGCAGAAGCAGCGGTGGCAAAGTCTACCATCTTCTCTTCAGTCAGCTACCACCTGCTGACCACCTGGGACCTTTTGCCATTATCTCTGCCGGTGTGTGCTCTTTCTCTGCTCTACTACAGTGATTTACTGAGCTAAACTTTGACTCGAACACTACGCAACGTCAGATAACCGCCCCTCCGGTCCGTTGCCTCCTCTTCTCCGTTCCGTCTGCTCGTCACATTCTGCCAGATAACAAGAACGAGCATTAGAAGATGCTTGACGAAGATCGGAGAGGAAACGTTTTCCTACCTTCGGGAACCTTTTTTCCTTGACCCCTTTCCGCTCTTTATACGCTCCAGCGAGGAAATCCAATGATCCGGGCGTATCGGCAGCGTGGATCGTTGAATTCGCTTGTAGTGTATCGCGTTGCATTTCTATCATTTTGAACAATTGGGAGCTTATTATGGTTTCTCGAGAAGAGCTTGTTCGCCTGCTCCGTTGCTCGCTCGTTGCCTCGGCAGCTAACGGGCGGATTGAGAAGAGTCGCCTTCTTTCAAGGCTCATTTAACTCACGAGTCCGAACGCAACAGACCCAGCGAGGGAAAAGCGGACGAACTCGTTCCTTCGAAAGATGGGTACAGCAAGAAACGCTTCCACGAGGTGGAACGATTTAACCCGGGAAAATTAGCGTACCAGTGCACCGAGCGTCGTCGCAACACACTCATACCATGATAGACTGTGTGTTCCTTCTCGTGTTGTCTTTTTCCTCCACGACTTGCCCCGGCCTTGAACGATTTCCTCGAAGTCCTCACACTGACTCGTTCTCGGCTGCCAAACTTGAATTGTTGGACCGTTTCTAGTCTTCGTTCCGCATCCCTTGAAGCATGGAAACGCTTTCCGACTACCGGTCGACTACCGGTATACATAGAAGCTCCAATGACGTCATATCCCTCGAACGAATGGAAACTTTGTCAGACACCATCGAACACGAATCTTTTCGAAAATCGTTACCACTTCGAACAAAATGCAGAATATTTCGAGACCCTTGTGAGATTCAAGCTCGGCTCGAGTTTCCACAAGTGGCCATCCTCATCTGGACCCCTTAGAGAAGCCCAAACGTGTCGTAAGCTCAGAGCCGAAAAAGGTTGCTTTCTTCTCGAGGTATTATGGTAATAGTAGCATTGACCCCAACAGCACGGATTCGGCCTCTCTCCATATTTCTCCGCGTGGGGAAGTGGCGAGCTGCGAGAGACGGAGCGACCAACTAACGCCCGATAATCGGGTGAATATTCTACCACGCGACAAAACAGCAATCGCCAGGCAGATGCCCGCTGCTGCGTTGCATGAGTGGCTTCCATCGATCCCGACTGGCTCTGACCCGCCAGCAAGAAGGGGCGACGGCCGTCGTTAGAGTCGTTGGAAGGAATTGTTGCACGCTGCCTTCTCTCAGGATTCATCCGCTTGTTCCATAAATCAGCCCTCATCCACTCGCTCACTCATATGCCACAAATTACTCGCAAGTTCTCTCCGCCTACTCCGCACCGATTTCTCAATCTTTCCGGCTAGCCGCGGAACAACAGACATCGATAGCGCATCGGAACGATTCAACAGAACCGTTTACCGCATAAGAGCCTCATGAAGGCCGCTCGCCGCATTGAGAGTCGATAGCTACTATAGCTAATCGAGGAACAGTTGTGTTTCCATGTTCGTATCCTGAGATCCTGCAGCTGTTCCGCGACAGATGGCAATTCGTATCTTGCATTCGTTGCTTCACAAAGTGCATCGGCCGACAAAGGTAACCGGGAGCTGCGCTTGTCCTTTGAGCGGACAGACAAGGGAGAAGGCAGCCGAACGAGCCCGCCAACTATACAGCCACAATTGGCTTCTTAATCGTCATCGCTGCCGTGTGATTGCACGCGGAGCTTCCGATGGTGAACGAGATGCTGCTTCTGCTCGCCCAATCTCGTGATGTTTGTTACACTTCATGAGATGTAGGTTTGCGAGCCCGAAGTAGCTTGAACGAAGGGAAGGAGTTGGTTCCCACGGAGAAGGGGTTTAAGCCTTTCGAAGTTTGACGACACCATCTACTGCGGCCCACGGATTGGGAACTCCTTGAAAGAACTAACTGGCACTCGTGGACTGATTCCTAACGGGAATGTTCTAATTGCAGGTCGACTTCGCGAGGCATCCGAACAGTACAAGAGGGCCGTCGCCCTCGAGCCGACGAACACGATAGCGATCGTGAACGCCGCCGAAACGATGAAGAAGCTCCACGTCGATCAGGAAGCCGAGGACCTCTATCGAAGGTGAGTCAGCTTTCTGTGCGGAGCCGTATACGGTATTGACAGACACAAGAGAATGGAAGAAAAGACGAAATCAAGAAATCATCGCGCCATACGGGAATAGGTCCATCCTCACATGTCGAGGGAACACATTCTAAGCCCCAGCAATGCGGATGGATCGGGAGTCGCTTCGGCTTTGAATACTTTTGGCTTGTTTCCATCCGGCTGTCAGCGACATTGGCCACGTACAAACACATTAATAGATTCAGCGTAACCTGTCGGAACATTCACCTATCAGAGCCAGCTGCACGGAACTAACGGTGTTCGGTCGCGTGGTGGCCGAGCCCACTTAGCCCGAGGTTTAAAATTAGATAATCCCGCTGCGTCGCTGAGTTAAAATCAGACGGCGACTCTTCAGAATTTTCTAATGACTTTCGTTACGGAAGCTGCGGCTGAGATCGACGCAGCGGCAAAACAGTGGTTGCGAGCTTTGTCATCGTCACGATTTCGCCTAGAACCCACTCGGAAAACTTCCAGAACTGTCTCCTGGAGGAGAAGAGAGAGAGGGGGTGCGGGAAGTTCCTAGGTTTTTATCACCGCTGAATCACTATACAAACTTTGCAATTTCATTTGGAGTCTGTAATTTGCTGTTTTTAGTTTTTTTTCATCGGTTCGAAAGATGGATGGCCCACTCCAAGAAACACGCTCTATTTTGGGACACGGTCGGCGGCGGTGACGTTGCGTCACGTCGAACTCAAATATCGCTGCTGGTGGGTGGACATCCCCCTCCAATCCTGAACGACAAAGGTCCCGGTCAAACTTCAATGACACAGAGCGTTTCAAAGAACGGTTAGAATTGAACGCAAACTGTCCCGCGCCATCATCACCACCTGTACCTCCGATTTGTGAAATTTTCCGCTTTCGCACTTTGCTGCCAATTGAAGCGGCGAAAATCGACGGAGTGACGCTCAGATCAAAATTTGACGAAAAAAAAATCTGAAGCCGAACCATCGAGCGAGGACAACCTATCCACGAATAGATGACGACGGTGGCGGACTGTAGTCGGTCCGGAACATGCGCGGATGGCTAGGCTACGCTCCGGGTACTCGGTTGTATTTGCGGCATCAGTGACGAAAGGGCTTAACGCGTGGGTTTTTTCGGAGCCGGACGGATATGGCCGACGGGTTCTATCATTAGCGAGCAACCGTCCAACATAAAACGTGGTACGTTCCGCTCCAGAGTCAATTGCTCAAATGGTTCTGCGTCATTTTACGCGCCGAACTACGCACAACGAAGCTTCAAATAGTACAAGAGGTCGACTGTACGTTCGTTCGTTCGTTCGTAGGCAGCATTCAACCCACCTCCGTACTCTACCCGGCTCAGCCACAGAGCTCATCGTCAGCCGTGCACGTACGTCAATACGTTGCCACTCAGATGCAGGCCGGACAGTCGGACATTTCCGTCTTTCTTCCTGACGCGTCGGCTGCGAATCGGGAATGCAAGAAGAGATGTCGCTGACTTCATGTGTTCGAGGATGCCAACCCGATCTTGACGCAATAGAATCTGAAGTGCGAAAACGTATCCGAATTAAGAATGTGCGAAGTCGTTCCAAGTGCCGCTGGGTATTCAAGGTGAAAAGCGACGCTTCAGGATGAATTGAAGGAACACGATCGATTTCCTCGAAACGGGATACCTGATCGATCGCAAGTCGGACCGGAGTCGGGTTTTCCTTCTGCTTCCCTCATGCCTGTCGAGCCGCGTGACCTTGCTTCGTTGACATGATACGTATGGTTCTGCGTCTAGAGCAACCACTACGACGAGGTCGTTGCCAGTCAACAACAATAACAACGACGATGTAATTTCCAATCAAGCACTCCAAACAGAGGGACAGCCGCTGCCACTGCAACGAGGAAAGTAGCTTAACTACTACGACGACATTTAGACTAGTCATCTATCAAGACGAATAAATGCAATGCTAGCAGAACATTACGTGCCGGCGGTGCTGGTCTTCGTGGTGTTGGCGCGTTGCCGCGGGGGAACCATAATTTCATTACTACAAGCGTCTTCATCTATTGGCCGCACTCCCCGAGTCCTTGTGGCTCCCCGAGGTCCTTCATCCGGCTCCCTTGCCTTGCCTTCCCCTCCCCTCGCACGCTCCCTCGTTTGCTTCCCCCTCCCCTCCCTCGCTTCGGCTTCAATGACAACGACGATGCTGAAGATCCGCTCTGGGGTGGATCCCCTGCGTTGAGGCCTTGAAGACAACGACGAAGACGTCGGCGTCGTGCGACGAAAGGAACCAACGACGCGACAACGAGACCGTACAATAGAATTGCCGTAAACTCGACGACTTTCGACTCGGCGTGAACCTCGTCTACCTTGGCGCTAACGAAGCAGTGGCTGCAGGTTGCCAGTCCATAGTTCTCTTCCACTTCCTCATTCGCTTGCTCTTGAGACCTCTATTTCACTCGACTCGTGACACATTTGTCGAGCTCTCTTTTTTCGTCCGCTCTAGAGACAGACAAATAGGCCATGACTTTTTTTCCACTTTCTTTTTCCACACGATTAGGAAATCCTTCGATCTATTTCTTTTTCCGGCGCTGCGACGACTCTGTTTCGATGACTTCGTACAGGTCTCACGGATCATTGCGGAACACTGGAGCGAAAAAACTTCAGCGCAAAACAAAACTTTTCTCCCTCTCTTTTCCGAGGAGCAACGCGTACGGTGCCGCACGTCAGGCGGAAAAGTTTCTTCCTTCTCCTCACATCGACTACGAATCCCGCGCGGAGTGAAAAAAGGAGTGAATCGGAGTTGCCAGCCTGTGTTTTTGTGCGTGTTGCTCCCCGTGGTCGGCCAATTGTGGCTGCGTGCGCGCGGCTGCAAACCGAGATCCACGAACTGAAAAGATCGACTCGACTAACGACCGACCAGCGAACTAGCCAACCAGCTGAGCAAGTTTGTGGCATCTTAGCAACAGCTTTGCAAGATGGGCCAGCTGATGATTGGTTGCATTACGGATGTGCTGACTTTGCAGCCGTCGCAGCGGTTGCAACCACGGTGGTGGCCGATCACTGCTGGAAGACGGAGAAAGAACCGCTGCGGACCAAGCGGTCATTGCGTGGACCTTGCGGGTGGAGTCGTACAGATCATTGTGTTAATCTGTGCTCCACTAAGAGAAAGAGAACACCACCCGCCCTCCTTCTCTCCGTTCCGAGCGAGCGACATTCGTTTGTGCGTTCGTTCATTCATTCATTCGTCCGTCCGCCCGCCCGAGGTTTACTGCCATACGACATGGATACGTCACCGCTTATGGGCGGAAGTGGGGTGGGCAATTGGCCTCAGATTGGCTTGGATGATGAGCTCCACGCCACGACCGCGGCAGTCATAACCGTTACCACCTTGGCCGAGGAACAATTGTGACCGACGATTAGCGTGAGCGTTAAGAACTCCCAAGCAGTCGAAACCCTCCTCGGAACGAATGGCAGTCGGAATCTTCTGTTGAATTCGTTGCCGGTTATTCGGAACGAGTGCTTTCGCGGCGCTCGAATCGAACCTACGGCGCTCTCTTTGGCCGCAGTCTCGAGAATTTTCTTCGCTACGCAAACCACTATCTTGGAGCTCGGTGTTTTCCCGAAGCTGAGGAGGAAAGATTTTTGTAATCCGTGTCGTAACTGTGACGGAACGACGTTGACAAAAACAGCCGTAACCGTTTGCGAACCTTGGAGCGTTCTCATGTGGAAAGTATTATTGTCATGACTGGGTAGAAGTACGTGGCGAAAATGATTGCGCGGGAGCGGGTTTCGTCCGAACGCTAGGAAGGCACAGTTTGGTGGAAATTCGAGAACTTTTACAGCCGAGCGACAGCCGCAGCAGCGGAAGACGGAGCACGACACGAGGGTTCGGAGAAAAATGCGTTGTTTTGTCGTTCCCAACTAACGTTTTGCTTTTCTCTGTCATTTAGAGCGCTCACCCTGGGACACGACCCCTGGGTCATGGACCAGCTGGCGGTTCTTTACGCCAAAGCACAGCGTTTCGAGGAAGCCGAGGAAATGTTCGTGAAAATTTCGCGCGACCATCCGTCATACCTGGCCAGCAGGCTGCACCATGTGAGTTGACGTTTTTTGATTCGATTTCGCGTCTCTGACTCGAACAAAATTTGATTTCCGATCGGATGTGAATAGGTGACCTCCGTTTTCTTTCTCGTTCCCCTCGGATCGATTTCGCCTTTTACATTCTTTCCATCCGTTACCCTGTTCTGATTGTTCCGAACGCTAGTTCTTCTCTGCTCGGAATCTCGGATTCTCTTCATTCCAATCAGAACTCCATCCTCGACCCGAACTCCCGACCTCACTTGAACCACACCCTGTCTTGCACCAGGAGTGCGCTTGAAGTGCTCGATGTCGATCGCCAGAGGGGAGCGAGTTAGCTAGACAGAGAGAGGAACAGGAGGAGGAAAATGGATGTACGATAAGGAAGAGGGAGCTCCTAAAATCAATCTCTGATTCAAGTGTCTTTTGTGTTGTGGACATCCACCACTCACCGAGAAGAGCCACTTGGCTCGATGTCTTACGTTTTGTAGCTGCGGCTCCGGGAAAAAACTCCTTCCCGTGTTCCCTGCTTCGTCCTTATCCTTCGTCGAGTGCTCTGTCTCGAGTGAAGTCGACCAAAATGCGAACATCGGTTCCGTGCTTTCGAAACGTTCTTTGCTCAAGGACCTCTCCGTAAAGACAGATTGTCCGCAGACCTTTTTCCCGCTCATTTCCAAATTCATCATTCAATAGCTGTATTCCTCTTGCCTCGTTTTCGTATTCACCGTCGTCCGTCTATTCATCCTTTCATTTTGTCACTGCTTTACTTTGAAGCGAATCACGGTGAATTGGAACCTGACCGACATGAATGTTTTCGCTTCCGCAGGCACAGATGTTGATGCACGTTGACGATATGGACGGCGCCGAACGTGTTCTTCACGACGCGATCCGTATCGACGCCGGCTTCCGTGACGGACTCCGGCAAATGGCGTTGCTGTACAGTTTCACTAACAGAACAATGGAGGCTGAGGAGTGGATTCGGAAAGCACTTCGTCTATGTCCTCGAGGAGCCTTTGAGTGCGCGTCCCTACATGCCGATTACGGCGATATCCTCAAGGACATGAGCAACCTGAACAGATCGGCAGAGGTTCGTGTTTCTCTTTTGTTCGCTCCAGTCGCAAGATATGACTCTAGACATGATACCTCAGGAACTTCGCTGGAGCTTCGTTCGTCTTCCTGCTCCAAAGTTTACAGTGCTGATGAGCATCCTTGTGGAGTCATCGATTCGATTTGGAGAGGAATCAGAGAGAATTCTCCAAAAATTAGATTCCAGACTGAATGAAACTTTTTTCCCGTTCCAGTGCTACAGCGAAGCCATCAAGTTGCAACCACATCTGGCCCATGCTCACATCAACCTCGGAGTTATCCGGCATTTGCAGGTGCGTTCAAGTCCCGAGTAACAAGAGCCTCGAACGAGTTCCTCTTGAATATTTTTAACATATTTTCCCTTCTGCGCTGCAGGGAGACTACTCGTCCGCCTTCCATCACTACACGACCGCGTACTCCCTGGAGCCCAACAACACGCTCGTAGTCGAAAACATGGAGAAACTGCGGAAAAGAATTCTCAAATCTTTTCGGCAGCACAGCACCACGATAGACGCGGCCTTCGAAGTGAGCTGAGCGGCCAGGACCTCCGTCGTGACTCCTAGTTTGTTGTTACCTCTGAGAATGTCTGTATTTGATCCTGAAAACGAGCCTCCGATGAGGCCAAGTGTATATATTGCAATAATGCCGTTAGAGACGAAGACGACGCTGACGAATATGGTCGGATCGAGAGGAAAAGAATTCCTCCAAGAAACTTCTCAAAAGAAAGAGAGAGAGGCAAAAGTGGGCGAGACCAGCTTCCCTGCTCCTGAAGCCTACACTGAAGTGAATTCAGGAGACCAGGAGCTGGAACGCAATAAGCAAAGTAAAGACGGCTGTTTATTTTCCATCGAGAGCCGAAGTTTGTAACTCAGTCAGTGAACAGAAACAATTCGTTAGAGCGAGTGAGTGAATGCGTGCAAGCGTGGTATACGTGAATGAGTTTAATGAGCGAATCGCCACGGCCGGCGAGTGGAACGAGCCGTTAGCAAACCTGAGCCGTGACGTCGATCGTTCGTTTCGTCGAGCGACCGTCGGGGCGGCAGCTGCAGTAGCAGCAGCAGCAGCAGCAGGAGAAGAAATAGAACGAATCAGGAAGGCATTCAATGCAGCAAGCAGACAGCTTCAGCCAGATTTCGTCGTCACATTCATAATTTCGATTCACTCCTGAAAGACGGACGGACGGACGGACGGACAGTCAGACAAACACACAATTCCTCACGCTCACATCGCGACGAACCAAATGCGTTTCATGTTTGCTTTTCAGATCAATTTTTTCCATCACGTTTTTCAAAAGCGTATTCTCCCGTTTCATTTCCGTTCGGGTCCCTTCCCGAGGGAGCGAAGAGAGGAAAAGGGAGAATGAGGGACCGAGTTCTGATTTAATTATCGGCTCAATTCGAGAGAGTAGCTAATCGGCTCACGCGGAAGAGAATTCAGTTGAGATCTCCATCATCATCATCATGACGTCGACCGCGAAATCGCGGCACTCAAGTTCTTCTCCTCGTGGAAAGCGTTCCTCGGGAAGTGGGAGCCTTTTCCGAAACAGCAGAAGAAGACGCTGCCGATGAAAAGTTTTTTCTTTTTGTACGAAACTGTGATATTCTCTCTGTACATTCATTCTGTAAATACGAAAATACCTCCATGGGAAAATTCCATAGCGTTTGTAGCCACTGAGGCACTCGGTAGACGTGATCCTTAAGATGACACCGGAAGGATGACAACTGTCAACAAAGATGGCGTCGAACAACACGACCGATATAAACAATAAAACAGAATATATTTTCTATAACCGACTAGCACGCCGTTGTTTTCCCTCTCTGATCCCTCCTCGAGATCCGATAATAATAATCCACGCAGAGAGTTCTAGTTTTCAGGGTTCAAACGACCGAGGGCGTCAAACCCATTTCACAAACACAAGTCTAGCGGTCTCTGCCTCTCTTGTTCTCCTCTACTTCCCCGTATTGTGTCGAAGAATGTGAGCCGCCCTGCCCGCATGCCTTGACGCCACCCTCGTCATTAAGAGCTTATAAATGGGCTCCTTGCCCATCTCATATGATCCCATCGAATAAGCCGAATTCGTGCGCCTTGTCAAGTTTTTGGACTTTCCGCCTCATTCTTTTCATTCTATCGACGCGAGATTCGACACCTTCGGTCGGTCCTGTTTCCTGTCGTGTCGCGCTCAGGATCATAATCTGAAACCTTCGTTCATTATCATTGATATCGTCTGATGTCATTGATGGCTGGCACGAACAATGAATAATTATCATTAACGCTCAACGTCGAGAGGTTTCCCTTTTCCTGCCGGTTCTGACGCGCGTCTCGACATCAACGACATCTCGAGCGATTCGAGTTGTCCGAAAGTGGGTTCTCTGCACATCCGAAGTTCTCGGTCAGCGAAGCCGTGCGAGGAAGAGTTTTCTTAGAGGATCATCTTCGAAGGATGGCGCAAAAACGTGGAGATCACGTAAAGCTGTTCGTTCCTGGAGGCCAGTGCTAAACGAAGTAGGACGAAGGGTCAACCGGTGTTTTTAGCAGCCGGGGTAGAGCTTCGCACATAAAAGCTGCTAATTGTCGTCTCACCTTTGCCATGGACGACGACGACGGTGCTGGTGTTGGGTACACACGGAACGCCCACCACTTTTTGTCTTTTGCATGTTTTTGCTAGTTCGCTTGGTCCGTCTGGCAACGAGGCAGTGCCTGGATCGGGTCGACGCTTTTTTACGTCGAAAGCAGAGGGCACCTTTCGCAAGGCTGGAATTCGTTCTCATCAAAAAAACACACGAGCGAATCTCTCAGACGATGTTTTGCATAGGGCGGATTTTCATTCGAACGATGGGGAGAAAAAACAAGACCGCTTCGATGTCAGCATGCCCCTTTTGAAATTCACGAACGATTCGAGGAACGGGCACGTGGTGACCTTCGAAACGCAGTACGAATCGAAGATGCAAGTCGTAACGGCGAATGATTAATTCGTTTGATAGGTATCCATTCTTGGATGAATTCGTTTCGCTAGATCACGATTTGCGATGTCGATGACGCCACGTCGCGTCGCAGAAACTGTGGTTTCCATGATAATGAAGGTGTTCGATGCTCATCGTTGGTTCCACGCCGATAACCAGTATGAGAATAGCACCCAACTTTTGAGTGCATCACTCACTGTGTTTGACTTCAAGTGAGAGAGCCCGACTTCAGCAACGAATCAAACGACTCGAGTTTTGCGAGATGCAGATCTTCCGGCGCACACTCGATCCTAGGGTGAGCTCAGCGACGCGTTAAAAGGAGTATTTTGCATGAAGCTCATGCAAGGATGAAATTTCATGCTCTATCCCTGCTCTTGGAATTCTTCCAGCGAACGCGATTCCGAATAAAAATTCTCCGTTTCCTGATCCTGCGTTGAGAAGGTCTCGCCTTCAAGAGGTGCTCTGCCCTGAAAGTTCGAATCTCTCTGCTCTTTTGAACCCAAGGACTGGCGAGGAACTACAAAGTCAGATAATCTTCAGCGTCATAATGAGGAATCCGCTCTCTTCTCGTAAGAAGGAACTGAACAACTTCCAGACGTCTCTTGATTGAAGCGACGACACTCGGAACATCTGAAGTTTCTGATTTCTTCACGTATTCAAGGCTCTTATCGTCGAATCTGCCGACTGTTTTTCACCAAACTCCAAAGCCAAACTCCGCCAACAGAGCCGATCCCAATCCTGCGGTTCTCAAGAAAAGTAACGGCATGCATCGAACCGGTTAGCGAAGCGAGGGTTAGGACGGAGCGAAGACGAGCTCGTGTGCCAGGTAGTCGTCAGGCTTTTCGTCGTTTCGACTCACAAATTGAATTTGATTTAGGGAAGACCGCTTTGTTTACCACCAGTCTCGTATGCGGAGGGCAAGGGACCAAGGGAAGAGAGTTAATCGCGTAATTGAGTAAAAAGTGAAATTTAACCTAGCTGAGGGAATGTTTACATCTTGAACGTCCGATGGGACCACCGCCCGGCACTTGCTATGTCATGTCATCAAATGTTCGCCCGTTTACCCGTCAGTTTACTCGAAGCCGGAGCAAACGACGAAAACCCAGGAGAGAAACGGGTAGCGGTTGTCGTTAATTGGATAAAACCTGATAAACTTATAGCGCTACCGAACGTTCGGGTCGCAACGCTGAGTCGCACCACGACATCGTCGGCAATCTCCCCTCACGCCACGCAGAGTCCGTCTGCGGTCCCGAGACTCTCTCAGCAGCTTTTCGTCAACCAGATGGAGATGAGAAGAGTGTTCTCCTTTGCGAATCGCGAAGGCAGCATGGATCCGGAATGGAGATGTCATTTGCAAGCTTATTGTTCTCCGGGTTCCGACTCCTTGCACGATCCCTTCCCTTCAGCCCCGACTCCTCCAACGAATCTTTGCGGGGGGACGGCTGTTTACGCTCACCGTGCTCGTCGTCTCCCGTTTCTCTTTCCAACGTAATTCTGTTTGCAGGAACCACCGCGAGGGCGCCATGATGAAAAGTCATGGCAGGTGAGAAGTCCCAGGCGTTCGAAACCGCTCTTGAAAATTCATCATCGGAAAATGGCTTTTCTTCGCCAGCTACGTATACATATTCGGTCCTCTGCGTTCGAGGTACTCGTCAAAATGAGGAACCCCCTCCCCCCCCTCTCTCTCTCTGTCGTGCAGTGGATCGAGAAGTTGACACAAAGCGGATCCCTATGTTCAAGAGTTTCCTGTGATTGTACGGCAGCGTTCGAGCGTTCCTCGTTCATGCACATGAGCTTTTAATAGAGACACGGGTTTCGATGGTCGGCTTCTCTCTGGCCATGTTTGCAAGCGACCACCCAAGCGTTGATTCGGTCAGTGGATCGTCCACGTCGCTCGTCGTCCACCTACGTCGGCCCCGTTTCGGCAACGTGGGTGGCAAAAGTAACGAAATCGTGAAATGCCGACATCTGATTGGATCGTCGACTGGGACGTGTGTTGCATCCGATCCGGTCCAATTCAGCGAACGCAGCCGTTATAGCCGCGCAAAAGATGGCGTGCTGCGTCTCCCTGTTCCTAGCGCCTTTCGAACAGTTCAGCTCTCCTTTGTCAACGATTCTTCCGCTGAATCCCTCGACAGTTCTTCTCATTCAGTCAAACACCGTTATCAATCAACTCATCCGGAGACGATTCATCTGTGTATCGAGCGACAGAGACGTAAAAAAGAAAGCACGACGAGATGAAACATCTGAAAGATGATAAGATGCTCGCACGTAATGATTCCGCTCAGTGGCTTCACTTTCTTGTCATCTTTTACTCTTTCAGTCCGAGTGCCAGTCGGTCGATCGATCGCACGGTCGTTCGCGTCTGTTCTACCTCTCTTTCACAGTGCTCCGAAAGAAACGTTCCGCAAATTTATTATTGCGCTCCATTGGAAAGAAAGACTCGCGGACTCGAAAAAAAAGCTTCTAAGATCTTTGATTCGACGGCCGACGCGATGGGAAGAAAGAGAACTCTGGGGACGCGTGAGATGAAACGGTAACGACGTCTCGACGGTCTCGCAACGTCATACCTTCGATAGAAGCCGTCGCAAACACATCTACCCGTGAGACATTTCAGATGACTCGTAATCCTCTTCCACGGAATCGATGCCGAGGAAAAGACATATCCTACTTGAAATGAATTGTAAATCTGCCGCACTCTTCGCGGTTTTCCGAATTCAAATTTTGGAATGATTCCGATCGGATTCAAATATCTCCTCCCGAAAACTCCTTTCCAAAGACTGTCATTTTCCAACGGATTCCAATGACTTGAGCTTCCCTCAATCAAAGCTCGATGTTTCCCGAACCTTTCGAGACAGACTTACATTCTCCCGCTCATCTTTCCTGTCTGGATTAAGAAGCGAGGAGGATTCCCATCATTCTCTTGGAAAGGTTTTGAGAAATGCGGCACGTCTTGAATCTCACGATCGATTCTAGCGCTCGCGACTAGTATCAGGATCTCTTATCTCCGCATTCTGAAACTCATATTCATGAGATTGTCTCAAACTTCACAGAACTTCACAATCAATTCTTCGAGTTCAAGAGAAGATCCGAAAGATCTGAAGCGCCCTTTGCTCAATGGCGGGCTTTTCTTTGCACAAATGCTGTTTTTTTACGCACATGATGACCGTATACCTCAATCATCATCAATAGAAGTCCTCAGTGGTTTTCGAAAACGTTGTGGAAACTCCAACAAGCTTCCGGAACGGGTGAAACCGCTCCGGGGTACACGAACCGAAACACTTCAAACAGGACCAGATGGGAAAAACGCGGCGAGGAACGCAATGTGAACCCTGTTCGCCACATCGTCTGGCTGACCACGTTTTTTTGGCGCTTCTGGAGCTCCCTAATATCGGAAGTCCAACGTTCTTTCAGCTCTTCTCTCTGAGCGCGCCGGGCAGCCGCTGGTTCTCCTACTGATCCAGTGTGCGTCGCTGTTTTTTTCAAGCTCCATGATTTTTATCTGAGAATGAAATTTCTCTCACATATCCTTCCGTGGTTTTTGCCTTCCGTTGTCGTTCGTGGCTCCCCTTCTTTTGTCTTCCAGCTTCTAATTGTTCGCGTCCGCTCGCTCGCGCGCTTACTCGCTTATTCATTCATTGTCGTTGTTGTGGGCGTCGTCGTCGTTGTCGCCGACGTCCCAACTCGCTTTTCCTTCAAAGAGTCAGAGCCCGAGTTTCCTTTTTTTTCCCTTTTTTCGTCCTGTCTCTGGTGGATGGGTGAGTGGGCGGGTTTGGTGTCTGTTTGCCGGTCCTGCTCGGCTCCCCGACCGTCCCCCTGGTGGTCGCCTGAGCGCTTCCCTGTGCGGTGCTCGGAGGCAAAAGCAACCAAAGACCCCTTTGCTCTTTTCTTTCAATCTTTCAGTCTGCTTTTCGCGTCAACTGCGCAACTTGACGATGCTATTGCAGGAGGTGCGTCTTCAAGCCCCAGAGGACGTGGCAACTGCGGTACTTAGGACGAAAAACCGAGGGAATCTCTCCCACGGTTGCGGGACATCCACGATTGTGTGACTGGGAACAGCGCCCGGAAATCAATTGAAATTAATCCAAGCTCGAGAAGAGAGTGGACTGAAGCATTCGAGAACTGTTTTCTTGATATTCGGCCCGGAGCTGATTTCGGGGTCATTTTGTGGGCAGATAGTCGAGCTTTGAAACAGAAGGTACTCCAAGTCTTGCCACCGCTGGTGACGCGACCAAGATTCAGTACCAGAGAGGAATAGGGGAGCGCAGGACCGTGTTGCCTGGACTAGGAAGCCGGCGGCGCCTCTGCCTGCAACAATGATCTGACTTCCCCCAACATTTCGTCGGGAGAAGAACCAACGTTCTGAGCAACTCCACAACTCCAGAGGATATTTCGTTGTGTACTTCGGCCAGAGTTCTTTTTTCTCGGCGGACAATCTCTTGTTCCACAGGAGGGACAACCACCATCGGAACTTCACAGAGAGCACTTCATCACTTCATTCTTCCGACATCTCTTCAGTGAGATCGAGTTAGAGGCTCAGGATGATGAGTTCAGATGATTAGAGGCTGGAGCCTATGTCTCATATCTTGTTGTCTCTGACGAAGCTTACAATGTGCTTTCTGAGCCATCACGACATCAGAGATTATTGAACATGTAGACGAATGGAATGGGGGTTGGGGTAGCGAACGGAGCACGCAAGTCAATTCTCTCAGAAGACCAGTGTGTGTGCAATCGCTCCGAGGTATCGCAAAGTTAAATATTGCGGCAAGCAGCGGCTCGGATATATTGGAAGCGAAGTATTTTATGTGTCACCGAACGTACCGAACCAATGAACAGACGGACGATAACCCTAGCGCTGTGGTGATACGTTTGTTTTCCGTTTGGTTAGTTCGTAGCAATATGTTGGCATTTGCTTATTTTGGCCTGCTTCACCTGTAGTAGGCGATATTGGTACGCCGGCCGGGTCCACATTCCTGGATATAAAAAAAGTGTCCCTTAATTTTTGTTTCCAATACGTTGGGAGATTGTTTCTCGTTTTATACACAGCAGCCTATAGCTTTCAGGTCAGCTGCGAGAACTTGAGCCTGGCGACATATGAAGCAGATCGACGGTATTGAAACTATGACGTTTCAGGGTTGGTTACAGAGCCAGGCTCCAGAACTCCTTTCAAGGATGGGTTTCGAGGAGAACAGATCCTACTTCGAGGCGACCGCGTCTGAGTTGTTCCTGTTCCAGGAAGATGAAGGATATTCCATCCAGGAGAGGGAGAAACGAAGCCGCTCCTTCAGCTCTCCAGCTCGAGAGCATTTGTCCTCAAGGAAGAGACCTTAATGTCCGAAATCTTGTTCAGCTGTGAGTTTTTTTTTTCCGCATCACGGTCAATTACACCGTTCACTCGGCTCAACTCGTTCCCTGTTGTAAATGTTACTTACGGCTTAAGGTTCACATCTGTTTTTTGAACTGTTGGCCTACACGGTCGTTCCTTCCGCTGGTCAGCCGACCTATCGACCCTCCGTTGGAGCCTCCATCCATCCGAGGAAACTTGCGACGGAAAAAAGTAGCAGGAAGCGAGACGTTTGTATCTGTCGTTGTTTGAGCGAGAAAGAGAGACTTTCGTAGGCTGGCCGGTAAAGATAGCGTCGACATCAGTTCTACAGCGGCGGGGCTATTTTTGCTCAAGTCTAACGAAAGTTCTACTTTTTTTGTACAGGACCAGCGAATTAACCTTGAGATTTATCGTTGCCAAATGGGTCCCTCGAGTCGTCTTGTCGACTACTTTTGGAAAACGTTCAGCGAGCGTATCATCAGAACGACGAACTGAGAGAGTACGCTTCGTTGGCAACTAACCGGAGGAGTCGTTCAGGAGAGACCTGCGCAATGTGGATACTAGAGAAGACGGATGGCCCACTCGGGTACAAAACAACCTGAAGAATGACAAGGCACCGCGTTAATTTCCAGCTGTGCTCGGAGTTCACTTATACGAGCACAGAGGAGAAATGTTATCCTCGTTCGTCGCGTAGTCTTGCTGGTGCCGGCTCCCAGGTGGTCAGTGGGGTCTTTGGACGGCTAATGCTCTTCAACTCTCGTTTCGGAAGGAAGGAAGGGAGCGGGCGACAAGAGCATATTCATAATGACCGCTTGCCATATGAACTTGACACGAAATCGGGCCCTCCGGGGTGCACTCATTAAGACAGCTCCGCCGCTGAGCGATCCGAAAAATATTTACGACCACCTGAAGCTATTTCCCTAAGTGTTCACGGCGCCACCGAAGGGAATGACAATTCTGTCTTCCGACTCGCGAACTATTTAATGGAAGTTTCAGGAGAGCATTTCTGTAGGAGCGATTATCAGTGAGTTCAGGAGTGCAGGAGCAGATGTCAACGGTCTGTTATGCCAAGTCAGATCGTTCTTGATTCCGGACCTCGGAGCAACTTATTCAGATGACCGTGAATGAGCAGGAGTTGCATGGAGCAGGAGAGGTTCGATCCGGTCTGGGCATTTCAGAACTTCCATTAGAACACAATATTCCACATATTGCTGCACCGAACCGTGGCTGATTATTCGATGAGTTTCGACTTCCCCACTCACTCAATCGAAGGCTTCGGATCGGTTTTTGGTTGAATGTCATCGGAAATCGTGCGGTACAAAGTTAGGAATGCGCGCTCATCCAACTGCTCAAAGGAACTCATTTGCATTGCACGATTCAACACCGAGACGGGCGATGGCATTCGATGGGAGCGCAGAGCGTTTGACTCAGCGTGGATGCGACACCTGCTGAAAGAACCCCGTTTTCTGTGTCGCATCGATAGGTTCAAAGAGGCGTCTCATTTGTTTGACCTGCCTTTCAGGAATCATTGGGCTCCTCGTTCCCGATCGTTTCGAATGCGTTGCTGGGATCCCGCGAAGAGGAGACTTCGATCCCCCGAAATGAGCGAAACCCTTGAGGCTTCAGGTGGGAACTTCGTGAACTCCGCAAAATCGAGAGGGACAGTGGCGTCCTGGATATCGACCCCTATCGGCTCACACCTCCCCGAGCTTCTGGGGAAGGGGATCAAAACTCTGGCAGTCGAGTTGGACTTGATGGATATATATCTGTTTATCGCATGAGAAGTAAGAGGCTTTTAGACAATGCCGAGCGTGTGGTCATTCGCTGACTAAGAAAGGGATGCCATATATGAGCTTTATCCAACAGAGCTTAGAGCAGCCTTTGTCGGTCGTTTCGGAGTCGGAGCCCCTCTTAGTGTGAGCTAATGCATTACCCTTTCGAGCAGACGATAGATGAATGGATGGATGGATGGATGAATGAATGAATAGGAGCAGTGCGCTCACTCAGCCGGCCAGGTGAGAGGCTCGCGTGACTCAGACTCACTCAGTCAGTCTTAAATATAAGTCGTCGTAAATTCTTCTAACCTCTACCTACGTTCGTTTTACTACTTAGACCGGGTGGGGTGTCTGACGAGCTCGACCGGTCAGACTCCAATTGAACACCCATCACGAGCTGGCCGCCTATTACACCAACTTCGAGCTCTCTGGAGATTTTCGTTGGAACCCGAACCGTCGAGGCGAGCGCTTGTGATACTTTGTCCACGCGCTTCTCTCAGAGTCTCTCCTGAGGAGATGTATAATTCGTGAAATATTGAGGAAACAACTTCAGCGGCGCCGCACTTCTGTATTCAACGGAAATCGTGTATTCGCAGTGTCAAAGGTCGCAATCAAAATGTTCGGGACGATCGCAACTTGAACTTTTGGAGCACGCTGCGCGCGAAACAGTTTTGTTATCGGACACCGAGACGCATCGTCGAGTTAAAGTTTCGGGTGTCGTCGTGCCGGCCGGCTTCGAAGGTGAAGTGACACCAAAAGAGTCGGATGCCTGGAGCTCACAGTGCGTGATTTGGCAATCGATGACTCACGAGTCACCCTCCTTTGCCTCTTTCAGAACATTCTTGGACCGGTGTCAACGGGAGCGGGCGCGGCGCCTGATGAAGTACGCTGCTGCTGACTGAGCTAATGACACTCGACGAAAAGTCTCACGCTCTAGAGGCTTGAACGGTTCTTGTTTCGAACTCTATCAAATCTTTCGCTGGAAAAGTTTCCGCTGAGGAATTCGGTTATTCGTGAAATGGAATTTCCATGAGTCCAGCCGAGCTCCTCCGCGTCCCGAATCGAATACTTTGGTCTACCAAAGTCTGAAGCCAAAACCTCAAATCTGATTCTTGATTGATCAGTTGGACATGGCAAATCAATTTCAGGCGCGGCTGTCGCCTCGTCCTGGTCGTTCAGTGCGAAGGATTGGAAGTCACTTCAAAAGGACTGCGTCTGTCAGCAAGAGGACTCGCCGAACTGATTGTTTCATCGGACCCGTTCGAACGAGCTTACCTCGAGTCAATACTTGGCATCACATGGCTTCCTTTGGTTTCCCACTGCAGGGCGTGCGTGTAAGTGTGTCCCTTTGGTGCGGCGGCGGCGTGGCGTCCTCAACACCGCCTGATCTTGCCATTGAAACAGCGAGCGAGCGAATCAGTCAAGTAAAGAGGCATCGAGCCTCCAGCGAACGCACAACAGGAGAGATGATCTGTCAAATGCATTCGTCGCGCCCTTTCTAGTTGTGATCAGTCTTCGACTTCGAGAAGCATCGCCATTAACTAAAGCACGAGTGCGTGCGTGCGTGCGTGCGTGCATGCCCACCCGCCACTCCAGCGAGCGTCCTGATTCTTATTCTGAGTCTGAGCAGCGGCAGCCGGGACCAGGACAGTGGGTAATCCTTCAGAGCGGAGGAAGGGAGCCAATGGCTGACTCTGACACGGTGAGAAAATGAACTCAAATTTAGTGGTTTACGAGTGTGGCAGCAGATGGCAACAAGATGTTACCGCGGCTTCGGATCACAGCGAATACATAGTACTAGCAATATATATTGAAAGCTGCGGCAAAGCAGATATGACCGACCGATCAGCCAACGCGGCAGGCCGCCGATTTGTTCCACCGGTGTCCTTCATGAGCAGGCGCCGAAAAAGCAAGAATTGGAGAAAAAGAAGGAAGGCGTCTTCACATGTGACGAACTTTTAGGAACGACCAATCTGACCGTTCGCCCAAATATGAGCCGTGTAATGTTCGAAAGCCTCAGAACTTCTCAATAACTTCGATGGGGGCAGCGATCCCTCGACCGTTTACGTTCCTGGTGTGGCCGAACGAATGAGGTCGGCACCTCGAGCCGCCTGTTCTCCTGTTTTTTGAATTTCGAATTCAAGACCCGGAGCAGCGAGGCAGGAGGGGGATAAGAGAAAAAAAAAAATTCAGAATCGAGAGCACCTTCGAAGTTTTTAATCGCGATAGGTATCTGCCGCGAAAATATGAAAATATATTCCCGCTGAATGGTTTGTCTTCGCAAACGCTGATCCGTCAGCCTCGTTCCAGGATCCCGTTTGCCAACCAGTCGGGCCTGAGCTCGGGGTAGTCTCTCTATCTTTGTCTTTCTCGTTGATACCAACAGCTAGACTATAACTAATCGGCTTTGCTTATCTCAGCTTCACAGTCGAGTGCAGCGAAAACCTATGGCGTGGTTTAGAGACACAGAATGCGATAGATTTATAGATAGGAGACAGCGAGAGAAACTTCCGAACAATAGCTGCCGTGATGCGATCAGTGAAGGAGCGTGAACTCACTTCACCCTGTCTCGGTGTGCTCAATGAAATTATCTCACAGTTTCCGCCATTATCTCAATGATGACGACGATCGCCAAACATGCTAGTTCCACATCTTCGATTTCTTCCAATTGTCGCGCAGCGGAACTGTTTTGATTCTGAATTGCTAAGAATCGGCTTAAGGAAGTCGTTCTCCCCGGTCGACCGATGTCTAGCCTTCACATCTTTTCGCCACGGACGCGCGGCTCTCAAATTCCTGATCGAATCGCCCATTGCTCATGCGCTTCTGGCGAGATTTTGTGACATCTTCACAGATCCGAAGGCGAAAATGTGAGTGGCATTATTTTTTGATGCCGCACCCATCAGCTGCGGTGGCGGATGGCAACTTCAAGTTCTATGACCCCCTGGTGGTTGCTGCTGCTGCTGTTGCTTGGTCTGACGGTCGGTTTTCTTTGCCTTCTTTTTGGTTTGATCGAGCGAGAGCTTCGGTTTCAGATCGCTTTGAACGTCTGCTCCTTCTCGTCCGCCTCGGTTTTCGACTTCTAGCTGCAGAGTAATTTGAGGTTAAGCAAATAAGGGGTTACGCTTTCGGCGGTGCGTCATTTTGAGCACTGGTCGCTGAAGAATCAACTGCGAAATTCCCGATGCCTTTCACTGTTATCTTCTTCACGGCTCGTAACTCTCTGCCAGACCCTGTTTCCGAATCGTCCGTTCACAACAATTCCCCATCAAGGCCCTGATAATCCCGAATTCAACTCTCTATAGAAGAGCTCGTTGTACCACCACATTCCCATCATTCTCTAAGATATCACGAACTTTCAGAATGATTCAAGAAATATTTTAAAGTTTCAGAATTAGTCTGATGAAGTCGAGTTGATATAATAATATTATCAAGTTTATATAATATCAAGAATAAGCATCAAGTATCTAACAAGTTGATATAGTAATGATATCAAGTTTCACTCGCTAGAAATGAAAATCCTCATGGACGACGTCATGGTGGATTGACGGAAACAGTTCGGGCTGAGGAACAGTTAATCCCGAAATGTCTGATAAAGAAGTCTTGGAGTTCGAGCTCCGGCCGATCGAGACATTCGAGCTCCGGCGACCACCGTGGCACCCTCCAAGAATCGGATTCGATTCCGAGTTCTGCTACCTGGGAGAAGTCTCAATTGTGGAACACTGTCCCACGAGCGCGGACAGAAACAAAGTCGAATGGTTTCGTGTTGACTATGTAATCAAGTCCGGCTGACGCGTACCGGATCCAGATGCAGCTTAAAAAACCTGTTGTTTTCTTGGTTTTTCGTCTCCGACGGAACAGAGGCTACTGGGTGATGAGTGACTGATGTGAGTGAATGAGCGGGTGACACAACGCCAGCGGCATCGCCGCTACCGCTCGTTTCAGAAACGCATTGTCATCACTAGCCAACCAACCTAGCTGCCTGACTTGCTAGCCGACCGACCGACCGACCGACCGGCCGGCTGGCAACTCGTCAGATACGCCCCCGTCACCCGATCACCCAAAGCTGCAGAAGCCAACGACGGCTCAAAAGTCGACTGAATAAAAATTTTTGTTCCCCATTGTCCTCCGTGTTCCGTTGACGGTCGGTCGCTGCTTTTCCGCATAAAAAAGGAGCATGGGAAAAAAACACACTTAATGTCAGAATCGATGCGGATGCTTGTTTGACTTGGTTACTCGGACGGATCGTGTGCGAAAGAAGGCATCAAACCATGTCAAGAGACATGTGTAGTTTCACATCTGTGAAGAAATCGAATCATAGATGAAGGTGATTCCGTAAGTCCTGAGGTTACGTTTCGCAGGAGTTTGGTTTGAGCCTCCCCATGTACACGGAATGGAATTGAAAGATTTAGTCCTGCAAGATATCGGTGTTTTTCTAACGAAGAGAATCTGAGGTTTGAGTTGGCGGAGAAGCTTTCGCCCGAGAAATTTGAGGAACTTCAGAAAAATGCAAAATGATTCCAAGAAGTCTTTAGACAAGGCCCGTGGAAACCCGCTTAGAACGAAAAGAAATTGACCAAAAAATTCAACGGTGATGAGAGCAAAGTTTTTATACATCGCAACTTCAAGTTTCAGCTGAAAAAATGTGTGTGAAAATGGAAGCTGTTCCGTCGTTGCACTGATTGTCTTCCTCATTTCTCGCTCGGTGACTTCTGAGCTCGATGACTGAAGTCATAACTACGGACGCTGAGAGCTCGCATTTTCGGCTTCTCTTAGTCACCCTGTTGCGTTGGTGGAGAAGCTCGACGTCTGCCAGTAAATGGATCTTGTGAGTCAAGCACGCGAGCAGAAATGCGTAAGATTAATTTCCTTTTTCAATTTGTTATCTGCAAAGCACGCAAGTCGAAAGGTACACAGCTTCAAGCGCGCGATACACACACACTAATCTGACAAGGTGGTCCTCTCTTCGTAGTGATTCGTATCTCTTTCGGCCCAGGATGATCGCTCGCCGGCCGCTAGAACCGACCGACTGAGAAGGAGTGCCCTCACGACTACTTTGAAAATATAGAAAAACATCCCAAATCTGAATTGATCGTGTGGAGGAGTAGTCGACGACTGTGTTGCAGCTCTGCGGATATTTCGTTGTATCTTCGATTGTACGCTTTATCAAAATCGTTTCCGCAATTCAACTCTCCTGACTGCACTCAATGATTCGACTTCTGGAGATCTCTCGATGGAGCTTTGGACTCCCCCTCGGAATCGCCCTGGATCGAAAGAACTCATAATTCTCGAGGGGAAGGTTTGTTGTAGAATCGTTGGAAATACGTCCTTCATCAAGAAGTTGAGCTCGGAGTTTCTCGAGCCAAGAACAAATCTTCTCACGATTCGATGAAGAACGTCATCAATCTTGAAATCAGATATTCGGCTCCTCATCTAATATGGACATGGAGTACGCAAAAAGCTAGATTTGGAACGATTCAGGCCCATGTAGGCTCCTATGAAGGGGATGCAGATGTTGATACGTTTTGGTGCAGTGTCGATAACAGATGAGGGACGGTGCCGCCGCCGCCAGAAGGGTTAAATATCAAAATCTGAGGGATTGAAAGTATTTCCTTATCGAATCATGGGATGTCGCGAGATGTAGCTCCGAGAACTCTCCGAACCTTACTTGGAGAAAATGCGGATTTTGCGAGCGAAGTTACTCTCAGACGGACGCATTCTCCAAAGATTAGATCGAACACGCGAGATCTTTCTACCCAAGTCATTTCCGATGAGAACCCTTTATTAGGAGTTGCTTTCCAAACGGAGTCAAGTCCATTTTTCCGATTTCGAGATAATCGACTTTTTCATCTGGGATGCTCTTAATGCGCAGGGTCACGATGGAACTTCGGCATGCGATAGGTGACGAAATCGTGTGCAAACTCGCAAATGAATGAATCCTATATAGGCGGCTGGAGCAATGAAGAAGAATTCGTTGTTTTAAATATTGGAATTAGCATCTCCATCGCGCTAGAGTGAAGTGAGAGAATTTTCTCCGAAGATTCAGTGGCCTTGACTCCTTTTAGAAATAAACTACCGTTGGACTTGGAAATCTACTCCTCACATGGTTTCTGAGCGCGTGATCTCCATGAAAACATGTCGTGCTTTCGTGAAAACGTTTCTGTTATGCTCGTGTGATATGAAATCGAAATGTCAGAAGGAACATCCATGACACATTTTCAAGAAGACGCTTCCTCGCACGAAAGAAACTCGGATATCAGGCCAAGTTGATATCCTGCATAAGGCTTCGAGTCCCCGAGAGCATAAATCAAAGAGCAAGACGCATAACAAAACGCTAGAATCTGATTTTCCAGATATTGAAACGCGGGGTAAGATTCTGTGCTCATTCTTTGTAACTTCCGTTCTTCCAACGTGGCACGGCTCCGGAACTCCCTATTCCAGACACGAAGTGTTCGTCACCGATAACTCGATGAATGTAAAACAAAATACCTATAATTCGATGCGAGCTACTCGAAAATTGCGACGATCTCGGTTTTGGGGCGAAATTCGATTCGAAACCGAAGTTGAGTCCGCATCTTAAACCATAACATAAAATGACGGTTAGCGACAGAGGCTTCGGACAGGAATCAATATTGAGTTATTTTCAGTTGATGAGATGTCAAATCGACGGTGCTTTCCGTCGAACGAATGGGTTCAGGTGAAAACAGCCGACAAAAAAACCAAGGTTTAGCTAAACCGACCGCAGGATCGTCTGTCACTACCGTCAAAAAATCCAGCGGGTCGTGCGCCGCGCATCTTCTTTGCCGATCGCAGCGCCGAAGTTTCCCCGGTCCGCCGCAGAATCCGACCGCGCGAATCTGAGCTCAGATTCGATCTGTCCGTGGTGGGGAGTGTTTCGCTCGGTGGTGAGAAGCGATTTTCACGTGCGGGCCATGGGGGAACGACAATGAGACAGCTATGAAAACACTGCACCATGTGGACGGTCGACAAAGACAAAAGGGATCTGCTGTGGTCCGTGCTCGTTTCAGCCGGTGTTACGGTTTTGTGTTTTTGCCTCGGAGGATTCGGTGCGTCAAGTGCCACATGGAGTGCGGCTATCGATGGAGACCTGGTGCACGATGACGTCGTGGCCATCATAAGGAATCCCGATGTTGTGGCAAGTGGAACAGGCTGGTTGACGTCGATATGGACGAATGACTTCTGGGGAACTCCTATGTCGAGTCCGGAATCGCACAAAAGCTATCGTCCTCTCACGGTTTTGACGTTCAGGTGAGTTGTCAAGAATCGCTGAAGTTTCCGAGTGGAAATCCAGAATCATAGTTGGAAAACTTCACGAGCGGATGTCGTTTCTCTAAACTCGATGACAGACGTCGCGAAATTCAAAAAAACACATTCATCGAAAATTGTGAAAATAGCTGATCAGTTTCGAACGAACATTCGAGGAACCCATGGTCTCGATGGGTGGGCAGGACACTGCAGGAGAAGATTGCAGATCAAGAGTGTTCCGGCAGCCGTGTCCAAGTGACAGAAACGAGTAACAAAAGATTGACTTGGGACTCCACTCTGTGGAAGCGAGATGCAGGAACGAATGTCTGACACCGATCCCAGATGAGAGTCCTGCAGAGTCCTCTCAGTGCCTCCCTCTCTAGAGGTTTGTGATGGACGAATGCTGTTTTACCGCAAATCCAACCACTCGACTGCCTAACGAATTCCCCGTTGCCGAGTCAGTCCGTGTCGCTTGGATCGAAGAGTGATAAGGCAACCTTGGAGTCCACGATAGCTTTGTTGGTTGTTAAACTAACTGACTACTTGAGTTTTGCATCAGTTCGATCGCGCGATCGTCGTTTTAGCGAACATGAGTGAAAGCTGGGGTCCTCTACAGTTTGCGATTGGCTGCTGTCGTCGGCCTTGTTAACGTGTTTGGTATAGAGCGCGCTTTTTGTTTAAAACAAGAGCTTGAGGAAGATTCGTTAGCGGAACAGTCGGACAGATTCTACCTAGAGGGAAGTGAGCCGTTGATGGAACAACGAACGAAATACGAGACGCTTTCTCGGAATTCGTTGAGGGGCCTCGAAAAGCGCCACCAGGAAAGAAAAATGGAGATTGTTCGGGGGGAAGTTTGTTTCCTGTGGAGTCTTCTTCTAGGCAGACGACATAAGGCTCGGATTGGGGGAATCGGCAACCGGAGTGAAATTCCGCCTTGAGAGCAGCGGATAATCGAGCTCCGTCGGCTCTCTGTATCGATTTCTTCGCGCGCTCTTTTCAATATTCCTTTACTATCATCGTTATGTATAAAGATAGATGGATCCGCACTCTGTTCGCCCGGGCGAGAGCCCTCGAATCGAGAGAGACTTTCGTTCGCGAGTTTCTGCTTCGCGATCTGCTGAAGGAAAACTTCACCCTACGATCGGGAGGACGACTTCGATTCGGAGCTGGACAAGAAAGCGATTGCTCAGCCTCCTGATGCGATTGCTTCGGAGACAATTATCCGTTTCTTTGCTCTACGAGCAGTTGTCCTGCCGATTCTCCCGCCAAGGAGGAACAGTTTCGCCTTCCTGCTCGAACTCACGGTGAACGAGCGTTTTCTGCATTCGAAGCTCGAAAAGAAAGCGACGGTGGGTGGATGACATCATATATAACGTTCGGTGAAGTATTCCGCGCAGTAGCCGGAATAATCGGCCGTTCCCCAAGCAAATCACGAGGATAGATAATTGTGGAATAATCGCATAACGTAGTTACCGTTCGACGGAGGGCAACGAGGCTCAAATGGGCCGTGCGATATAAATTACCTCCTGCCACCCTTCGAATATAAACGCTGCTACACTCGAGCTCTTTTCGGTCCGTGCGCACAGCTACGCTTCTGAATTCGGATCTCCGGAGTTTGTTGAATCTTCTCGTTCCCTCAGCCTGAATGAACCCAAACTCGATGTGTTCATGGACGGAAATATAATTCCAACGATTCTGGACCCGGGCGCGCGCGCGCCTGAATGGCAACGGCTCCAGGGTCGCGAGTTTCCGTGAGGTTTGATGACGGAACAACTCTTCGCGGACTCTAGTTATCGAAGCACTCGTTCAACTATTTGTCCCCCTCCCCGCCCCCAGCCGAGGAAAGATCGATCGGTCGGTCGGTCGTTGGGATGCGGAGCGCTCCGTCAGAACAAGTCTGATAAGTTCACCTCAAATATAATCTCCTCGACCGATGGTTTATATCGGAGAAAAGATGGTGGGAAAACTAGCGTCACAATTGAAGGACTTAGCGACCGAGAAACTGTGGGAGAAAACGATGAGGAAAGCTTTGCGTGCCTATTTCTCAGCTGAGCGTCGCGTCGTTGCCGTTCACGGTCGGAACTTTTTCGTCATTTTGTCTGAGCTTATTGAAGACAGCTGGCAGATATGTCAAACGAAGTAACAACGACTTTTTCTCTCCGGATTATTAATTAGATATCGTATCGTATGTCACCGAATAAAGCACAGACCCGTTCCGTTGAATCAAAGCGTCGTCCGTCCAGATGCGCGACAACAGAGTTGCATGAAATACTGGCGCGCGTTGTTTACGAGCCCCTAATTCTGTTGGACCCAATATGCGAGAGAAAATGTGACACTTTCCACGTAACGTGTGACGTGAAAAGCTCCGTTCGGGACTCCGGCTTCTTTCCTCCCTTCGAACGTCTCCTCACCGAACTATGGAAGACCTCTCGTTTCTATCCATTCATAATAAGCCCGTTTTGTCCTTGGAAACACGCATTCATAATTGACTTTTGTCACCCGCGACCCATTCATAATTAATCCGTTCCCCGACTCGTTCATAATCCATCCCCAAGTTGAGCCACCTCCCTGTTTCCCCTCCCCTCTTTCGCTTGTCATTTAAGTGCGATCTACACGATACCTCTTGTTGTTGTCGATTGAATAATTCGCACAATGAGCGAACTACTGGAGTCGAACGCCGCCGTCATTACACGAACCTTCTGTCGTTCCGTCGAGTCACTACTGCACAGTAGCCGGCGAAGGTGAAAAAAGAGAAATTCGTTTATGACAAAATTCTTCAGAGCGGCAAAGTGGAAGCGCGCAGCTGCGACACCGACTTCTCTTTCAATTGAGCTCGAGCAGAAGCAGCGGCAGCAACAGCACCGGCAGCCTTGTTCGCTCCTTCACTTGGTCGCTTGTTGGAGCACTGGCGGTACCGCCGCCGTCGTCCGATCGACGGACGGACGAACGGACGTAGTCTTCCATAGTAATGACCTGTATGTGCCGTGTATGATATCGGTTATAATGAACGGGCTCAGCTCCCGTTGTCTTGCTCGACTGATTTTGTGTCCTGAGTGAGTTGATGTAATTGAATCGACGCGGCAGAGTCCGAACCGCCTCCGACTCGATCAGCCACGCTCTCCGCCATCGATGCTTGAGCGTCAGTGGTGGAAGGTGCGGAAAATGCGGAGGACGCCGCGCCGACTGCTCTTTGAGGAAACTCGCCGTTTCGAGCGGAGGCAACGTCGTCGACGGCAAGCACGACGAGAGCAGCGATTAAGGAATGAGCTCAGCGAGTTGTCCATGGTTCGGTGCCAGTGGCCGTTGGTTGCTTGGCTGGATGGGTCTTGCCCGCTCAGAGATGGGGTGTGATGACCCTCTTCGGTTGGCTGGAGTCGGCTCGTAGCGACCAGCGATCCAGGCCGGCCGTCTGGCCCGAGTAGCCAGCCGAAACCCCTCACTGATCTGTCCAGGGGGGAAGGAGGGGAGGAGGGGAGGGGGACGTTCCTGAACGACGTCTGATTACGTCGATGTGACACCAGCTGGCCGTGCGACATTTCTCTCGCTCGCGAGGTTTGCCCGCATTGTTTTTCTCTCGCTATCTGGGATAAATGTGAAAAGAATATGACGCTGTTCTTTTTTCCGGAGTTTCGCACAAAAGTTTCGGCCGCTCCGCGTCATTTTCTGTCATCCAGGGGAATGTTCGTCCCAGGAGAGGAAGAGAAACATTTCGGCAAATCGAGACAACGACGACAAAAAATAGAAACGTTCAAGTGGTCAAAATGTCTTCGGTTCGCAAGGGCGGCCCCCGGACGCGACGAGGAGGAGGACGACGACGACGAGTCGTAATTTTGTCGATGGCACCTTTTCTGACACAAAGCCAATCCGAAGAACAAAGAAACGGCTCACTTGCTGCTTACCACACTTATTTTAAGATGAGGTTCATTTTTCGTTCGAAGCCACTTCTGCTAAAACCCATCCGCTCCCTTCGACCGACGAATTGGACGAAGCTGGAGGGGAACACCGCGTAGTTCGGAATGTTTGAATTTTAGTGCTTGCATTTTGACTCTTCATCGTCGTTGTCTTTACGAACGACGTCTCTGACGGCGGCGATGTGCTCGACCGGTCGGCGACGCTGTGTCGACTTGGTGTCAATCTTGCTCATATTAACCCTGTGTCAACCTGAGTCCTGTTTACTCAGTAAACACCCGCTTCTGTCGGAGTTCGTCGAAATTCACTCGTGATCAATTATTTTCACCAAACTCAACCAACGAACGGAAGAGCACTTCTGAAAGTTCTCGAAACCGAAAACCAGAGCGAGCGAGTCAGCGGATCGAAAACTCAACAATTCGAAGACGAAATGTCAACAAGAAGCGCACTCGGGCCGGCCGGGATCGGTTCATTGTTCTACACACAGTGCTGCGATGTTGATGACGGCGAGAACGATGACTACTGAAGGGACGCATTGTGGAGGCGGCGGCGGCGGCAACAATTTCTTGTCTCGACGAGCGGGCTACTTGGCCAGTGGTCCGAGCGGCGAGAAATCCGCAAACGCAGACACGAACGCACAAAGAAAGCCAGGAAGCTCCGAAGTTGGTCGCGCTTCTCACGACTCCAGAAGAAAGAAGAATCATCGTCAACAATTGTTAGTTTCTCGTAAATACGAATTTCATCGCGCGACTCTGGTAGTCTGTGTCCAAGCGACCGACGGCCCGCCAGTCACTCATGACGCGTTCTGGTTGGCGCGAACAGTTCTTGAACTTCGGCTGTCGTCGAGTCCGAATATTCGTCGCCGTTGACATTTTTCCTGCGCGTTGTCGCTTCATGACAAACGAACGACGAATCGGAGACAAGACTCGGTACTCGAACACAGCGGATGCCATGGCGATGATCTTTTTTCAAGAACGATCCGATCGTCTCACGAAAGCACCCCAACAACAAGTTTGGGTTCGGGTTGGCTCTAGGGTGGTCCCAGTATGATAATCACCGATGAGCACCCAAGACACGGACCCCCAACAGAGCGCTGACCGAGAAAGAGACGAAGATTTGACGAAACTCGCTCGCTCTCTCTCCCTTCGTTCGTTCGTTCGTTCGTTCCTCCCCGAAGTGGGGCTGAACTTGAATGCGTTTTCACGAAGACCAATCTGCCATCTGCTCCGTCTGATTGTGAAAAGCCCTGGGTGCAAATTCTCGAAAGCGATGAGTCCACAACAGACCGAGCTGGCGGCTGTGAGTTTGTTTCGACCACAGAAACCACGATTCGAAGGAACGAGTTTTTGTCTTCAAGAACGGACTTCACGAGTTCCTGACGGGAACTTCGTTCGAGAAATGAAAGATCATGGAATCCAGGATTGAATCTTGGCTGCTTTTCCTCCGCGAATCCTTTTCCCAGTCGGAGCTGATCCGAAAACTCGAAGAAGGGGAACACACCGAGCGGCAATTTGGCGAGGGAGCTCACTTTTCACCGAGGTGCGAGGTGTCTCTCGAATGAAGAGATTACTGAATGCACGATGTAAGCGGGCCGAGCGTCTCCTCCCTCCGTTGGTTCGTTCGTTCGTTCGTTCATATAGAAAGGGAGTTGCTCGTGGGGTTGTGGATGAACCCACGCGAACATCCGTCTCGCGAGAGCAGCTGACGAACAAATAGTTAGTTAGCCTAATCCGGATAATCTGATTGCTCCGTGCATCGTGCAAGCGGTCGCACATTTGTTGTGAAACATCGTGCCGAGTCCGCTGGTCTTTTCAACGAACGTGAGACTTTGAATGAGACAATTCTCGCTTTCTCTCGAGTCCTTCTTTTTCTTGTGTCGTTGTGGCTTCTGTTCTTCTTTTTGTCGTCGTTCGTTCCGATTATACGATCGGCGACCTGAACGATTGTTTCCACGCCGCAAGAAGACTTTGTTCTCTGAAACCGCTGGATGGTTTCGTCGAATCTTTTATGGGAAACGTATGCGGCGCTGAGTAATAATGTCTGCTCTCTGAAACTATGATTCGTCCACGGCCTCAGCGGAACCCCTTGTCCCCCACCCCCTCCTTGACGAGTCCTTGGGGGTTTTGCTCTGGATGGACCAGGAGGGAGGAAGTGCTGAGTTGATGTCGAAGATGTTTTGGTGAGATTTCCCGAGCTCGATGCGTTCTGAAACTTCCGTTTTATGTACGCTCTGTATCAGGTTCCCATAAAAAACTGGAGGGGGGGAGGGGAGGGGAGGGGAATGGAGAAGGATTGACGGAAGATGGACGAGAGGGTTTTGAGGGGGCGGGGGGGAGCAAAACGGAAGAGAATCCGACCAATGTCATCCTTGCGGATCAGGAGAGTTGGCGAACAGCTCATTTGTGGTTGCGAGGGGACAGGGGGAGGTAGGGGAGGGGGGTGGAGAGTGAGACAAGGCTGTCGTCCGGCGGTGATCACGTGTGCCTTGCAATTAGAGATAGGAGGCCGAACGCAAAGAAGAGAAACCCAGAGGAGGGTAAGGTTGTGCTTGTGGGTGTTTTCAACCAGCCTCCGGGTTTAAGCCCGAGGCGTTTCACTCGTAAGGTTTAGATTGAACGAACCAACTATCCAACCAACTAGCGACCAGCAAAGGATCTCTTTGAGGCCGGTCACGTGTCGGTGTGTGCTGCCTGTTTTTTTGTTAAATTTGCACCAATTCAATCCACAGGCAGCCCGCACAACCGGCGAGGCTTCTTAATCAAACGTTTCTCTCTCGAGCGTTTGTCCTGAACGATTCGAAGGCACCTCGAGACGTCCTTTTCGGAGTCGATCGCGTTGGAAATATTTTCGAGAGAGTTGTGTGGATCGGACGAGCTGCCGCATCGGTTGGTCTGTTTCTCGGTCGGTTCGACGTCGGAGGATCGGCTAATCAACCGCGGAGGAGGGCGCCAATTAGATTGAAGCGTTCCATCTAAAGTTAATTCCCGTGCGATCTCATTCGAAATCGTTTGCTCGCCTCGTGGGTTTCGTTTCCCGAAGCTTCGCTGATGCCGCCACCACCACCAGCGAAGAGTTGTCTAATTGTGAAGTTTGTTGCCCGTTGCGCTGTCGTCCTGATTGCGAGAAACGGCACTCACCCGAAGAAACTTCATCGCGATCTGTCAATTGCAGTTGCATCTTTTCGTTTTTTTTTTTCTCTCTTTCGAACGATCCGAGGCTGTCGCGTCTCTTCTAAAATCGCACTCGAGGAAGTTAGTTTTCGGGAGGCAGACAGAGACAACGAGAAGCTAGCGAACTCGATTAGGCAAAAAGGAGCCGCTTCTGTTGTAATCGGGTGTCAGAGTGCCGGCTCGAGCAGTCGGTGGAGTCTCACTCACTCACTCGGTGACTGTCGTTCGACTTCTCTAGAGACCTCGAGACAGGACTGTTTCGAACTTTGCTGCTGTCGATCAGTCCGTCTTCAACTCTGTCGTTGAGATCGGCCAGAGTTCGAGAAATCGGAAGTCTCCGTAGCCGTGATGCATTAGAAGCACGATGTCGACAGGTCGACTGGAGCTAAATGCACTCCTGGCGTCGAAAAAGCTTCGCGGCTGGCTAAATGTATCCTTCACTCGTTTCGCCTTTCCTGACCGCGAGCTGGAGCTAGCCGGATGGACGGGAGCGCGCCAAACGAGGAGTTCCGGATGAGATCGTAGAGAGCAACGATGGGGAATCACTCAGGAGGACGCGCGCCAGGCCAGCAGAAAAAGGAGAACAACGCTCAAAGGCTGCTATGAGCAAAACGAAACCGGAACAGCGAATTGCTCGACTTCCGGACTCGCTGTCTATCGCTTATTCTCGCTTGGAAAGGTTCCGCGAGAGTTCATAGCGAAAGGGTAGAGGCAGATGAGCGGGGGAGAGATGGAACAAAATTCAAACTCATGGAGTCGTCGTAGTCGCCGCCGCCGCTGATGTCACCCTTCGCTCTTGGTGGAACTGGAATGATGACTCATAACAGGATGATGCTCGTGACACCTTCTCGTCCAGGAGACTGCTCGCTCGTCAGGACGAATGAAGCGCAAAGTCGACGGACGGACGGACGGACAGACAGAGAGAGACATCAGTAGCGCCATTCCTGAAAGGCTTCAACCGGAAAGCGACGCACTCTGCAACTGCGAGTGACTCATGAAGCGCATCACAAGATTCAATGATTTCCAAGCCCGACTGTTCCGCAGCCGCATGAATTCCTTTCCTCCTCTCCTCCTTTCTCCAAGGTCTTGTTGAAGCTGAATCGAAAGGGAGACCGAGAGGATGATGATGATGATACATGTCATGTTAAATCGAGTCAGCTAGCCACCCCAGTAGTCTACCGGAGCGGTGTTGGATACATTGAAAAACATTTTAAATTCGTCCTTGCAGCCGGACGACGAAGCGGGCACAGCCTAATCGAATTTGTTACTTAAAGCATTAGATTTGGCTAATAGAGTCATCAGTCTTATGGAGGCATCGAGGTGGAGCTGTGAGTCACTCGTTGTCGGAGCTGGGCTCGTAGTCGTGAACAAAGTTCCGAAGTTTGACACAATTTTCTCGCCGATGAACGACATTTTCCGTCAATCCCACCCGGGGAGCTCTTCATCCCCGGCGGACAAAATGCTCCAAGAGCTGACGAACTCCACTGAAGTCATTGGTTCTGCAATCGCCCTCCTCTCGGACAGCTGGCGGAATCGGGAAAGGTCAAATTCGTCACAAACAGGTCTATGACCACGAGGACTTTCCATTAACACTTCTTGGCAGGGGCCACTAACGATGAACTTAAGCCAGATGGCCTTCCCTCTCACTTTACGCGAAACGAGCATCTAGATAGATAGATAGATAATCAACGAAGCTTCATTCAGTCCGTCGAGAGTCTTCGGAGATTATCGCTTGGCTGGGCAGTAGTGGAACGAGCGAGAAAAAAATTCATCGACCTGGGCGGCAACGGGTGGTTACGAAACGCCGCAAATGTGAACTCGTACACAGCCGGCTCGTTTGCGTCTCTGAAGTTTCTAACGAGCGAGAATTTATCGCGATTTTATTCACCCGGCGCGTTTTCCCGGTCACAGAGTCTGCTTCGCATCAGTCTCCGCTCGTCGCTCGATCTAAATATCGGGCTGCTCGCCTGCAGAGAAGCGAGCAACAGAGCTCTCTGAAATATATCTCATTTCTCCCTCAAGAAAGTCCAAACAAGTTCAATTCAGAGTGAGTAAGAATGAGAAGAGCCCCGATCTTCACTCACCGCGTGCTTCTTTGGCCGTTCGGCAAAGTCAGAATGAAAGGAACAAAAACAGGGGAAACTAGCTCCATATAAGTTTTTCTACCTCATTAGGTTTTTGATTTATACATTTTGAGAAAAAAGAGCGAATTCCCGCAGCTTCATCAAGCTCACTCATTCACCCGAGCAACAAACTCATTTTATACGCTATGCAAAGGAAACTACGTCTCGTATATTATACGACTGGAATATGGTTATTGCTTCAATGTTTGATATCGTGGAGCTCGAGGGGAAAAAGAATTCGTGTTTCGGCCTCCGATCTTCTTTCTGGCGGTCAACTGTGTTTTCGGCAGACACGATCGGCTCGGAATCAATTCGTACCGAATGGAAATGAGCCGTCGAGTCGTAAGAGCTCCTGCCGGGCGACCATTCGGTACCTACAGCGTGTCCGGAGAGCTTTTTCGCTCGCCAACGGCGGCGTTCAACGCTGTTAAAAAACGAGTATGGCACTCGTCTGAACTTGTGAATGGGAAAGGAAAGCAGACGTCAGGTGAACACCCACGACGGAAATATTGCGTTTTTCGAAAAAATGTTTTCCAGAAGTTTCGAGAGCGTTCCCTATCTGTGGGGAGAAGAAAGAAAAAAGAATCGACAACGATCTCCGAGAGGCTCCGGCCTCACTCGGACGAATTGTGTTAGCGCCGTCGGTCGTCGCCGCTGGCAGATGAGTCTCCGAGTAGCATCGGCGGGCTGACTTGTCTGACGACAAGTCACACTATTCAATTTCGAGCGGAACGATGACATCGGTGACAGCTCGGGGTATGTCGGGTTACCTGGGAGCGAGCGGCGAGCTTGACATTTTCCTAAATGCAAATTGAGCTGAAATAGTGGAGCTTTCGACGAATGATGGCGAGAGAACGAACGCTCCGCTTGATCTCGGCGCGGCTTGCGGTCTCGAATTTTGAGGCTTATTGCGAATTTCTTTTGAAGATCGCTCGTTGCGCGCGAGAAGAGCACTCGCTTTCTTCGAATTGTCCCAACTCAAAGCTCGCACGAGACGAATTCTCATTAGAGTCGTGGACGGGGAGAAACAACGTTCCAGGTATTTTCTCGGCGCGAAGGAAAAGTTGGAAGAGAAAATCATCCATTCTGGAAAAAGAGGGTAATCCATCATGAGCAGGCTTCGGAGAAGGAAAAAAAACTTAGACACACTGAGAATTGTCGCGTCCCCTCGAATCGAGCTTGTCAAGCTCGGAAGAGACGAAGAGGAAATGGAGCGAGAGGCGCTTGTTTGACGAGCGTCACACGGAGAATGATGAATGTTTACTTTTCCTTTCGTGGGTGGCCCATCGAGCGTTTTTCCCCAGTCATGTGGACAATATTAGTGGGCTTAAAACGGCCACCACACGACTGCTTATGGATGACAGAAGGAGTGAGGTCATGGAAGCCGAAGCCTAGGAAAAATTTCGATAAGCCCCAGGCGTTCATCCGCTTCATCACTATGCAAAGTGTCTTTGTCCCCTAATTAAATTCGGTTCTAGCAGAACTGGCCAGACAGGCGGTCACTGCCAGCAGGCCTATAATAGAAGAAAATCCACTTGGCCTACTTTGTCGACTCAAGACTATTAGGACGCTCCGAGTGGAGCGGATTTTTCTTTCAACACGTCGACGTCTTCTCGGATGATGAACTTGGCTCAACGATGATCATGGAATGCACTGCTGTTATTCTCGTTTTCTTTATTCTGTTCTTTTCTCTATGGCGTGGCGTAGGTAATTCGTCGTTATTAAGCACAATGGCCCCGTGTGGGAACTGAAGTCACATTAGCACCATCTCAACTGGAACCGCGGCGGCGGTTCTAGTGTTGTGCTGATAACTCGGCTTCTGTTACTTCTTTGGAGCCACCGCACCGTTTTCGTCCCGAATCGATCGATGTCAAAGATGACGACCCTGATGATTATGACGAAAGCAGCGCTGGCGGCCACTGTTGGCGCAATTTGTCTCACGGGAGTTCTCGTCGTCAACGGTGGTCCTCCGTTCCGTTATTGTTCAACAATCCCCTAAATGTCTCCGATGAATGTTCTTCTTCAACTCCGTCCGAGCTGTTCTCTTTTGCTCGGATACAGGGTGAGCAAAACGACGAAACCGAATCCTCTACTTCTGGAAAACTTCAAGAAAAACCGAATGACGGAGAGCATTCGATAATAGATTGACCCGAACTCAAGGGTCAACAACCAGCGTCAGCTCGGACCGAGTTAAAAAATGACTCGATTCCGGTTTTCGATGCTCAGCTTAACATTTAGCGGGTTAAGCTGAGTGAGGGCGGATGGTGACGGCACCAGCAGAGCCGGCCATAGGTGAGGCTCTCGGGGAACGAAGCTCCCCTAGGACAACGAACGGAGCGGCGGTATTCTTGTAGCAGTGTGCTTGCTCGCTCGCTTTCTTGTTCGCCTTGCCTACGACACGACTGCCCCACCCATTCTTCTACGACTGGGCAGGCAAGGGAGCAATCCAAGCCCACCCAACCGAGCTAGCATACCACCCACCACAAGCTAGATACCTGGAGAGCCCGACCGACGAGGCCAGCGACCATCTGTGCATATCGTCTATTGTCACATGGAGTCTTTCTTCCTTTTTCGTTAGGGTGGGTCCGGCTGCGGGTGGGAAGGCGGACTCCATCTCCCTCAATCTTCCCTTGTCGGTCCCTTGCTCGGTGTGTCGATCCGTACGGCTGTCTACTTTGGATGGGGCAAATTGGACATTTAGACATGAGGGCAGGGGTGAAAGAATCTCTGTCTTGTCCCCTGGGGTCTTCCTCGCGCCCCGCGCCGGCACTGCCGAATGTGTGGCCACGGTCACGGCCGGCGCAATTTCACAGAGTAGAGTCGTGCGTCTGTCGCGGATTCTGGAAGTGATTTGCGTTGGAAGCAGCTCAGGAATACTTTTCGTCAAGAGGACGCGCCAATCTCAAACAGGAACGGAGCAGACCGGGGACTAGGACGACACACCAGGATTTCGAGAGGATCAGTTCATCCTCCTGGGTTTCGAGGAAGCGGTGTCGTGTGCTTCGGAGATATTGCTCTTCCATTCCAGGATGATCGACTTCTCCAGTCGCTTCGATCTGCTTCTCGCGTGAGTGCTCGTCCATCTTTTGGTCGAATATCGACCGATGTTGCTGATCATCCTTGTCTCATGCTTTTCTGGCAATTGAGTTACTCTACTTGCTCGATTCCGCCCTTGCTACAGAGTCCTTTTGTTCTTCTCTTGGCCACAATCGTTGTTTCTGCTGTTGAAACTGTTGTAGGTGTCGTCTCGGCATTGCCGCTTGTTGTTGCCACCGACAACGCCGCTGTCCTTCGCGAGGGTTTATTGGCTGTCGATTGCCCCCCCCCCCCTTTCCCCCACCTCCCTCCTGGCTGAGTTTTTGCTCCCCGCATGGATTACGTTGTTCTTCCGCGCTCACGATTCGCCCCGCTCCAGGGTACGCGAGCGAGCGAGCGATGGTCGGTCGCTCGACACACCTCCCTAAAACTCTGCTCACCCCCAAAAACCCCAAATACCCCAAAGCGACCGACTCACATTCGACAATAAGTGTATGACTGGCCTCTATTGCCTTCAGCCGGAGTTGAGTGGTTGCTCCCATTGGACAATGTTTCAATTCGGATACGTGTGCGACGAAGTCGTGCTCGCCGGCGGCGGCGCGGCGTTCCGATGTCTACTCATGCGATCCATAACCATATGACATTTTATTGAGTTTGAAATAAAATCCTGGGAGCGTGAATATCCACCTCACGAATCCGAAAGTTCGGACTCATGTATTCAAACTTTCATTCGAATGATGTCCCGGGGTGTCGAGCTCTCGCGATGGACTTGACTCACGACATATTTTTTTTTTTTTTTCTCATTTCCAGGTGAGTTCTACCGGTCGAGATAAAGCAGCTCGGGACGCATTCGGTGGTGACGTCGACGATGGTCGTTGAGCAGCTTATATCATGTGGCTTTGCCTGGTTGGGTTTCGGAACACGCGACTTAGTGTTGGCGTGGGTATCTCGTAGCTGTAGTTTCGTGTACGGAATACTCACGGAATACGGCTGCCGAAGATAACGATGCGGTTTCGTGTCAGCAGATAAGACTCCTCGACAAGCTAAACGTAAACTCGAATGCTAGATGTCCTTTGGAATCGTCGCGAGTCGTTCGAGCTAAAATGTCACGGATTTTCTTCAATCGTGTCCGAGATCGGAACATCGAGGATTCGTTTTCAGTTCTTTCTCCTCAACTTGGAGCTATCTCATTTTTTTTTCTCGTTAGAAGCGGTGGTGAAAAAAAAAATAACATCGTTACTCTCGCGTCTTCTCGATATCCATTGCTGTCTTGCCGTGTGCGCATTGTCCATTCGGAATTCGCGACTTATTGAAATCACAGCGTGGTACCTGAAAGCGTGAATCACAGTATGGCGTGGGCGCCGGCCGACTTGTTGACGGCACTGTTTGCAGAGTTTGGCTTTTCTGGGGCACTCAAGTGCGGATCGAGAAAATGTAGCGAGGAATGAATAATAATAATTTATCGAACGGTCACGGCGACTCCGTTTCATTTCGCGTCAAGAAGCAGAGCTCGACTTTTGAGCTTGAAAACGAATTTCTCCCGATTTCCAACGGAATTTCGGATCGAATTCAACTCTCGGCAGTTCGTCAAGGTATTTCGGTTGCTGAAACAAAGCATCGACTCGGACCAACGATACGCGGCTGAAGAGCTGGTGTCACGAAGCAACGGAGTTCCGCCATGGTGAAGTTCCTTCGTTTCTTTGCGAAGTAGCCGCAAGTTCTTCATGATCTATAGATATTTAGGAGGCCCAAAGGAAGAGACGGAAAAGAAGAGTCCTCATGTCAACCCGGCACACAATCGACCATTACGGTGTCGGCACCAAGAACGGCTAGTTGCGGACAAGACTCACTTAACAACCTCGGTCACTCACTTTCAGAAGCTTCGTTTCTCTGTCCGGATTCATATCCACTCACGAATATCTTCTCGTCGAAGCTCGAAGAAGATTCGGGGGAATTCTATCATTTATCCGATTCTCATTCAGAGTTGTTCTCGCCGGTACTTTTTCATGAACGACAGAAGCTGTGAATGAATGCAATTGCGAGCAGGAATCTTCCTCGAGAAGAATTTCCGAAAGTTTATCTCCGAGGTGACGCCTTTCGCCGTCCACTCGAGGCACGGCTGGCCGTCGGACGCTAACTTTCTGGTCGGTTACCCGGGGACAGCCACCGTAGTGGTGGCTTTATATCTATCTAAATGTGTAAGTTTCTGTGTGTTTGTGCGTATTATCATAGGCATCAACGAACTCGGCAGCGCTGGATGGAAGATCATCAACAGCAGAAGCGGCAGCATTTCGAACGGAGTCATTCACGGTTCCAGCCGGCTGCCCTGCCGTCCGGCTGAGGACTATGTAAGGTCTGCTGGCGGGATGGCGAGCTTTTTCTTCTCCATCCACTTCGTCTTCCTCTCCATTTCGTGCCTAAGAGCTGAAAGAGCCACCATGATGCTGCTATCTGAGTGTGTAATTACAAAATGATTATCCACTCGACGTTTTTCGGTTGTTGTCGTCGTCGTCGTCGTCGTCGGAGCGGCCACGACTCGCGTTTGTCCGCCGCACCGCTTCCATACTTCACTTGATTTCTGGGCGGTGCGAAAAGCTCACCTCTGAAAGTGTCACACAACATTCCAAACAAATGGGACCATCACACCTACGGGTCCACCTCCCAATTTATTGATTTGTGGTCGCCGGTTTCACGCGAAGGAATGAAGAGCTTCGTCGGGACGAGGTCGTAAACTTCACGCCTCCAAACAGAGCACTTTTTTGAAGATTCGAGACGGGCTAGAAAAATTTCGAAACGTGGAGGAGACCGGTCCTGAGGTATTTCAATTAGCAGCAACTTGGACGATTTCGTATCTGACGAAGGAAATGTTGTTTCCCAAGAGCACTCATTCGCTTTGTGGTCCCGAAACTTTCCCGGGAGAAGTGGAGCAACAGCTACCACAGCGGGTTCTAATCATTCTGAGTTGCGAGTTGCTCGATCCGGGAGTTTGGATTGTCCAGGGATCGAAGCAGCGACGCCCTGTGGCCACCGCAATCGTTCTTTGCTCGAGGCCGTAGTGATTCCGCCGACTGACAAACCGGGTGATCATAAATAATCCTTTGGCGATACTCTCTGTCGATGATTGGAACAACATGGAACAGAGCGGCAGGGATTTTCGTCGCTTTCGTCGCGGGAGATGAAGCGAAGCAGAAAGCGAAAAAAAGAAACGATGACACAGAATCCGACGAGATGATTTGCATTCGGCAAGTGGAAAAGACTCTGTTGGTTTGTTTTCCGCCGTTTTTCCGCTCTTCATTGCTTTTTCGCGCGCGCGCGCGCGCGTGCGTGCTTTACTCGAGACCGGCGACAATTTATTATCGCGGCAAGCGACGTCAAACCTGGATGCGCGGCATTGCTTCTCGACGAGGATTTCCAATCCGCTAAGATTAATAGAAAAAGCTGACGCGAAGAGGAAGGAAAGAAAAGAAAAAAAAAACAACACGGCGGTCACACATCGGCACACACTTACTCGCGAAAAGGGCAGCAGCAGATGCGATTCCCGAACAGAGCAAAGCTCGCGGATACAAGTGAAGCGTACGGATGAGACGCCCACAAACATTTGCTTCGTTCATTCCTCGCCCATCGACAATCTTGTTCATTTTCCCTCGTAATTGAGTTAAGAGCTTCTCTTACCGGTGGACGGACGGAGCTGTTCGCTTGCTGTCGGTCGCTCCACAAACAGACAGACAGAGACGGCTTTCAAATCGGCCGGGCTGGCCCGCTCTGCTCGCATGCGGCAGAGCCCCTTGCGCGGGTGGAAGAGAGAAACAACTACTTCATCACACAACAACGTCGACACAGCATTTACATTATTAACAACACAACGATAACAACTCCCTGCTTGCCTGCCTGCCTCTTCCCGTATATGGAGTCTGCAATAAGTTATCCCGTGAAGGAGATTCCTCCGCGCCGGCCGGCCGCTCGCTCGCCGCAATTAGACACCCATTGTCAAGAATCACTGCTCAAACGATGCGGATTCGCGAACAACAATTACAACCGGCCGACGCAGAGGAGACCGGAACACCGGATCCAAACTATTAGAACAAAGCATGCGATTCCAACCGAAACAGCTGGACTCTCATCGCGAGATGACGATTCTCGAAAGACGTCCTCGGAGTCTGGCGCGTCCGTTCCTCGTTCTCGAAAACCTCACTCAGACGAAAGAGGGATTCTTCTCGAAATTCTTTCGTCGTTCGCGCACTCGCTGACTCGTGTAAGTGATGTCGCGGTTGAGGGTCGATGAAGTTAGCAACGATTCGAGACAATCTATTCGTCGAAGACACTTGGAATTAAGTCGTCGTCGAACGACGTCCTCTCCGTCGTTGTGGTCGTCTTTACTTGTCTACTTTGTCTTCGTTTCGCTGCAAACGCTCGAACGCTGGTCTAAAAATTCGCCGAACGACAACACTAAACTTTAGCTGCTGACGCTTTTATTAGACGTGCGCATTTGTCTACGCGACTGAACTACGATCTGAGTGGTGAACCAACCGCCGGCCGTTGAGTCGAGCAACGAGCCAGCTGAGGGCTTGTCTAGAGAATTTCAATCCGACATCTTTATACGCGTTCGCTCGCTCGCTCGTTCAAACGACGCTGCTCGTTGTGGCAACTTCACTCTGCCTTCGCTTCGACTTCAGCAAAACTTGGACGCTGAGCTTCTTTCGCGGATTTCGCGTCCAATGCTCCACTTCCGATCGATGAGTTTCCTTGGCATCATCAGTCGTTTGGAATCAAGAAGTTTTCGAACATTCTCGGAACGAATTTGGTTTCTCGTGTCGTTGTTGTCAAAGAGTTCGATTCGTGACGCGCGAACCTGCCGTGCATGGGGACATGCTCGACGATGATGGCCACGTACATCGTTAAATCATTAGTTCGGCTGCGTAAGGACGCGTCAGCGTATTCGATCAAGCGTACGGAGCTGAGTTTCCATAAGTGCATATACCTCGCGATAACAACAATCGCGTCGCGTCGGTTAGATTATTAATTTGATTGTTGTTAACGGCTCGATCGAAGATCCGCGGCCGGCAGAGGACGTATGTGGGCTGGCATAGGTGGTCATCCTCGCTAGTGGAGTCATCCAGACATTTTCCGGGATCACTCAGCCAGGACGCATCGTCGCTCGTCCCGAGTATGCAGATCCTGTCCGGTGGGCGAGCACAGGCGCTGCGTGCCACGAGTACCTACACGGCATTCATTACACGATGCGTATTTAATTACAACCTATGAACGTATTGTGGCAGCTCGCCATCCGATTCGATAGCGGTTGCGGCTAGGACGAACGAACAAGTAGACGGGATAACACGGTCGTATTGGACGAGTGCGATTCCATCGTTCCGTTCTAATGGATGCGATCGACTTCCCATGCTTGGCGGACCTCGCTCGACGATTTCTCCCGAAAATCCTCTTCTTCCATGAAGTCGTCCGCTGTGGAACGACACTTTGACGGGGGAACGGCTAGGGTCCCGTTGCACATTGTCCGCTGGAGGTGTGTTCCTCGTTATTCCATTCTGATTGATGACAGAAAAGACCTTCTGACCGTGCCTGTTCCGAGACGGAAATGGAATTCTCGTCTCTTTTCTGAAAAGAGTTCTCAAGAAGAGACGCCGCGGATCAAAGCGGAACAACTACGCGGAAGAAGTTAGCGGCTTTGGGACAAATGTGTCACGTTTAGTGTCGGCGTTTTTGATGTCGTGACAAGCCGACTGTGTGAGCCAGACCTCACGAATCACGGACCAGAAAAGAACGGTCAGGGAGGCAAGTGCATTTCGACGGTTCTGATTTCACGGAGGGAAACTCGCTGACGAAAGTGAACAACACGCATCGAATCCGTGAAACCTGAAAGAGGTCTTCCGCGGAAAGTTCCAGAATCAGTGATGATCGAACTCAGTGGCAAAGTGGAAATCTCTGCTCTCTGCTGTGGCCTGCTTCCTGCTTTCGCTCTTCTTTTCTTCTGCTTCCTCTTTTCTACTCGCTGCTCTTTTTGGGTGAGAAGTGTTTTACCCTGATAAGGAGGAGGTCACCCGACTCCAGCTTTTACCAACGTCTCCCAGGAGCAACGTGCGACGCACGAAAGAAGCAAAGACTGGCCGAGCAGGAAGGAAAGCGGGCGGGCGGGCGGACATATGAGAGCAACGAAAGAAACGAACTCGGGCCGGGGAAGGCTATCGAATGGAGAGTTGGGCAATGCCTGCATCGAATCGCATCGACCTCTCAGATATCTCTATAGCCATTGACCGGCATTTGATGTAGCGGTGCTGATACCGCGTCGAGAAAAGAACAATTCGTTTAGGAGCAGATTGTTCCCGCGTCCAACGGCAAGAATAACGACACGGACTGTTTTGGCTGAGCGGAACGGAGGCATCTGAAGAAGAAAAACAAGATGGAGACACAAAAAAAGTTAATGCAATTGAAACAATTATCGTCATATAAGCTTTCAGTGCGTTGTGTTCACATCGGACTGCGGTATCTTCTGCTTCGCTCGTTCATTTCGGACTGCTTTGATAAAAAATGAAGTGGATGCGACTGTCGCTCGCGGCGGTGATTCCCGCTTTCAGATCAGGGTTCGATTCTTTATTTCTTCCCCGTCTATCGTTGCAGAAAAGTCTCTAAAAACTTTTTTTAATTCATTTACAACGATCTGTTGCAGAAGACAGATTAAATGCTCTCAATACGAGCGTGAGATCCGATCGAGGGTTGGAAATGTTTTCCATCTTCGCTCCGTTATGGATTACATATTCACGGAGCCCATCGGAACCATCGGACGGCAAGGGTCGTCGTATAATTGGTTGACCTCTGCAGACCGGTCCCGATCCCAACCGCGTGGAAGACCATAAACTCCATTCAGAGAAAAAAAAATGAAGATGAGAGAAGGAAATCAGAGGGTCAGCATAGTCCGAAATTACAAATGCGAAGAGCTACGCCAGGGTCAATGTTACTTCACGTCTGACACTCGACGGTCACCATCGAATCGGAAGGCATCGAGTTCTCCAGAAGAAAAAACGGAAAACACTTCGAAATCCTCAAAATCTAGAAGTCTCACGTTTTCCGGCTATTCTCAACTTTCTCGACAGCCGAGGAGCCACAAAAGATTCCGAAAATTGAAGTGGAAGAGAGAAAATCCAAAATGCGGACTAAAATTTCATATCAAAATTGCGGAAATTCAACCGAATCTTGATTGAGAACTTGGTGTCGTTTTCTGGCTAATGTACGGGATGCGGTGTATTCAACACCTGGATCAACAGCCGGTCGGGCAGTGCCAGGCGCTGGTGGTGGTGGTGAACTGTTTAGCAACCTCTCAACGGACTCTGTGACCTCCAGAAAGAGAAAAGCGCATCCAAGCACGTTCGAAAAACAAACAAGGATCCGTCTTCTCCGGCGCCGTGGCTCCTGGACGTCCCTGCTGGCGGCGGAGAGTTTCGACAGACAGCCGGGAAGAGCAGACAAACGAATTTCTGACCCAGGGTCGAACGGAACTGTCTCTTTTGGTCACGGCCTCGTCTGCGCCGAGACCACGGCGAAGTACCAGAGGTGGAAAATTGGACGATGAAACTGACATGGAGAACAGCAGGAGAAGAATTCTAGTCAGAAATGTCTCCACAAAGAAATTGAAAATTGAAATTGCGTCCGAACGCATATACTTTCGATCATCATCATCATCATCCATATAATTTCAGAAGACGCGAAACCAAGAGATCGTTCAGAGCTCATCTCTGTTGGTAATGGTTGGTCATGCCTGAATCGATCGACTGCTGGTTTGACTTTTTGAAAAGCTTTTCAGCGGGGCTGGATGGTCTTCTTCGCCGAGCAGCAGGCGGGAACGGAGGCGAATCTGAAACTCATCCCAAGAGGCCATGATCCTGTGTTTGAATTTGAGCGCGCGTGACGCCGTTTGCCTCTTCGAATGTCTGTCAGGTCGGCAATCTATCTGCGCGCGTCTGCCACTGTGGGTGCTGCTTATCTGAGGTTCAAAATATAATTTCAGCGACAGCGACTGGGTGGCCGAGCGTCGGTCGGTCGGCTGCTGGCTCGCTGGTCTTCAATAGACTTTAGTTCCCATGCAGACAGGAGCGAGTGATGAGCGTTGGGTGAAAACGTTGGATGGGTGCCCCAAACTGGCTCCGAACTCGCTTCGCTTACCTCGCGGGAGAGACCCCCCACCTGGTTTTCATCGACGAGACCTCTGACTCCTCCGTCCGCCTGCGTGGCTGTTGATCTGTCGGCCGCGCGGTCGTTTCGACCGTACGTCCCAGCCTGTCTTTGGTCGGTCGCTCGCTCGCTCGGCCGCTGTAGCATCGTTCATGTCTAGCTGCGAGTGTTGTGTGCGTGTGATTATCCACTTGGCTGTGACTCGGTGGCCATGACGAGGCTGGATTCCGTCTTCTCATCTGGCATTTTGGATGACCGCAGCGGCACAGAGACCGCGAGATGATCCCTGTTTTGTGGATCCGTCGACTTGGTGTTCTCACGCACGACTCGGAGCTTTCTTCATTTGCACGATTCGGACTCTTCCATCCCCCGTCGTACTCGACAGTTGTGATTCTCAAAATCGACGACTTGGGCTGCGTTTTTGTCTTTTTGTCTTTTTGAATGTCTCCTGAAGTTTCCGTTTGCGGAATTACGGAATTCCGGGATTTCTGAGCTCCATGCAGCGGTTTCGAAAACACCGCGCTGGAAGCATTTGATGCCGACGAGAAGATCTTGGGGGCGAAGTTCTGTTCGTTCTGTACCTGGGTCAATAAATCAACAATTTTTTCGCTCAAGTGCCAAAAAATGAAGTTTTGAGCACTTGCGAGTAGAAGGGAGAAGGGTAGCGAGGATCATCGTTCATTACATTCAAAGTAGAAGACCCGCAGCGTCGTTTTGAGTGTTCGCCGTTGCTCGGTCTTCTTTTTGGCCAGGGTGTCGACATTTCGGAATTTAGGAGCTCTGTGTTTTTGTCCGCCTGCCTGCCTGAGGAAGGAAGCGAGACACGAAAAAAGAGAAACGGAAGAGAGGAAGACACTTCGGCTCTCGCGCCTCGGCGTGCCGCCACCTCCGCCTGAGGCATTCTCCGAGGAAGAGGCGAGAAGAAGTCGAGGGACATATTTCATAATATTTTATAACACAGCCAGCCTTGCGGTCTTTGTCTAACACTTCGCCGGGTGGCGGCCGAACCTACCAAGAAGCAGCCAACGTAAACCCAGCGTCGTCGTCGTCGACGACATCTACTGTACATAAATTTTCATAGCGAGCCGGAGCCACTCGAGCTCAGAACAAAAAAAAAAAAAAATCCGCTGTGGCTGCACAGAATTCGGCCTTTCTTTGCAGCGGGCGCCGTTTCTGAAAAGCTTCAGCGTGTGTCGAGGTAAATAAAACTCTTGATTGAACTCTTCAACTCGACGTGAAAAGCGATGACTCCAACTCGATGAAGATTAGAGAAAACTCACCGAGACTCGAGTTGTTATTGGTTCTTGCCAGAAGCGACAACGAATTCCAAAATTCGGTTCCACTGGAATCGAGATCTTGAATCTCCGCTCGACGGCTTGTCACCGACTAGATTTCACACTTCGTCTCGCGCTCCGAGGCCTCTCCGTCATGATCCGCCATCCCTCGAGTTGTCATCTTCACCTGTCTGAGTCTTCTCCAATAGATCTATCTTCTCGACGATTGTCTGTACTCATGAGCGGTCGTCTCTGTCTCTCTCTCGATAGGCTTAACAGAGAATCACGCGAGAAATGTCAATATTCAGATTTCTTCGATGCACTTTGTTTCGACGGGCTTTCGTTTATCTGACAAGGGCCACACAAGAACACGCACTCACGGAGCCGATGGGAATCGTGCCGAAAGTGGAAATCACAAAACGTTACAGATGTTCAGACAACTGATGCAAAAGAGCGAAATATGTAGAAGTTGAGGCACTTTGAGAAAGTTGCGGAATTCGCATCAAAATCAACGTGGGTAAATTCCGTTCAGAAGTCGACAAGTCCGAGTCGGAGGAGATTTCCGAGTTTGAATGCTGTGCTAGAAACGAAGGCAAAGACGAATTGAGTCTTTCTTTGTCTCACAGCCGAACAGTAAGTGCGGCGGCCGACGCCTCGTCGTTGCATCTCCATATCACTCACGCCATTAAACAGCTTCTGGTGTGTCGTAACGGCCAGTTTATTTGTTGGGGTCCGAGTCGATTTCAATTCTTCTGGTTCCATAAAGAGGCCCGAACAGTCAGAACCAATTCAGTCAGCCAGTATCTTCATCTGGCGGAGCAATGCCATCTACAGTCGGCAGTAGCGACAGATTCTTGACAATTAAGATGGCCTGAAGTCGATACGACTCCCCGCCGCCGCCGCTGCTGCTGCAATAACGATCCAAAGCGTCGTCGATTCGTCGTGGGAGGAGTCTGGATCGCTCGAAATAACTAAAGTCTTCTTCTAAACTCGTTCGAACGATGAGCGTCCACGAAATTCCTTCGTTGCTCGGAGATAACGAAACAAAACGGAAGGAAATTTCGCGGATCATCGATCAATTCCTCGGGACCACCGCAGTTCCGGTGACCAAAGTGAATATTCGTTCGATGTAGATGATTAGATCAAATACATATTTTCATTTGACTCGACGACCGGGAAGGTAAAGAAATGGAAAAGAATATCTACGTTAGACGACGTCGCGAAGAAAAACGAAAGAAAAAAATCTGAACATTTTTTCTCACGCTGTCTTACTGCCAGATTTCATGACGCCGATGACGTTTGCGGCGTTAGCGATGGTGGTGGCGGCAAATGCGGTTTTGGTAGAGTTGGCAAAGTGACGATTTGTTTGCTGGTGTCGGCGTCGTCAACGACGACCCGTTGGACACACAGTTTGAATTTCTTCCGCTGCTCTCACGACCCGGTGTGACCAACGACAACAACCGAGAGGAATTTTAGCCTGCGGAAAAAATGCAAATGTTCATGTTTCGGATTCGGCCGAGTGAGTGCTTACTTTTCACTTGACATTTGGCACGACATTCTCCACGCTCAATTTATGGAGAAATCTGATGACGAGAAGAACACCTTCACGGCGACGAGCATGGTCCCCCTCACTCATCGTTCCAGGATGGTTCAACTTCGATTCGAGTTTGGAGATTATCGCTTCGGATCGGAGCTTGTTAGCTCGTCAAAGACGCGCGGCGAAAGCAACAGGCAGCGAAGGAACGGAGGAGCAAGCAAGACAGTCGGGCAAACGAATGGAACTTTTGACGCGTTGACAAAAGACCTGCAGAAATCGGATACAGTTTTTGTTGGCTTCATTGTTAGCCAAGCAGACCGTCAGACCGTCAGTCAGTCAGTCAGCATTGCAGTGTCGTCGTCTTTTTTCTTTCATTCTTTTCTTCCGTTTTGACGTCTTTCTGTTCCAAAAGCCCCTCTTTCAGATGGAGTTTGAGCAATGTCTGTCAGAAGGCGCGCACATTCGGTGCCAGCACCCAAGAGTCGAGTCAATTTTTTTTGTTTCTCCAATGGAGACAGGTGCTTCTTCTTCGAATGTGTTTCTCGCTTCTTTCGTTTCTGTTGGACGTTTGAATCATCAAAAGTGAAAGAAATAAAGAAAAATTAAATCACTTGAATCGCATAAACATCGAAGGGTCCGCGTGCCGTTCATCTCGAGATTTTCTGTCCATTTCGTTTTTTTTTTTGAATTCCCATCCGTCGAGAGATGGAATCATCCGATCTTATTGTTTCGTTCGAACTGAGGTCAGAGCCGGGGTCAGTTTTGAATTTTCCGCGGGGACGAGGGAGTTGGCAAAGTCTGGCTGAGGATGAGTTCAGTCGTTGAAGAGCATCATCGTCTTCATGCGAAGGAACTGAAGTCTACGAAGATGGTTTTGAAACAACAAATCAGAAATGGTTTTCGTCTCGATGAGTCGATTCGGCGGCTCCTCCTTCTCCAATTTCCTTCTCGAGAATCATCGTTTTGTTGTTGATTTGTCGGTGCGTTCGTCATTGTCGATGATGATGATGATGTGCAAACGGAGATGCAGTTTAGAAAATTTCGTTTTGTCTTCCCGCTGTTTGCCGAGCAACAGTAGCGTTTGTTCAAAACGAACAAAAACGAATGCACGACCAAACGACCAGGTCCTCAAGTCTTCTGTGGGCTTCCCGCTCGCTGCTAAATTCGTAAGCAAAAGCACTCGACGCATAGGGACGAACAGAAGGAAAATCGACGATTGTTTTGACGGAATGTCAGAGGTCAGAGTCGGCAGTAAATAATTTCTTTACGATCGAAGTCATTTGCAAACGAAGGAGGAACTTCTGTGACCGACCAATTGGTCAGGCAAGAGCTCTTATTTCGCTCCATGTAGACCTGGAAGTCGATTTCTGAAGTTTTTGAAACTGCATCTTCAGGCTTCAATCCGGGATCTGAGGATAGTGTTTCGAATCCGAGCAACATCCCAACCGAAACGAACTTCCGACTCGGATTGAAGTTTCGAGTAGCGTGAATTCACGGCTCGGCACCCGTGAACTTCGAGCTGAGATTGGCGTGACTGGAAGGCTGTTGATTCTCGCTAGTTCGGCTGCTCATCACACACTGTCAGTTGAATACGCTCCTCCCTAACGATCGTGTCGTGTATGTACTGTCGTCACAGTCATCAGACCCTCGGCTTTATCTCTAGCCGCAGATCAGAAACTACGAAACACCCGTTCATCTCTGACACATGTTCTCTCAGGTAGCGGGACGAGATAAGATCTTCATACGACATCCAACAACTCGGTCGACCACTCATCCGTGGGTGTTTCGTTTCCTTGATGGAAGTCACGAACCTCCCGGAATAGATTCACTTCCAGTTCGCTTCCATCGATAATGTCCCGAACCATTCATCGAATGTTACCACGAGTTCGTTCTGACGAAGTGTATGATGCCGAAAGTTTCACTAGAAAGAAACTTCGCCGTTAGTGAGTCTACATCAAACTCAGAAATGTGTTTCGGTCGCGTCGGACGAACATCAAAAACCTTTCTGGCTGTGAGCACACAACAAGGTCTCCCAAACTACGACGAATGCGATTTTTATTCAAAATAGTTCATCGCGTGCATCTAGCGAACCGAAGAGGAAACACAAAAACAACAACAACGACGATTTGTCGTAGAAATGAGCGTACGAGCCTTCATGTTGTGCAACCTCCCCGTTTTGTTTGCCTACATTCACCTCCGGGCTGCTTCACTTCAAGTTTTAGATCGCTCCACCGACTAGACGTTCAGTTTTTCTGAATTCTGTTTTTTTCCTTTCCAGATTGAACTACCTGTTCGGAGGACTTCGTTCTAGAGGCTACCACGTGACCAACGTGATCCTACATTTTATTTGCTGCGTGCTGCTGAGTATGCTCGCAAAATGTTTGACGACAGCTCACAGAAGTAAATCGAATGCCGCCGCAGCGGTCCAGAGCAGCTGTAAAGTTCGACAAAGTTCACAAATGACTTCATCGGATGTGTGGTCTGAGAGCGAATCGACTTTCCTGCGACTCGCACTCGTCGCAGTCTTCGGAGTTCATCCCATACACACCGAAGCGGTGAGTTGTTCCGTGCCGAAGACGACTCCACCGAGAATGTGAATGTGACGGTCGCAAGTAATCGTCCTCGACCGTGATTTCAGGTGACATCGATCGTGGGCCGGGCGGACGTGCTCTGCGCTGTGTTTTATCTTTTGTCGATACTAAGCTTCGTGAAGTCGTGCGACGAGACCGAGCTCACGAGTGGAGAGCTTTCACACGAACGAAACCAGAGGAACAATATTCGAGCCGAAAGCCATCCATTCAGTCTGGGAAGCGAAGCTCCAACGCAGCTGTGGCTGGCGATGGCGTTCGGAGTGATGTCGATGCTGAGCAAGGAGCAAGGAATCACAGTGTTCGGAGTTCTGATCGTGTACCGTCTGCGACTTCTCTGCAAGCGACCTTCAGCCTTCCATTGGTGAGTTCCTCTCACTCATATTTATTCATCCATCTCAAGTCCTGCCTGAGTGCATGTCGTCAGGGAGCATCGGGACTCGTTTTCTTGACAACATGTTCTCCATTCAGCCAAAAGCTCGGCAACATCGGCTGCCGCGGCTACAACGCCGGGGGCCAGACGGCTGTTGTGGCGAAAAGATCTCGACAAGTGTTGATTTGCATTTGTGAGCCAGCCAGCCAGCCAGACAGACCGGCGCGGCGCACTGAGATAGGGCAGCACCGCCGTTGTAGCCTTCTCGCGGCACCACCCCACGATCCTTCAGACGTGGGGTCCGTGTGGCAGACCACGAGGCGGGCGCCCACCTTCAAAAAGTTTTCCGACCAACCGAGAAGCGGCTCTGGATCCTGCGAATCCGTCTTCTTGGGAGTTCAGTCAGACAACTTTTATATGATAATAGGCCGCCCGCAGAGTTGTGAGATCGTCGGCTAACTTGAGGAAGAACCTCACTCCTCGCCAGAGAGAACAAACTGCGCTGCCAAGTGGATACGTTGCTCGAAATCATGATCAAAGCGTTAGTCGTGAAAATCCGAACTTTGTTGTTTGCTCTTGAACTGTGCGGCGAATCGCGTGGTTTATCGAAGTCACGTTTGGAACGCGATGGCAATTCCTCTGGTTGAGATTTTGTTCTAATCGCTCGGTTTGATCGAGTTGTTAAACATCATTACATTTGCTGATGTTGTTGCTCATGCGGTGCAACAAGCCGTGAGGTGCAGCTGGAATCCGCGAAAACTAGAATATGTAGTTCCCTCCTCCATATCTTGCTGGAAATCAAGCTTGACGGTTACCACACGTGTTCAGCCGAAACCTGTGTGCATTGTATCACAGGGACAGCTTGTGTTATATCGGACTCGTACATCACATCTCGAAAACCGAATCCGTACACCGGGAGTTTGCGGTTCTGTTGCAAAGATCTCATGATAAGTAGACCCTACAACATCTAGAGCAAGTTCCTCAAGTGGGGATGCTGGAGAGGAGTTTCCTCCTGGCTGGCGGATCTCTCCGACGATTCACTTCATCAGCATCGCCGGTACTCCATGATAATGGTTCACAAGCGGGAAAACAATTTTCGATATTTGTTGCTGATAACCGATGCAGCCAATGTTGAGGGGAGGCTTCCATTCTAGCGGGAACTGAGGCTGCAAGAGGGAGGAAGCAACTTGACCGTGGTCGCTCCGTTAGGGCCTCGTTGCCCCCGATGCGAGATCTTGGGCCTGTTACGTTACGCTACGTTGCCGAGCGAGTGAGCGGGCGGCAGGCAGGCAGGCAGACTGTGGGAGCACCGTGAAGGTGGAATCTTATCATGGGTCGGTCGTCTCCTTCGAGCTCAATGGCTCTCCATTAGTGCTTGGTTTCGTTTGGGTTCTGCATTATTCATGCTGCTAACATCTCCTTCTAAAAGCCTAAGGCCGCTTGAACGAGCTAACGTGGCCACGCAAGCGAGCCGACTAGCCAAGCTACTAGTAGCTACATAAGAGCAGCTATTTCACTACACACTATTGCGTTGCTCTTCAGCCGCATCAACGTCTGCATATCGAGTGCACGATCGTGCGCCGCTCGTTTTCGTTCTCCCTCTCTCTCTCTCTCTCTCGCTTCCAATTCCGTCACGACGACGATGCCCCATGAGGGTCAATCGTGCCGCATTTCACGCCTGAGTTTTAGACGGACTCACGAAATCGAGGTCATGTTCTTCAAAGTAACTAGGGACGTGATCGTTTGTGGGATTTCGAACTTGTTCCCGAGTCCAAGTTGGAAGCATCGTGTGTTTTTCTGATAGACGACTTCTAGGCGCGGGGGCCGCTCGCTACGCTCGCGGACCCAGTTGACTCCGGGCGCCGTAGCTGCAGGTACCGCGGACTCAAAAATCACGCCGGCATTATTCTCACTCCACTCGCCATCACTGAGTTCACATTGAGAGATAACTCGCCGTCTAACTTGGTATCGAAATTCGATGAATAACTTCGAAATGCTGCGAAATATCCGCATCTCGAATGAATACTCATCGAGTCGTTGGGAGACTATCCCTCGGCGGATCCCGTCGAGATCATCAACTTCGAACATAATCTGTTCTGTACTGCTCTGGGGTCCGGAACTGATGCTCGGTGTAAATACGCGAACTGAAAAACCGGCGGGCTTTGCGAAACTCGACCAGAGTTTATCGACTAGTGGGCTAGTGAGTCGCTTTCGGACAGACTCTCAGTAGCCGGGTCCAGCGCTGGCTGATTAATTTCTTTCCTCTCAAGGGCCTTTGCTCTGGAGCTCACAGACCCTTGCTGGAGCCGGGGCTTCTGCCTTTCGCTTTAGCTTTCTTTTTTTTCTTGCTAGCAGCTTCTCTCTTGTCGGGGAGGTATCGACAGCACCCTGCCGGTCAGGTTCGCTAGCGAGGTGTCGAAAGCCCGAAAAAGAGTTAGCAGCTTCATTTGAGATTGAGAAACAACGGAAACTACAGCGTTAACTTCAAGCCAGTCACCTGAAATGAAAAAGCACTTCATGACTGGACGAATAGTCCTACAGTTCCGTTCGATTTGTATCATAGCGCTTTGTTTTCCAGCTCTCCTGTGAGTCAACGCAACATAACGACGCGCTGCAGTCAGATCGTGCACTGGTTCACGACGGACGATCATCTCGTGACGACCTGCGTTACTTTGGCGGGTCTCTTCAGCTTCCGAGTGTTTCTGTTGGGAGGATCTCTGCCGAGATTTTCCGAACACGATAATCCAGCCGCACACGACCCTCATTTGCTCACCAGGTACGTTGAGAGGAATTCCGTCCTGGCACAATTCTTAGAGATTAGTGGAAAAGGATGGAGAGGTTCGTTAAAAACTCAAACGAAGCGGATCTCGGAATTCCGCTGAAAAGGAAGAGAATGATGGGGAACCACTCTAGTGGAAAGCACGGAGCGTTTAGGAGAAGAACGTTCTCGGGGTAAGAATCACGGAAAAACGTTGAATCCCTACCTGTTCTTCTCACGTACATCTTATACGATGAGTCTTATTTTGGAAAAAAGAGTAAAGACATGCTATGGATCAGGGGTGAATCACTTGCGATAAGGATCTACAAACAGTAAACGACGTTGCTCTCCTGAGCGTACAGTGGTCGGTCATGGCCGTTCACTTCTGGTGGCCATTTAGAACGATTCGGGGAGCGGATGAAGGTATCGCGAGATCCAGTTTTATTGTCAGGATTAGTTGGCGACTATCACAGTCGCTACAGCCTCCGCATCCAACTGGGGTCACCGAGCAGCCGACCTCTAAATGCGACGACTCCACTCTCTGTTGTACGGGGGCAGCGCGGGGGAGAGGAAACTCCCATCGATGCCAGCCATGGATGGAAAGAACGAAAAACGAACGAACATGGACGAAAAGAACGGAAAATCTGCTCGAGAACGCTATCACTGATTTCGGAGATCTCCCACAAGGGTTTCGGTTGGGGACACTTGTTACACTTGCACCCTGAATGTTGAAATCCTCGGTTCCGAATAAAATGATCCTAGGCATCGTTCTCTCCGACGAAATAGAGAAGTCTTCGACTGAGAATCATCAGAGTATGCTTAAGGGGACTGGCAGGTATAGCTCTCCTCGAACACGAGTGATATTTGCATTTTTTTTCCATCAAAAGTCGGAACCTAAGGATGAAAACTAGAAATGCGATAGAAAGTCCCTCCCCTTGGCTACACAACGCGACAAAGCGGAACTCATTTGGATGCGTATTAATATAGCAACAATGGATTTTATTAACAGTACGGAAAAAACTGGTCCAGGTCGCAGCGTCTCAGCCGTTCATCTGAAAGGGAAAAATGAGAATTTCTGTTATTCATGGAGCTCATGGCTATTGCCCTTTAAAGGGATATCTCGATACAGGTAGTTGAAGTTCTGGAAAAAAATCAAACTTAGGGGAAAATCCGAAAAAAATTTTTTTTTCAAATTCACTCGGCCTGGAAAAATGCACAAGGAACTTCGATTGAGAAAAGCTTTTAAAGGGCACAAGACGTCTCCTTGAGAGATCTTTCCCCGCAAACAGAACTAAGATATTCTCCGCGGTTCTCCGGCAACAGCCTGGACAAGCGGTGCGAATGGTGTTTCGAGAAAAATCGATTCAAAGTTTGACGGAAGTGTCATCTTCGGAGAAGTGTTAACTAAGACTACTCACCAGTCGGAATCGATGCCTGCGCCGTACGCTAATTCGTCCACGTCCGTAGCTTCGTCATCGTCGCTGCGAAGAAGCGGCGCGACTCGCCGCCGGCTTTGCTCGGCCATCTCACTTTCCTTGATTCGCACCTCGTTCCGGTCTTTCGTCATTGCTTCACAATTCTTTCCTACGGCGACACCCATCTCCTTCAAGATACACATCAGGGTGCCGGATCCTTCATTGAAAAGGCTGAGAGATATCGCAACAGCAGTCTGAAGCGTTTTATGCCCACAGAATCCCGTCTTGGGTGCGATTTTCCAAATGAGCGCGTGAAAACTTTCGTTGTTGTTCTGGTTGTCAGCTCCAATGCATCTCTCTAATAGACTCTTCCTTGTGAGATCTTCGTAGACAGGCTTGATGGCTCTCAGAACCTCTTCCGAGAATCCAGGTTGATGTTTGAAGTCCTTTTCTTTCCCTTCAGCTACTGCTTTCTGCCAGTCTCACCAACTGGTCCTTCCGGGTGTACAATACTGGTGACAAGGATTCTCGTCGGTCGACGCTCGGTGAAAGAAAGTAGCCCAGATGGCTTTCTTCATATTTTCAACAGAGTCAGAGTTCTCCCTTATGGCTTTTCCGAAGTATGCCTGGAGCTTGTTGATCTGTTTCGCAGTCAGACCGTTTCTACCCTTCAAGTTGGAGTTTTTCTTCACAAGATTCCGTAGCCGGGTACCCATCCGTTTCCCAACGTGTCCGATGCATTCTTTTTTGACCACTGGTTCTTCGTCACCGTAGGGGTTGGCATTACAGACCGCTTTGTACGCTTTGGAATCACCGTCTCCGATAAAGTGCTTATAGATAAGACTGTGCTGCTCTAGGGATCTGTTGAAAAGTTCTACAGCTCCGCTCGCCTCCATTGCTCCACTCTTGCCTACATGATTCACGTCGCACTCGGACTCGTGTGCTTCCATCGCGTCTTGGAATTCTGGGGAACCGGCGTGATTCTTCCATTGACGGCAGAAGCTACAGAACAGGCTTCTAACGGTAACGTCGAGGACTTTTCCTGTTTCTTTCCCGATGACAGCTACAAGTCCGTGCAAGGAAGAAAAACCTCTCTTCATCCAAGAACCGTCGATGGAAACCGCGACAGCGTTTTGATTCGGAAATCTCATCGCATTGCAAGTTGCCGCTCGCTCCTCTTCAGCAGCTTTCGTTATACAACGCTCTGATACGGTCGATGCGGCTGTATGCATAAGCTTGCAAGCTTCGGTGTAGGTGGATCTCTTTACGAATGGAAACAAGTCCATCACACCACAGAATAGTCCGATACCCCTATGTCCGACGCCTAAGAGGCGCATAGCGAAAATCATACGCTTGTTGATCTCAAATCCATTTTGAAGGTAGGGGCCAGAAGCGATCTCAACTAGTTGGCATCCAGAACAAACAACGCCCAACTTGAATCCGAGTCCCCGTATACCAATTGTCGTAAACGAAACATTTCTACCACACTTTCTGCATTGCACGAGCGCCGCCAACTCTGTGAAAACCGAATTGAATTCGAGAAGCACGTATTGGAATTTCTCGTTGACATCACACGAAAACTGATCACCAGACGACAACTTTCTCCCTGACCGCGAGCTCGGACGGTTTCTTTTTGGCTCCTTCTTCCATCTGCTGCTTCTAATCTTCTTCGGGGCTTGTCTCGAACGACTTTCGCGGCACCCTTTGCGATCTTTTCGAGAGATGAATGGCATCTCGAACGTCAACCGCGCGCAGGATAGCGCGCCAACCGCACAAGATAAACAAGCGTGTGTCCAGCATCATATCCCAGACACGCGCTACAGCGGCAGTTCTCCTATCGTTGTACTGTAAAGCGATGACAACACTAATTAATATACACCACCCCTAAGAACTGAGGTCAGGTATATTTAACCGAGAAACGGGATGCTCAATTTGGTGTCTGTGGCCGATTTGATGGGATATGTTCGTCCGGCCATCATGGCGCGAATTTTTCGAATTTTGGATCCGGACCGGTCGCGTTGTGAAGAGGAAGGATGTCAGATTTTTTTATGCTATCAAACAAAAAACCGATTTTTTTGACCATCTATACCTGCCAGTCCCCTTAAGGGCAGCAGGAAAGAAACGGATCGTATCCCCGACTCCAGGAATTGCGATCTTCCTCCTCCAGAGACGGCGATAAGATTCACATCGAGCTATTCGCTTACGATTTGATTCTATTCCAGGCTTTTGACCTACAGCTACCTTGCTGCGTTCAACATCAAGCTCCTACTCTACCCGGCAGTGTTGTCCTACGATTGGCAAATGGGTTCCGTTCCAGTCGTGAGTTCTCTGCTCGATGTTCGCAACTTGGCGACTGTTGCCCTGCTGGTCTGCGCGGGACGCACCATTCGACGCGTGGCGAAATGCGATTTCGGATTCACTACCGAACAGGAATCGCGATCAGAGGCCGTGTTTTCGACGGCGACTTTGACGACAACACCAAATGATACGAGCTTGGAGCAATTCAAACAGCAACCCGTTCTCACTCAAGGAATCCACAGCGAAACGGAGAACGGGCAACCGCTCTTCTTGGTCGCCGTTGCTCTCTTCTGCCTTCCGTACATTCCAGCCTCAAATCTTTTTGTCACCGTCGGCTTTGTCGTCGCTGAGAGAATTCTCTACATACCGAGTATGGGTTTCTGTTTAATGCTCGTCGAAGGATTCCGCCGGCTTCTCCACCAAATGCAGAAACCTACAAACTCGAACGGACGACGGAACATTCAGTGGAACCGTGGTCAGAGATTGCTGTTGCTCATTCTGGTTTTGTGGACAGCGATCGCCGCCCTGCGCACCGTGCGACGCAACGTCGTCTGGACATCTCGCGAAGCCCTGTTCGAGTGAGTGAAGATGCATTCGGGAAATGAAATCTTTCGAAGGAACCTCGACGATTCCTTTTTCTCTTCCTCTGATCCACATTTCGCTCGAAATCTCCATCTGCTCGGAACAGAAACTCTCATAGAAAGTTCTCGATCTCAGCCGAATTTTGTGATAGGGGGCGAGAGCCTCATCTGTGTGGGAATTAACGGATCAGCTTCGAAACTTGCAGATCCGGAGTTCGTGAGCTGCCTACCAACTGCAAAATGCACTACAACTTCGCCAACATGATGCGTGACATAGGCCGACGGAAGAGCGCCATTGTACATTATCAGAAAGCTGTTGAGTAAGTGACCTTCGATATAATCTCACTAATACCCCGACTTCGCTCAACCCGAGAGCCCACATCTCACTGCCATTGTCCAAGCAGGCTGGCTGGTTGGTTGGCAAAACGACGACAGCAACAACCATCGTTTAGATAGCTCGCAAAAGAAAGCTAGAGAACAAAACGTTCCCAGAGGAAATCTACGCAATGCACTTTGCAACATTCAGGCGAACACCGTTCCCTGCCAGAGTCCCAACGCGAACCTCGCCAAGAAAGACAGGGTGTCGCTATGGTTTCTTCGTCAGCTCCAAAATCTGGATTCCAACGTTGAAGCGTTCGAATTCCCTTGAGATGATTTCGGAAAGGCTCATTCCGAGTTTTCCACAGTTTATATCCTGAGTACAGAGTCCTTCTCATCGCAGGATCTGATCCTGGGATCGGGACACTCCATCACAGATATTTGATTGATTTTGTTCGTCCGATTCCAGGTTATGCCCCAATCACGCGTCAGCTCACAACAACCTTGGCACAGTAGTGGCGTCGCATTCGGATGCCGAGAAACACTTCCGCCTCGCAATCAACATAAATCTTGAGCACGCCGGCGCTCACTACAATCTGGCGATGTTGTACAGGTTCGTTCTCAACGATTCGAAATTTTTCTTCGCTTGTGTTTTGCTCTTCTCTACCAGATCAGGTTTAGTAACGGGCGGCTCCCAATTGCAGGAAGAAGGGCCAGCTGAAGCTCGCGAGAGCTCTGTTAGAGAGATCCTTGGCTCTCGATTCATCATTAGCGGAGGCTGTTTCGTCCCTGGCCGACCTTGAGGGTCTGCAGGGCCAATCTCACTTGGCGGAAAACTTGCACAGGAAAGCAATCCAACTAAATGGTCAAAGTGCGCCTATCCGGAACAACTACGGAACGTTTTTGCAATCGCAAGGTGAGTTGTCCGACTGAAGACTGATTGGACGTGCAAGTGAGCAGCACCAGAATCGTTATTCCGGGAAGCACTAGCGAGAAAAAGTGGTACACTGATGTACCTAAAGTCATCACTAGACTTTATCTTCAAATCGGAGAGATCCTGAAAACGTCGACGTGAAAAGCGACGATTCCGAGGAAGGAACGAAAAGGAAACGATTCTCTGACGTGAGAAGTATGCCGCACGTGATTCCCTTTGAGGCCGCCGTCGCCATCTTCGCCACCGTGCAACCCGAGTTGGTGATGGCAAAGCTTCCTGAGAAAGACTGAAAGGACGGGGCACGAAGCATTTTCTCTGCTTGAGTTGTCTCCTACTGAGGTAGTCAGCTCCTGAAGCTTCGCAAATAATTCAACACGGAAATAAATCTCCGACCATCTCGAGAACCTGTCCCTGAGACGATGGTCGTTTGCTCCTCGAGGGAGAGAGATAGAGAGTTGAGGTCGTCAGTCATCTTCGTGCGTCCAACTCCACAAAGACTTTTGGGTGGGACGGAGTCAGTTGCTTTCCGTCAGGGCCGTGGTCTACGAAGGCTCCGAGCGTCCGTCCGCTATATTTGTTCGGTGGGTTCGGTTCGACGATATCGAACAACGCACTACGACACAATGGATCGTTCCTAATTACCTAAGACCGAAATGACACACATTCCTGCGATGCGACTGGATAACGAATGCAATCGCCGGTCTGGCCCGCGCTCGGTCAACTCTATTCCTGGATTTGGTCCGCGTGATTTTCTCACTCGCAGTCGATTCCCATACTCTCCCTCGGCCGTGGCCAACTCTTGCTTGGTCTTTGTATTGCCATGCAGTTGAATATCCTGTCGTCTCATCTGCTCCCACAGCTGCGGCTCCGGCTACAGCTGTGGCCTTCTGCGGAACCGATTCCGCCCCCCTTCTGCCTGCCCCCCACCCGATCCACGACCACAACTGCAGCACCAGCTGAAAGCGATCTCGCTCGGAAACACGCCCGGAAGCGAGAGACGACGGCAAAGATACGACGACGACGATGGCGATACAGACAGGCGACGTAGTGGGTGTGGGCGGGAACGAGACGGTCGGCGGGCCCGGCATGTATGCACGCGGGCGGGCGGGCGGGCGGGCGGATGGGCGAATGGACTGGGAGGCTAGAATGCATGGGCTTTTGTATGGCCGGCCGCGTCGATAACCGATACCTCAATGAGCACGATAACAAAGATAGGCCCTCGGAACGCACTGGTTGATTGTGTCTCACCGAACCGTATGTTTATCGGCTGCCAAATTTACCCCTCTTATCCTGTAACTCACAACATCACGCAGCTCTTGCTGTTGAGTGTGAGTCTTGTTCCCACCGACCACGACCCATTCAGCAATGCAATGAGTTGGACGGACGGGACGATGCCGATGCTATCCACTGGACTTTGATCACTGTCCAACGAGTTTGATGAGAATGGATCTCCTGCGGATTTGTCCACTGCGGATCTAGGGGTTCGTCCACGGCGGCTCCTATAGGTCCGACAAGTTTCCTAGTCCAGCGTTGAGCTAAATCTCACCTGTTCCCAACTTGGACACTTTCAGGCCGACTCCTCGAAGCCTCGGAACAGTACAAGCAAGCGATTGCACTCGAGCCTGACAACACCGTGGCTGTCGTCAATGCCGCCGAGGCGATGAAGTTCCTCCGAATCGACCACGAAGCCGAAAAGTTGTACAAAAGGTGAGCTTTCCGATTTCTTTCTGTTCTTCTCTTTCCTCTGTTACACGTTCTGTTCACGATTCGAAAAACCCGATTCCGCTGAGAAATTTATTTCCCGTCCTTCCTTCCAGGGCTTTGGCGCTGGAATCCGACCCCGAAGTCATGGACCAGCTAGCGGTCCTCTACGTGAAGAGCGGGCGGTTCGACGACGCCCAGACCATTTTCAAGGAGATCCTCAAAGTTCATCCGGGACATCTTCCCGGTCGACTTCATTACGTGAGTTTATTAATGACGATTGTTGCGAATCCGTTCAGACGAGTGGTTCTCTGTTAATTACGAAGTTGTTGTCGCGAGGCAACGACGAAACGAGCAGATGGTGAAGGGGAAGAGAAGAAGCGAGGCGTACGAAAGCGAACGCTGACCGAGGAGATTACGTTGATTGCCTGTCATGAATTCTAATCCTTCGGAAAGTGTTGATCCCTCCCGAGTTGCTCTTGATGTTCTCGGCCTCCCGACACCTCTGCTCTGTCGACCTGTTCTCCTCTGACGGTTCGATTAGACTCTGGATAAAGGTATTCAGTCATTTAGAAATTCTAATCACCTGAGTGGAGGTTCGAAAAGAGAACTTGGGAGAAGGGGAGGAACGAAACCGAAAGAGTCGATCGATGTCCGCTCATAGATTGACTTCGTTTGTGTGTTTTCATCCGAACCTTGAATGAAGAGGATTTCGTTTTGCAGTCGCAGATGTTGATGCAGTTGGGCGACATGGATACCGCGGAGGATCTGCTTCGAGACACCCTAGACCGCAACGCCGGTTATCGCGATGGACTTCGGCAGCTGGCGCTGCTTTACAGTTTCACCAACCGAACAATGGAAGCCTCAGAATGGATTCAGAAGGCGATCCGTTTGTGTCCTGAAGGAGCGACCGAGTGCGCGCCACTTCATGCCGACTACGGCGACATCCTCAAGGACATGAGCAACCTGAATCGCTCGGCAGAGGTTTGTTGAATCCTGTCATTTGTCCATTTCCGACTCAGAACGAGATTTCAGACTGAAGAAGTCTGAAAACACATTTGCGTTCTAATCGGTTTCTTTCTTTCTCCCGAAATGCAGTGCTACAGTGAAGCCATCAAGCTGCAGCCCGACCTGTCGCACGCTCACATCAATCTTGGAGTGATCCGCCACTTACAGGTAAATACTTGATGCCCTCCAACAGAGCCCCAAAGCTTTGCTCCGGGATTAATCCGACAGGAGTCGAATAATCGATCCGCCTTCTGTTCCAGGGAGACTTCTCTTCCGCGTTCCATCACTACACCATTGCGTATTCGTTGGACCCAAACAACACCCTAGTCGTCGAGAACATGGAAAAGCTGCGAAAGAGGATCTTGAAATCTTTCCGCCAGCACAGCACAACGATCGACGCTGCTTTCGAAATGAGCTGAAAAACGCATCCGCGGACGGGGCACAGAGAGATTCGTCCTGTTTCCGAGGCGGTTCACCAAAGATTTAGATTTTCAAAGTCGACGAAAACAGCGGCAGTCCAGCAAGTGTAAATAATGCGCGGCGTTGTAGAGATTTCTTCAAGGGAAACACAGAACTATTTTTCCTCGTGCGCGTTGTCGTAGACTTCCCTCCAACCAACAGAGAACAAAGTATTTTCGTCAGAACTGTTCCGAGTTCTGCACGTTAGACCGAGATAGACAAGGAACAAAGTTTTACCCCGGAGACTCCGGATCGAAATGACGCGGACCTTGAGCCCTGGTGTACAATGCATCCCTAGAGGTATTGTCTCGAAACCGGTACCGAAAGACTGAGATACCTGCGCGTCGCGTCGAAACGCGAGAGACTCACTTTGTCAAAAACGACGTCGTGGATCCGACAATTCCGAATCGTAAACCCCAAATCAATCCAGGATCAGGTTGACTTTCAAATCGGCCCGTCGACAAAATCGCTTGTTTTCGAAATGGAAGGCCTCAGCCACCGAATTATTGGTCTGGCTCGGAAATTGTAGAGACAAAGAGATTTATGCCTCTCACAAGAACCACGAAGTGCACCGTGAAAACGATCCGAGAAGAGCATGGTGTACCGCTGAAAATGGGGAGCCAGCGAACTGTAGACCGAGAGGGTAGAAATTGAGAGAACGGGGAGACAGAAGGGGGCCAGGACCCCGACCGCACTTGACTGAAATACCAATGACTCGAGGAAGAGCTTCAGAGGCGACTGATTCAGCCACTTTAATTAGCGAAGGAGCAAAATGTCAAGTTTTAAGGGACGAGAAAGGAACCGGAAATGAGCAGAGAGTTGAAAAAAAAGGAGGAAGGAGGGGGGCACAAGAAGGAGGAAGCTACAATTAGAAGCATGGAAGCAGTGAAAATCAATCAAGACCGGCGGCGGGCACCGAGCTCGGGAGAAACCAACGGCCGAAGCTCCGATGGCCAATACCCTCCTGAGGAACAAAATCCCACACTCAACCTCGCTCACATTGCCGCCTTCGCCCGTTTTTTCTCCTGCAGTCGTCCTCTCCCGGAGTCGTCTTCTTCTTGCGTTCTCGTTTTTCGATATCTCAGATATTTCATTAAAGTCTCGGTGCTGCCGCTGCTGTTTAAAAACCGAATCCGAAAGAGCCAATACTTTTTATTGCATCAAGAATTCATCAAATTCCGAAAATGTCAATTTCCCTCGATCCGCGATCGAACGCAGCTGCAGCATCCTCGATGAGCGATGGCGTCTGTCGGGTATTCGATTGATTGCAATACATAATGATATCAAGACGGTGTTGCGTCGGAATGATTTTTGCGGAGTTGCGTTCCGAAACTTTTGGGTCTGATATTGAGACGATTCGAGGGAACGGAAATCCAGATTGAGAAAAAGTGCGACAACCTTTGAGGGTACACCCTCAGAAATGAAGAGGATAATTACTGAACGACCCTGCTGTGATAAATCGGAATGTACATTGATTCCCTGTGACTGTGTATTATATGTAACCATAAGCATCACAAACAGATCATCGATCTTCATCCTGCACGAGAAGACGTTGCCCTACATAGCAAATGTTGAATACCGGGTACCTTTAGAATAAACTTTATCATTTTATCAAAAGTCTGGATTTCCTACATTCATGCTTCTCGGCATCTTCCTCATGAACCGCTTCAAGAATTGCATGTCCTTTCCCATTTTTCTCTTTCCCCTCAATAAGACAGAAGAGTCCCATTCGTGCTGCATATCGAGAGAATTCCCAAGATGTGCAACCTGGTTTCTAACGAGGATCCTCGAAACTTTTCTTACTCAACTCAGGGAGACCTCTACCTATTGGATACACAGTCAATATAGTCGAACCAATTTTTCGTTGTTCCAATGAAAAGGACAACTGATACCGATCTTAGTATCCATGTTTCTGCCCTACTGTATAGGAATTCCCTAAAAACCGGAAACAGATCAGACAGACATCTCCGTCGATTCGAAACCGAACACGATATCAAGAAACTGGTATTTGAAAATTCATCTCTCCCGGGGAAAAGTGAAACTGATTCTGCCACATGCGTCCTGGGAAACTTTCGAAATCAAATTTCTCTTTCGGTCGTATCTTTCACTGGAATTCTTGTATGGGTTACATCCCACACAAAAGATTACTTGTTCGATTCTGTACATTTAATGAAATAGAGCCCTTTTGAAGCCAAATTGAAACATTTGCATCGAAGTCGTTGCCGGATGAGATTGATGAGCAAGAGCTCTCGGTTCCTCGGAAGGGACTTGAATTTCACCCTCAATCAGCATTGTCAAGACAGAGCAGGGAACCTGTGTTGACCAGAATTTTGGTAAAAGACCAAGAGCTTTCAAGATTTCCAGCTGAGGAAAACGTCCTTGGCGTGCTCTTCCGTCGTGTGGGGAGTTTCGAGGCGCTTCTTTCCGAGACAGGGTACCTGTTCCACGAAGTCACCATGTTCGGCGGCGAATCTTCGATCCTTGATGTCTACCACGAGGACACAACGCCAGCAACCAACCGAGAAAGCTATAGACTATCGACGGCACGACCTAGTGATCAATTTTCATTTCTCTTCAACGCGGAAATTATTAAATTTTAAGATGAATGAAGCGAGCGTCAAGAAACGCTGACTCGGAAACCGTCAGCCGATGGAGGCCTGAAAGAGGACGGAAAGCTCGCGCGTTGAGAAAGTCATCGCGGTGTGAGCGGCAGAGGGTTCGTCTCGGGGAAATATGGCAAGAGAGGATCGAAGCTTGATTTATGAAAAATGTCCCTTGTGTGTAGGCAGTCACCCCAGTCGCCCTGGCAAGGCAGCGGTGCTTGAGGACGAGAACAGGAGAGACGGGCGATAGTCAGGAGAACGAAAGCAAGGAGAACAGTAATTAGTTTGCTGTCAACCCTCCCCGTGCTGTGGGTCCAGCAGCCCTTTGTCGTCGTCGTGGTCGTCGTTATCCTTTCCGTGGCGGCAACTTGTTATTGAATTTCACTCGTCAACGACGCTAGTTTTGACACCGAACAGAAACACGAAGAGAGACTTGGCGCCCGTCTTGCGTGCCGTATCGCTCCCGACCCAGATCGCGATCTTTTCGGAGTCAACTCACCGGGTGTCCTTGTTTCCCAGGCCGATTGGAACTGCGTTTGTAACGAAAGCGGCAAAAGGAGGATCCGCGGTGTCACGCTCTTCTATCCTTTCGACGAAGGAACTCTTGCTTCTCACAGAGCCCCTAGAGATCGAATCCTTCGCTCATGTGGTCGATCTCCCCGTCTCCGAGTCCATCCGTTGGCCGATGATTGGTTAAATAATCAACTTTAAGTCACACTTATTATCTAAACGCAAGTGCGGCGGCGGCGGCGATGGTAGCAGCAGTGCCACTTAGGAGTGATTAGCAGCCAGCGCCATTAAGGATCAAATATTCTCCAGGAGCAAAAAGTCAACCCAGGAGCCGTATTTAATAATGCAGCACCTAATTGAAGATCCTGCCTTGCTGTCGTCCTTCGTCACAGCCAGTTGAGTTCGGTGCTCGAGAGAACTCAGATCGATCGCTTGCCGAAAAAACGCAAAACTCGAAATCATCATCATCATCATCATTTCTCTCTCCCTTTCTCATGATTGAGCTTCAAGAGCGACTGAAACATTTCTCGTGAATCTCTAAACTCAAAACTCTCCGAGCGTCTGTTCCGACCGGTGATGCTGCTGCGGTCGTTGGAAGTGCGTTTCTCGTCCACCATTGAAATGCATTTTGATAGCAACACGCCAGAATAATCCTTGCCGTGAAATCCATAGCGCCGATATCGAATCTGAGCGATACGACATTTTAGTGTTTCCATGATTGAAGTCTGAGAAGACACGACGACTGATCGAACAAAACCGCGTACATACATACACTTGGAGACGTGATGAGATTTCGATCCGCGACTCATCGACGTGGATCGCTTGACAAGGACTGCTACCATGTTTGGAAATCACGCGGTTCGATTTGATGGAGAACAGCCTCAGCTAGCCTTCTTCAAAAACAGCCATAACTCGGAATATTCCTCATTATAAGCGCTGTATAATATTCCCCGAGATCGCGGAAAGCACGATTCTTGCCGACTCCTACCTGTTTCCGCGATTTCTTTGTCATCCATGGATTCGAGCACATTTTGCAGCGAAACAATCTACTTTTGAGAGGTGTCCTGCTTTGCGAAGAAATATCGGAGGAAGGAGTCGGTCATCCTGGCGCTTTTGCGAAAATCATCGTTCAATGCGACGAGTTGAGGATGAACGGGTCTGGTGTTTAGTGGGGCTGTAAGAAATCGCGATTTCGCGACTTTCCACGATTTCTTGATTTCGGGCCGCGACTACGGCGTGTTTTTTCACCCGAAGGTATACCTTGATTTCCTGACTATCGCGGCTTGGCAAAGTGTTAGATCGGAGACGCATAGAACTCCATGGGTCCTGCTGAGGTTTCGGTCTACTTTTTCCAGGCACCGGTGGGTGGATCGAATGAACAAGTTTTACTGTGAATGAGCCAACGCATTCGAAGCTCCCTCGCAAAGTCTCGGAACGATGACGAGCATAGAGAATCTCTGTGAGTGTTTGGTAAAGTCTCCGGATATATGCGAATATCGAGCGATTCTCGTCCGTAGCATCCATCAGTCACGGAGACAATGACGAGTAGCGTTTTTGTGGGATTCTTATGAGCAGCCGTGTCGAAAGCCTTGCTGACATCTAAAATTCCCATTTCCCCACACAGCACCGATGGGTATTAGAAAGCTTCCCGAGGCATGAATCACCGACAAATGAGAGTTTGATGCACTCGTGTTTGATGCTCCTCTGAATGCTGCGCGAGCTCAGCGGCAAGACCGCGCTCCCTGATTCGTTCCGATGCAACAGAGCTTGGAGACGCGATGCTCTCTCGAAATTATTATTCCGTCGCTATCCATCGATTCTTCCTCCCTATAACATTCTCGGACTTTCGTGCTGAAAGAATGAGATTTCAATTTATCTGAATTTGAATCGGAACGAGACTCAAATCTTTCGCTCGATTCCTCACAGTGACGGAAATTCTCAAAAAAAAGATGTCGACTGAGGTTCTTCTGTCGAATAGATCATCATCTTCGCTGCCAAAGCTCGACTGGAATCGGAAGTTCCTGTTCGAGACAAGCCTCGTAAGCAGAAAAGAATGAATGGATGGATGAAAGAAGCGAACGAACGTTACGTGGACTCCATCTGTCTGAATCAGATAGAGTTCCTTTTACGACGACGACGATAGGGACGATAAAAGGAACACAGCTGTGTCTTCTGAAATTCCTCTCCGTTCTGGGCACAGTATCGAGTTCCGCTATCCCTAGCGTTGAAGTGCTCGTTCCGTTAGTTGAGCGAGGCGACTTTATTTCTCATGATTAAAACGACTGACAGTAGAGAGCAATTGAAGCGCCTGGAAAGGACGAAGGATGGATTGACTCGATATGCGTGAAGCTCCCGATGGCGAGGGAGCGTGCGGAGTTCCGATCTGAGAACAAAAATGAGACTAAGACGAAAATCAGGAGACCCTTCATGAAATCGCTCAGATTTTTCAGGAAAGGATGACTTTCTGAAGAATAACTTTGGAATTCGAGCACTTTCCTCGAGGAGTTCCATACCCGTGCTACTAAGTGCTTCCAACGGTCAGTGCGACTCCTTCACCCGGTCGTCCGTTCTCTTGTCTGCCTGCCTGACTGCCGACCTTTCTGTTCCTCCCCTTGAGGCTTGAATGGAATTTAGGTGACAGGCGAGCACATCACAACGGCCTTCAAAAAAACGCCGGTCAGGTTCGTCGCGGCTTCCTGCGGGCCGACGAGACCAGCCAGCAAAGCAGCCCGCTCCTCTCAGGTCTCGTTGTTGTCGCCGCGCTTGAAGCTGGCCGAGATTGTTGTCGCTAGCCACTCTGAAGCCTCAGTCAACACTGTCACAGGGAATGTGAAGTTGCTCGAGAGAAATCGGGGCAAGCAGGAAGGAAGGAAGGAAGGAAGGAAGCGGCCTACCAGGCCCTGTGGTCAGACAATCGTTCCCACGAACACTGAGAGAGTCTATGATGGCAGGAAAATAAACTTCTCATCCATACGCATCTTTCGAGGTGAATCCGAGACCTTCAAACAGATATCTTTGATAATTAATCTTTGGAAAGCGTGTTGGAATACAGAGGAAATCGAGCCATGATTGCTCGAAAAACGAGCTCTTTTGAAGTATCAATATCTGGTTTCGAGCGGTATGTGGCAAACTTTCTCTCAAATGTCGTTTCGGAATCGCTTAGTACAAGAACACTTCGCAAAAGCCTTTCGCAGGCGGCACGCAGATGATCCTCGACCGAGCCGTTGAGTGCAAGCCACAGAATGGGAGATAAGTCGATTTTAGCGCGGAACTCGGCCGCTCCCAGATTTGACCGGAGGAACTGTTCCGCTGAGATAAGAGGTCGCAAGGTCCCGCCAAGTCGGCTGTGCCTGAATCGTGCCGGGGGGTTTGTGGAAGGGCCGACATTGGGGGGTCGCATAGGGTCGGATCGCCAAGATTACTCGCCGAAGAAGCCGGCGGGCTTGCCGAGTCTCTCATCGTCTACCAGATTGGCCGAATTGGCTACTTTCGGAGCTTCGCTGGAACGAACATTATTGTCTTAGTAAACAGAAAGCGTACTCAGAGACTTTGTGGCCTATTACACAACGAGCCACACAGAATACATTAAAGACTGACCGGAAGATCTCTGATGAATGCTAACAGAGTTTGAGGTTTCACAGTCAAGATCATCTCTCACTTCAGTTGTCGTTCGATGTCAGTTAGAAGTTTTCAAAAAGGATCGGGACGGGAGAGCTTCATCGCGCGATCGAAAGACCTGCGACAGCATTGTGTCGATTCGAGGTACATGGCGGCACGTGCTGTCTCACTTAGCTTTATTTATACGATGATGGGACTCCACACGTGACTCTGCGGATGGGTTAACGATATGAAGAAGATGACAACCTCTGAGCTCAGGGAGTCAGTAGATTGTTACGAGTATCTCAAAGAACAAATTCTCTTGATGGCTGCTCGATCTTGTCGCCACCAGCATTGAAAACGGCGGCGGAATAACAACAAAAGAGAGAAACTCTTGGTTCCGCTCGCCTGATCACAAAGAGCGAGCTCAACCTCGAGTTTTACTTTATCGATATCGATCAGAATCCAGAGTTCAAAACGTTGATATGATCGGTGAAACTCGGGAACGAGAGGTTTTCACGCTCTAGGACGATAGTATCGCTGGATGTGAGAGATCATCTCTTGAGTTCTCTGTAGGTTTAGAAAGTTTCACCGGTTCCCGCAAACTAAAAATCACAGAATTCAAGGCTCCCTCAAGTTTGATCGATACAACCGAGGTTCGGGGTTGCGCACTTCCTATCGATTCGCGGTTCTATAATAGACTTCGCTTCGTTCGACATTCATGCTTCGGTTTCGCCTACAATCACGAAGGCCACGTGAACTTCGAAAACGAAGACAAATGAAGGAATCCGTTCCATCGAAACATAAAAGGCTCCGGCGAGATTCGAACTCGCGATCTCCTGTTTACTAGACAGGCGCTTTAACCAACTAAGCCACGGCGCCACGGGCCGCATTGGTTTCCTTCATCTTATTCATCCGGGAAGCATCCAATCCGAGAAGGATTCTCTTTTTTTTTCAGCCTCTCCTTCGAAATCTTGACGAAAGAAAGCTCTATTTCTCTGCTGAAGTAGCAAAGCACGAACAACAAAATATCATTCTGTCAACAGTGAAACTAGAGAGGAGATTCCTGAGTGTGTGTTCGTTTGAGCATCGAGTGTTTCGTGATGATTCGAGGGTCTCGTCTCTCGTTTCTATGAAAGAATTACCGCTCAACTATAGTGGTAAAGAGTTCGGGGCGAAGCGTACTGAGCGAACTCAACCCGGTCACACTGTGAACGTCCCTTGTGGTTAAAACAGTCCCCAATTGCGGTGCCTGCCGCCCACCGGGTGTATTAAAAAACAGTTTGAAACAATGTTTGAACCCGGGGACTCCGTCAAAAGTTTTTACTTCATAAACTCCACTCATCCCAGCGCAGAGGAGCAAACGCGGCGGGTGAATAGCAACACGAATAATAGCCCTGTGATCCCGGAGAGTAATTGTAGGTAAGAAACCCTGCGATGTTCATAAGACGAATATATCAGGGAAGGAACGGTTTTTGCATCGCGCTCAATCTTTAATAACCAGCGATACTTCAGATCGATCAATGTCGACGCACAACGACTCACCAGTCTCTGAAAATCTTCTCAGCCGTCATGTTCCAAACCGCCAGAGAGGCTTCAGAAGAAGGTTATGACAAATACTTCGCAAAGTGTGATATTAAGTCCATGCGGACATTGCTATCAGGTCTTATCACGCGGATGAAGTATGGCCCGATGTACGTAAGAAGCTGATATATTTACATATTTATATGTATATATATTTTATATATATGTATATGTATAGTTATTCATTATACACATATATATATATAAAATATATATACATATAAATATGTAAATATATCAGCTTCTTACGTACATCGGGCCATACTTCATATATAAATATATATGTATATGTTTATATGTACTCACGTATAATTTTTTTTGTACACATATATATATATATATATGTTCATATGTACTTATGTATATATTTTTTCTGAAGTTCAGCCAACGTTTCCGCATTGATTCATCGTGTTTGGAGAGATCGCCGCGATTGATGAGATTTCCTGGAGATTCCGGAGAATGAAGAACCTCTTCACAATTCATTCGCTGACTCGGCTCGTTTGGAAATCGAGGGAAATCAAGAAATCTCCATGCTGCTCCTCGGATAGAAAAGTTCGAGCCTTTCGGGATTCGACCGCATTGATATCGTCGCCACTCGTACTGCATTCGGCTCGACTGCTATACATATGTATGACCGAGGGTCGTGATTCGCAAAATTCTGCTCTCGACAGAATGAAAGTCTGATATGAAGTTATAGACGTACAACTACGAACCAGCGAGCCAGACGCCCATCGAGCTAGTCTGGCGGTCGTCATCGTCGTGGCCCAAGGTTGCACGCGAGTTGAATTCGTCATTTTCGATTTTTGCTCAATGACGTCTGCCGTCATTTTTACCACCGCGACCGCGGAGAGCGGGAGAGAGGAAAAAAGCGACCAACGCTCGCCGCCCTTCGATCAAAAGTCTCATTTCGAACGCAGTTCGAGGCCTCCTGGAAAGTCTGGAGCGCGGGAAGCAGTGCGGAGAAACGGCCGCGATGATCATCACGACTCCGACGTCAAGAAATGTAACTTTTGCGTATCAAACCGAAATAAACACACGCAGTCAGAACTCGCTCGGTCAGGAGCACAGTGCACGCCAGCGAAATAGGAATGAGCTGAAATGGCGAAGGAGCGAAAAAGAAGAAAGCGAGAACAGTGCAGGTTGACATCAATTCCGCGCTATTGGAAGACCGGACGAAATTTGACGTTTTTCCCGTTTTCGTAAGGCGGCAGCTGCTGCGGCCGACGCCACGATACGCTCTATTTCGTTGCTCGGTTTTCCGGCTATTCAATCCGGGCAGCTTTCCTCTCTTTCTTTTTCGATTCTCTGTTTGGCTCCCCCGTCCTCGTCTTGACTTTCTAGAAATACGATGCCTGCGGTTCGAACGACATCCATCCGTCCGGCGAGATCGCGTCTCGATCGTCCGCAATAAGACAACTTGGTCCGAAATGGAATTTTTCGAGAGCTCGAAATCCCTTGTTCGTGGAACGGAGGGAACTGAGCGGATTTCCTTCAGGAATCAAAGCTTTTTAGAACGAGAGGGTTTTTCTAATTCTCCTCCTGGACTCCATTTACCAAGGATGGACCAGACAGCTGTTCGCTCAATAACAACCGGGCTGGTTGAATCTTCCTCCGACTTAACTCCTCTTTGAGCTGAATAAGGACTGAATAAGAACAACACAGCGACCAAAAGCCCAGGAGTGAGTGAGCGACAGCCAATGCACTGCAAGAGTCCAACTAGCGGGTCCCCTAACAGCCGTTCAGCCTTCGGCCCCAGCCCTGTTTGCTTAGCCTGCAAAAGCAAGTTACTTAACTCAGACGTGTCCCAGCTCTTGAGGATAGGTGGTGAGGGAGGGAGGCAAGTAAAGGGATGCTCGGGGCGGGGATAATTGCGGCTAGTGTTGTCGTCCTCCACAAAGTTTCCTCCTGGACCGTGGAGATAGATTTCGTTCGACATCGACATCTTTTGTTGTCTATGGATGAGGCGCTTGCCGTTGCTGATCTTTCGGTTTGATCCTTCAACTCATATTTCACCAGTCAGCATTCTCGAGTCGCACTGTATCACTCAGTCGCTCACTGAGCCACCCACTCAAGAGCTCTGTTTCTGTTGTCGTCTGCAGTTTCCTCTATTCTCCATCGATCGGCTTGTGAACAACTATAACACATCACTCCATCTCCATACAGAGGATGAGCGTTGCCTTTCAGGATCGGATCAGCTCTGTAGACGCCTGCGCTTGACAAACTGCGGTTTCGAGGACAGTGGCCACCGTGGAGCTCTCTTCGATTCAACGAGAAGTCGATCGATATACACGTGGCGTGTCGCTTCCCTGCGTCTTTGGCGGAAAAATCTAATTGTGCTTGGTTGAGGCCTATAGAGAACCCTAATCTACCACTAGCTTTCCTGCATGTACCCCGTTGTGTTCGTGATTCGTTTAATTCATCTTCAAACTGAATCTCCTGACAGTATTTTTCCTTGCGGTACACATACGTACATGAAAGTGGCACATGCGTTTTTTACACCGATATCGTGTCGGGGGGGAAGGGGGTGGGGGGAATACACGTACACCGTTTCTCAACAAGGTTGAACTCAGACAGAAAAGTAAAGGAAGGACCTCTATATTTCTCCAGTCTCTTCCCTGAGTTCCTGCTCCTTTTCGCAAGATTCCATAGCAGACGCGACGTCCGACTTCCCTTGCCTGCCATGCTGAACTGCAAGAGCTCGATGCAGCGCTCGCTTTTGTTGAGCCCAACTCCGCTGGCTGCAAGTGTGTATTGCGTCCTTTTCTCCTTTTTGCTGCTTAAATTCTCTCCTGAATTGTAAAATAGCTCAAGCTGTCGAATTCTGCTGACTGGATATAGCTGCCCGGTTTGCTGGCTGGCTGGCAGGCAGGTTGGCGGCCCTCTTGCTCGCCTTTCAGGATCACCTTTCTCACCTACGCAGTGCAAAGCACACCCATATTTAGCCATGCCTACGATAAGCGTTCTCCAAACTCAAACAGGCGTTCGCCACGAAATAGCACGAGGAGAGCGAAGCAAAATAAAAGATATTCACCGAGCGACGAAATCGCCGATCGGCTGGGAACGAGCGCCCTTCAACTGGATCGATGTATATTCAATTTGAATATATATATATATATATATATATATGAGGAGTCGATTTCCAAACGGAGTTAAGTCCAATTTTGACGATTCTCGTTTTTTGATCGATATCGACTCAGACGCGTGTTCCGCATCGAATGCTAGCATCGGTTCGGAGCTATCTGCCCGTTATCTATGCTCAAAAACGACTTCAAATGAGATTCATTTCCAAAACGGGTCAAGTTCAACGGTAGTTTCTATCTAGAAGGAGTCAAAACCACTAAATCTCCGGAGAAAATTGTCTCACTCCACTTTAGCGCGATGGAGAGGTTAATTCCAATGTTAGAAACAACGAATTATTCTTCAAGCGTTCGAAGACTGATAGATTTAGAGAGTATCCTATTCGATGAAATTAACGAATTTTTTCCTGGGCTCTACAGTCCGGTGTGCCCGCTTTGGCGTTTCTTGAACCATCACTGCGAGCAGTCGTGATACGACACCAAAACACGTCGATTTCGACTGTTTTTCCAATGTTCATTTCCAAAAAGCGTTAAGTCCAAAGGACCTCATTGCCTTAGCCGCCTACACAGGACTCATTGATTTGCGAGTTAGCTTTCATCATGCTCACGATTCCGTCACCCATCGCATACCGAAGTTTCATCGTGATCCTGTGCATTAATAGCATCCCAGTAGAAAAAGTCGATTATCTCGAAATCGGGAAAATGGACTTAACTCCGTTTGGAAATCAACTCCTCATATATATATATATGCACATATATAGATTCATAATATGAATCTATATACATACATATATATCTGTAAATACTCAAGTATGTATCTGTGTTGGGAAGTCGGGTTGATTGTGTTCAATCTTCTTGAGTATGATCGTTCAAACTCGAGGAACTTCAACTTCTGCCAACGTTATCATCACATTTCAAATAGGTATGTATATGTGTGTTAGGATGTCGAGTTGACTAAGTTCCATCTTTCCGCGGGTGATCGTTCAAAATCGAGGTTTGACGACCATTTATTTTCGAACACTAATTACGAATACACGATGCCGAGAATATTTACAGAATGACTCGAGGATACCAAATGCCTTCGTGGATCATCACCACCAGCCGTGGCCCCCAAGGTCCCAGCCGTGACCAGCGTCCCAGCCGTGACCAGCGTCCCATCCGTGATCCCATCCCTTCTCAACGACGGACACGTGATGCACCCTGGAAGAAATAGAGAGTCTATTGATGAGTTCATGATGACAAAGATATTTTTTTCACTGCTTCTCCACGGAGGGAATCTTTCGAAAACTTCGAATTCTCGCCACTTTGTCGCTCGCATTCGATTCCAGGTGTGCAGAGGTGACGAGATTTCGACGAATTTCTCTTCCCGACGGAAGATCCTGACACGCGTTCTCGATCAAGGAATTCAGACGAGCACAAACTTGAACCGTCTTGTTTTCTGTTTGTTCCGACCCGAAGATCGAGCACGGCGCGATGAGCTTCGTATCTCCACACGAGTCGTTTAGCGCGCAATTAATTCTTATTCGGTAGATCGAGCGATCAATCGATCAGCTGAGAGAAAATTCACCGAGTATCGTAAATAAATCCACTCACGGATGCAAATGGACGTGCTTAACGTGTTTGATAGGAGCGTTATGATAATGAGGTTTATGGTGGCTGGCGATGAGCAGGCCTCCGATAGCACCGGCGCCAGCAGCTCCTCCGAGAAGTCCTAAAGCAGCGAGAACCTTATGGCTTCTCCTCGCCTCCGATTCGGAAACCATCGTCACAACCATCAACACGACAATGAGCACAGTGATCGAAGACGTCGTACGCATTGTGAACTCGGCAAACGTAAAACTGTCACTCAACGAAACTCTAGTGGGACACCGGACCACTGCTCCAGATCGCAACCAACTTCTGTTCGGGGTTTGAGCCGCGCGGTCATCTATTTAACTGAAAACATGGTCAAAAGGCGGGGAGGGTGTGTGCTTTGCTTGTCCGCGCACGTTCTCGCAAGTTGTTCCAGTCGTTGTTGTGCCAAGCGGCCCGCGGTTCTAGCCCCTGCCGGCTTGCGCAACCACGCACCGCGGATATATTGCAACGGTCTGTAGTACCATCTGATTTCTGGGTGGCAACGAACAACTGCCTTAAAGCGATTAAGTCTCATTTAGTATTCGTTGCGACCAATTTTCTCGTCAATCCATTTCTGGCAGTGTTTGACGGAGGTCCCGCTGTCTGAAACAACGACAAGATCACGGACTGGACGACAATAATTGTTGCTTTCAGTGTTTCTAGGTCCGAATTCCGAGCGCGGCTTCTGACATTGAAAAGCTCGGGAATTCGACGATTGCAGTTTTTCATTCGGTCACCACATTCAAATCACGAGCGTAACCGCTGTAAAGTGTATCCTACTCCCGTTGGAAAGCCAAGATCCAAAGAGTCGCATCGTCGACTTCCGAGTTTTCGAAAACTTGTGTGAATTCCTGAGAAATATTTTTGAGAATTCGATGAGAGCTCCGGTTGAAAGGAGACGACAGCGCGTGACGACGCGTCGTCAGGAACAGGAATTCTAGGATTCTGTTGTTTTTTCGCCAGATTGGACTGTTCCAGACCGGACTAGCGGAAGCTAAGTCAGTCCACTTGAAGACGGGACCTACACTCCGAACATTCATCCAAACTATTCACTTTGAGTCTCTTGTGGCCAACTCAGTTCAGAGTCGAAACAAAGTTTTCTTGGCGCTGGATTTCCTGAGAGAGAGGTGCGAGCAATGAAGATCTTCTGGAAGAATCTCAAAATGAGAGAATATACAGTAGGGTCCCGCTTTACGAACTTAATCCGTTCCGGCGGACGATTCGTTATCCGGATTGCCCGTTAACCGGAATACGCTTCAACATTGATTCCTATGAGAAGAAAAAGAATCCGTTCCAAGCAGTCAAGATGAACACCTTTTCGTCAACCACAACCACGATCAACTCCGCTTTGTTAAAGTTTTAATGATACGAACTTGAATCAAGAGAAGATCTACTGTGATCCTCAACTTCTATCTCAAACCAGTTTTATCGTGCTCTTTACTTTCTCTACTTTTTCTCTATCTTTACTTTTTCGTTAGTGACGCCAAGGAAAAGAACCTCGTTCGACACGGAACACGTATAATCACTGACCCCCATCAGAGAAAAGAGTTCATCAGGAGAGCATTCCATAGAAGAGATATTTTTGCGCACATGAATTCTCTGTGTAATGGGAGTGTATTCATATTCATTCCTCATTCATCATATTTTTCAAGTGGTTCGTTCAACCGGATCAACGCTTCGTAGAGCGGACCAGGGGTGTGGAACCGAGCGTGTTCTTTCGTTAAGCGGATCCTTCGTTAACCGAGCCGTTCGTCAACCGGGACCCTGCTGTATGTGCGATGTTTTGGGTCTGTGGTTTTCAATCATGTGATGCCGTACGCAGAAATTGTGGGTGAAAAAATTCTCCGGTCGCATCCTCCGTCTTTACAAGGGACGGCAGCTTCATCCGATTTTATTGGTTCGTCCTCCCGGAGCCTCACTCGATAACCGTCTCGGCTCTCGGAGTGTTTTTTGGGGAAATGGACACTTGGACGATTCGCTGCGCTCATGTACGGATCGTCTCAGCAAGCCCGACTCGAACGGGTGATCCTCATCGCGTAATGCGGCCGAACAACCCGAGAGCTCTTGCCGCGTTCGCGAATCGAACCCGTGGCACTGCTTGTTTTGTGAGGCAGCGGCTTAAATCCCACGCGCCACGGACGCCGCAATTTTCATTCGAAGCTGAAAAGGATGGAATCCTTTCCTCCCGGTTTGATGATCAGAAATTCCGAAAATCAATGTTTATTAAGTAAAACCGTTAAAGCAGGATACACTTTTCCGATCATGGAATCTTCCAGATTGCGGATTGTAGCAGTAGTGTTGAGATTCGTTATGTATCGTAGTTTCGAGACTCATATCGCCCCATGCTCAATGCTTTGATTAAGACGCAGATAAGTTGATCTTCATTCAATTTCAAGAAAATACTTCCTCCAGCAGATTCAAGTTATTTCGAGCGGGGATGCTTTGACAGTGAAATAGTTTGTAACAACCACAAACGAAAAACCGCATTTCGTCAGGTACCTGGGAATATCATTCAATAATCTTCCTGAAATATTATTCTATATAACAAGAGAATTTTCGTCTTGAAAAAAGCTCCGCTCGACCAGAAAAAGGGCGTTGCGATGATTTATCGGAGATAATTCCACTCACTAAACGACCACAACCGTTTCGCAAGAATCCAGTACCCCAATTAGATCGGTGTTTACCGCTGCACAACGCAGAAGCCAGAAGGGGGTTTTGATAAAGCGATCATTTTCTATTTTGGTGAAAATATATCCGGATTATCGTTTTGTTTCGTATGAAATAGATAATTTCAGTCATATTGACATTCTTGAATATCCAAATGACCATCATTTTCTGTGCAAGCTTCAAGTCCACCCATGGCGAATAATGGAGATGAGATAAGCTCGAAATCGATGCGAACTTATTTGAAGGTTCGCTCAAGGGTGCATAACTTCTCGAGCGATTGAGCACATCGTTCGCTCCGACGTGCGGAGAGCTTTCTTCCATGGATCGCAATCGGACCCCTGATTATTGTTCGAACTTTGAGCTTCAAGCACTCGCGGCGGTGTTCGAGCTTTATGCGTTCGTCCCAAACAAGTCCGCTGTAATGGTTAAGGGCGGCCGTAATCGTGTTCCCTTTCGAAAGCGCTCGGGGGAATGCGGCGAACACTTTCAGATATTCGAAAGGAACCATTGTCGATGCGACCTGTGCACGAAGACCAAAAAAAAGGAACTAGAAGACGGGAAACAATTTTTCGGTTCTACCAAACGAAACGGAGCCGACAAATTGACGTGGAGTCATTCAAATTCTCTTAATTTTTCTTGGTTCGTAACGGCCACCCGGATCGTTTGCACTAAACGATCTTAGCTCGCGATCCAGAATATTCACCGATGTTAATAGATAACGCGGAATTAAACATAATATGTATTTTGCGGATATAGATGATCAGCGTAGACTAGGCCGCCGCCGCCGCTGCCACCAGAAACTAGGACCGCGTCGAGCTTTGCTCAGAGCAAAATAATGTTGTACTTGCGCCACTTGTTGCCTTGGTGTCGGATGTCCCTGATATTTTGTCGGGATCGCGCATTCCCATAAGCTGCCGAATTCCGTTCCGATTGCACTTCGTTTCGACGATGTTTATTCTTCTCGAAAAACGCTTGCGAACGATCAGCTGATTTGCTTTGTCGGACCACGGCCTGCGATAACTGCCGCCTTTATGAGCTGCCAAAAGTCGACCGGAGCCCACCCAAGAAGCGGCGTCAAGGGCAAAAGAAGAGCACCCGTATGCAGAAACCCGGCCTGTCCCCTGCCAAGAGAGGGAGGGAGAGAAAGTTCAGGCCTCGAAGAGACAGGAAACACTACACATACATACATATATGTATTGTATCATCTTTGACAGCGCTTGACCGAACCACTTGGCAATTCTGATTCGGTGACAGTGTTACAGTGTCGCTTGGTCAGCGCGACCAGCTTGCTGACCAACTCGCCCGCGTCACAGACAATGAGATGACAATCAAATGTCACCTCGATTGACATCGAATCTATTATAAATAATGATTGCAGCCGTCCGTGGGTAAGCTTGCTGAAGCGATCGAACCTAAAAACCGGGCCAAACGAAGTCCAGAAAATACGGCGTATCGGCAACACTGAAGGATTTTCTTCCCGATCGACACGGGAACGATCGAGGAGAAAAACTGTGTCGAAACGGTCACACGAGACTTGCGGCACACGAATTGAAAGAATAACTTCCCGCCCAGAGCTCCTCTCCTCCGGAAACATTTCCGAAACGAAACGTTGTTTCAAATCCTGAAGAGAAAACTTCGAGCTTTTCGTGGATCCTGTTCCAACATTGGAATTTTTTTCTGGATGTCTCCCGGAGAACAAAGCCGGACATTTCTGATAGCAATCAAACGTTAACCGATAGAGGGCTGACAGATAACACGATAATTGGAAGTGAATGATCTATCAAGCCGTGCATGATTAATTGATAAATCAGCCCGCCGCCCGACTGATCGATCGCTTGATCGATCGCTCAGTGGGCCCGAAGACCAATATGAAGAGCCAGCAAATTGAATGTAGACCTTGCAACAACTTTATGATTGAATGAGATCTCGCACGAAGTTGACAGACTCCTGATTTCCGTAATTGCTGCAGAAATGTCTCCGGGTCCGAAGCGGCCAGAAAGTGCGGATTCGACGGCTGGCTCGGAGCAATTTTCTGATCGATTCGGACTAATTGACCAGAGAGGATTGGTCCCGTACACGTGTACCTCCCGAAGAGAAAGGTCGAGCTCTGTAAGATAAACTCAGGAGCATGGATGCAGGGAACAACATTTGCCCCAAATAGTAGAAGCCACAACTCTGTTCGCTTGCTGAATCGTAGCGGATGAAAAGGGTTGAGTCATTGATCGGCGCTGGGCAGCGAGCTGTTGCCCGTAATGAAACTTCTTGGCTTTCCTACTTGGTCGTCAGCAGTTCTTTGAATGCCCGCCCGCCTCGCGTTTGGCTCTATCGACTTACAAGGGATCGATGTCACTCAGTCAGTCACTGGTTCTGTACGTTTGTGTGTGTGTGGGGAGAAAAAAAACGGTGTAGCTCACGTAGATAGCTCGCTTCGGTCCTATCCACGCAGGCTTACGCGGGTCCGATTCTGTTGGTCAGCACCGTCAACTGCCGAAGCAAGCAATCCTCGAAGGAGTGTGTCGACCCACCATTCGCTTGAAGTGCAAGGGTGCGGCTAACGGTGGCCGACTGGCTGACCGGCAAGCGGGCCTAATGGCTCAGCAAGGCGTAATTGACAGCCACTGAGGCTAGGTCCTCCTTCCAGTCTGCAATGAATGCGAAATATGGCAACGTAAGCGGAATAGGATTCGGACCGGTCAGCCTCCTCGCAATGAGGCTCGACCTGGCTGCAGGCTTAGCCCACGACCGGATTCCGGCTCCGCAAGCTTCGTACCGAGCATCGGTTCTGGTTCGAATCGACTCTCATTCGTTCCACAGACGACATTTTGGAAACATTCAAGCGCACTCTGGGAAATGAACCTTGCAAAATGAGCAACAAGGAGGAGGAGAAGGATGAATTTCCGCTCCGACTCCGACGTTTTCTCCCCCAATGCTCAACTTGAAACTGCTCAACGTGTAAATTACAACAATTTTCCTCTGGAACATCCTCCCGGAACGTTGAATTCATGATTCGAGATCTACCCGCCAGTTATCCTGGTTCGGAAGTCAAGCTCCCGTATCAAAAGGTCACGTTCGGCCCCCTTCATTGAGTTGCGGAGCTCAAAATCATCGATCATAGCATCAAGTCAGGATTGGAAAACATTGAAATTCCATTGATGAGGTTTTCTATCACCTGCCGGCTGAGCTCTCAGTTCCAAAAAGCGCGCAAGTCCCTTCTGCGCGAAGAAATAAAGGAGCTGAAGAACGCGTTTCGAAGGATGAAGACGTCGAAAGAATGCAACGTTCCTTTAGCTGATGTGAGTAGGTGAGAGGGGGAAGGAGCAGCTAAACAGAGCCGGCATTTATCGCCTCGTTAGCTGATCCAACGAACACGGTCAGAGACTCGCTCTTTGGGGAGACATAACAGACGCAAGTGTCGATCAATTGCCAGTGCATATCAGGATAATGGCGCTTCTCTCACTTTAGCCATGTTTCTCCGTTATCGTTCTTGCACCTTGACGCTATCTTTCGGCTCGGCTGCCTCATAACATTCGTAGCTGGTTTGAACCTCTAGGGAACACGCCGGCGAGGGAGGAACGAAAACGGCTCAGCTGTTCGAACTGGAGCAAGTATTTGTTTTTGGATGGACCAGCAAATCTCCGCACACTTTCAGCGGGGTTTGATCAGTTTTCAAGGTCACTTCATGATTTATAGTCGCCGATGTCGAGTGGGCGGCGGCGGCGGCGGCAGCAGTGGAATCGGAAAAGATATGGCGCTGTTCCCAATGGTGTTGACCAAGGCAGCCGGACGGCCCCCAAGCAGACCGTATGGTTTTTCTATTGGAGTTTTCCACGCACTAGAACACACACCCAGCTCGCTCAGACACTTCCAAACGATAGCAGCGGCTCAGCGGGAAGAATGAGGAGAGCACCAGCAGCGATCCTTCGGGAGTTGTAAGATCTCGGGCCGCGAATATAACCTGTGTACTCAGCTGCCATTTCCCGCTGAGGCATTATTTTCCTCTTTCACTGTTCTCGTTCCTACAGTTCCCGATCGCTGTTCTTCCAGACCCATTCGCGTCATTGTTCGAAAGAGGACTCGATGAAATTCGAAACTACGAATATCGACTTCCGAGAGATCGAAGTCATACCCCGTGTTTGAGAACTTCGAGAAGTTTCCTCGACTTCACATGTCACGGGATCAGGGTTTGCATCCTCACGCGATCTGACAGCGGGGACACCGGATCTGAGCTGGCTGGTAGGCAGGTTGGCAAGTTGACACGATGGGTATTTAGATTGATTGATGGATCGATTGATGGCTTGAGGGACACACCGGCTGTTCGGGAACGGGGATGGTCGGTGGAAGAGAAAACGATATAGAGGTAGATTGTATTGCGGCCCATTCAGTTCCACAATTGACATCCATTTGGCCTACTCGCTAGCGGCTGCTGCTGCTGGCGTTCTCGCTCGGAACCATCTGGGCGCGGGACGCTTATTGAGATATAGCGCAAAAGAAATGAAAATAAAGCCAAACTCACATCGAACCGGTGCCAACTTCAAGCTTTTCCCCTGGCCACCTGTTTGTCACTCTTTTTTCCTCATCTACTGTGCTTTGCGGTCGCCTTGGTTTTCGTGCGAACGAATTCCGCACTCGGAAAGTTCTCAAAGGAGTTTGAAGCTACGAATTTCGATGACTTTTGGACTCGGCGATTGTTTCCAAACTGAATTGACCGAGTAGGAGTGTTCGTCAACTTATTGAACAACGAAATGGTGGTGCCGCTGTGGATTTGAACTGGTTGGAGCTCTCAATTTCATCAGCTCGTAAAATCCGAGCTCGAAGCGACCATTTCAGATCGTTCTCGACTTTCCTCTCTCGCTGTTTTACGACACCAATCTCGAAATCGTCCTCTACTCGGTTCATTGTCGGCTCTAAACTCCTTTTGATAAAGGACGTTTCTTGATTCTCTCGACGATTTGCCATCCGGATAATTTGTCGTGTTTGACCCTTTCCATTGACTTGGTTCTCCAGCTTCTCCACATCAGATTTCGAAATATCGCTCCAGTACAAAGGGCATCATCGAGGACATCTTGTCGTTTTTCCGAAGGATTTCCGTGGAAAATTTCGGATTCTCGCCTTCTGATTATTCCAAGATTTTTTTTCCGTTTCCTTTTCTCTCAGACTGTCGGGAGCTCAGTGTATGTCTATTTTTCCCAAGACTCTATTTTCGTTTGGCACTTCCCATCGCGCCCCGTCGTTGCCGTGGTATGTCTGACTGACTGAGTCGAGGCTGCTTTTTAAGACGAGTGATTTTTCTCCATTGTGTCCCGCTTGTCGCATTTCTACAATGACGGTTGTGGCCCTTGGGCCCCCTCCGGTCTCCCGTCTGCGACTCTCCCCACAATAATACCGACCCTTCTCGGCGCCTTGCCTGCTACTTATATTGAAACCCTGTGGGCAAAAATCCTCCACCTGCTTCTCCCACTTTCAGAAGAAGTGAACTCTGTTTAGTTCGCGCCGCTCGCTCGGGGACGAAGAAAGAACGGAGGGAGGGGAGCAACGACGGCACGAGGGGGCGCTTTGGCAGCCACTACACCCCCTCACACAGTCGACACCAGGACCAATGAAGCAAGAGTGCGCCAGGCAGGCAGGCAGGCACTTCCATTGACGAGTTGGTTTTTTCAAGTGTTCGCTATCTTTTCAATTATACTTATCGAGACAGTCTTGCGCAGCTCTCCGGCGCCTTCGGGCGAAATCTGCGATTTCAGAAATAGCAACGACGACAGATAGGATTGAGATCTCTCTGATTGACTGGCTTTGTACTTTTTGTATTTCCCGCGGTCGCTCAATAAAAGAAACGCTATGTGACCACTTCTGCCGATGAAAAGGTAAGCGAAGTTTCTGGCGGTCAGCCACGTCCCGGACAGAGCAAGACGTTCATCGAGCATGGCTGATCTGAGCTCGGATCTCTCAAAGATGAGAACTCTCGACTCCACTCGCTTCCAGCAATGGAAACTCAGGGAGTCGCTCGGGATTCGAAAAACAAAAGATTTTTCCTCGGTCCTCATTTTCGACGCTGCCAGATATCGATGGCGGGAAGAAGTCCGAGTCGTCGCCGCCCCGCGCCTCGGAGAGAACGTTCTCGTTCGATTCGCAGCTCGTGTTGCATGATTCCAACATCTGAAATTGGGGAAACAAATCAAGATTTTTGCATTTGTTACGATTGCTTGTTATTGACGGCCGCTGCCAGAGGGTTTTGTTTAATGCCGCGCGCCGTCAACGACAACGAGAGAACGACTCGTTCTCGCCATGTACTTCCACAGCATGTGCGCACGATTTCTGCCGAACAACATCGTTCTTCACGTTGTCGTGCAGTTGCGGTGGATTTTGTATTGGTGGGTAGCGGGCGTGCGTTAGGGGCCATAGCGACAGCAGCAACGACACCGTCGACGACGACGACAACAACAACAACACCGAAGCAAAACGTCGTTTGTTTTCAATGTGGATGAAATGCAAATTCTGACAACATGGAAAACGCGCGAGCGGGCGCCATTTGGGCCGCTGTTGTCGACGTTGGTGGCGCTACCACTGTCGCCGCTGCCGCTGAGGAGAAGGAAACGCTTCTTTCGAGAGAACCTTCGAATATGGAAATGAAGCCGGAACTGGGATAGCTAGCGAGTACGCGCGACTGAGGCACCCTGGCGAGCACCGGAGACACAGGACGAACGAAATGGAGAGAATAACCGGGAGAGGAGGAAGAAAAAACGGGGACAAGGGCACACAAGAATAAATTTATCCTTAAGTACGAAGCGCAACTCCCTGCCCAACTCGACAACCGAGCAAACGGACGAGGCTCATCTGAAAGCTCGCAGCGTCGGTCTTTTCGACTCAGAGAACGATGTCGGAGGCAACGGTTAAGGAGGACATCTGGGAAGGGAGAAAATCGCACCGGAAATCGATAGGGATGGGCGCAATTTTTGAATTCCTCGACGTCGTCTGCGATGTTCTTACCGTTATGCCCATGGAGCCTGGAACGGCCTTCGGAGAGATTTCGTCGACAGAAGTCGATAATTAGCGATTCAGTCGAGCGGACCGCGGAAAAACTCTCGTCGCGGATGCCACGTCAAGCGCGCACAGCAAATCATGGAAATCTCAGAGCATCGCATACTACGAGATGGCACACACGAAGCGGGCACAGAGAGTGGACTAATGAATATACGAGTAGGCGGAGGCGGTTTCAATTTGAGATTGTGGAGAGATGCTGAGCAGAGAGAATATAACGAGATCAAACGAGATCCGCGGTCCAAGGAAGAGGAGGAGGAGGAAGAAGAAAATGAACAAGTGAGGGAATATTGCTTGTCTGCCTCTTTTCAAGCGACCGAAGTAGCGGCTTGCCCGCCTGCCAAACTCCAGGCGGTCGTGATCTCCGCCTCAGAAAAGAAAAGAGACGAGGGAGAAGATAAAAAAAAAAGAACGCCGGATTCCTCAAATGGAAGTTACGGACGAACAAGATGAATAGATGTTCGTTTCCTTCTCCGTATGCAGATGTAATACCTACCATTGGTCGAGGAACCTGCGTCACTTATTTTACTTGTACATCTACTCCCTCGCGCGTTTTATTCCTCCAAGGTTCCGCGACGACTCCCCGCAGAGGAGGAACTACCACCGACGACAAACTACTACTCCACGAGTGCATGTAACACTGTCTACGAGTGATCCTGCTTCCAGTTGAGTATGCAAACGTACATGGGAGTCCTCGCTTGAAGCCGCTTCCTGAAAAGTAGATGTACATTCCAATCAAAGTTTTATACGACCTTCCATCGCAGCGGCAAATTCAAAAACGAGTGGCTGACTTTGGAGTAAGCCGAACCGAGTTTAATGTTCCCATTAATCGCGTGATAATGATAATAATGGGAAATCAATTCGCATTTCGCAAGAATCGGTTTCACAGGGTACAGGGAAAATGTAAACCTTGCCACTGTTTCCGAGGCTAGATGACGCCGCTTCTGCGCTCTGGATTTCAAGAGATGTTTGCGTTTCGTTGATTTCTCGACAACTGAGTACGCTGCCGAACCAAAACCTTGGGCAGATTGTCTGCAGGTTCTCCGCTCTCATTTCGGTCCTGGGGTGACCGGGGCGTCCCTCGTATGTTGCCTTGGCGCATCTCTTGCGCTTGGTCTTCGACTTGGGTGCTTGCTCCCCGGGACCCTCCCCCCAGGCTCCGACCCATGTGCTTAGCAGGAGTACGGGAAGAAGGAGCGACCGAGGAAGCGAGGAGCGAGCGATGATGCATGCGACCTGCGGATGTCCGTGGCGGTCGCATCCATCTTGTCGGCGCCTCCTCCCCTCGTTCAGCCGGAGCAGCCCGCCGCGCCGTCGGTCGCTGCAGTTTCTCCGCGCTGGAGCCCTGCATGCCTGCCCGCGCACTCTCCCAGCAGCGAGCCCGCCAGTGACGACCCCGCTCATCTTCTCCTCTTCATGAAGGATCTGGTCTCAAACCAGAAGGGAGTACGCGTACAGTGCAAATGACGGAAGACGTACAACTGGCCCGATCCGCTCGAAAGGCTCCGACGAGAAAAAAAGTAACACCGAACCAAGTAGTATTAGTGCGAGAGTGCTCTTTCTTCAAGCAGACATCGCTTCCTCCCGATGCTCCCCTCGTTTTCTGTTTTCCGGAGCTCGCTCACAGTTTCCCAACGTCGTCCGCAACCACACTTTCCCTCCGTTCGTACAGTTGCTCATGTGAAAAAGGATTTGTAGGGGCTCTAGTGGACCTTCACGTTTGATCTGTTGTGAATTCGGTCCCGGAGAAGAACGCCGAGATGTCCGGCAAAGCTACATGAGTCGCCGCCACTGAGTTCAGCTCGGTCAAGTTCTCGAATTATCACATTAAAAGTCCCCCGGGCGGAATTTCAAGATTCAAGAGCGCTACAGCCCATGCGGAGTCAGCTAGCTCCTCCTGACTCTCGATTCCTACGTTCAATGAGTGTGGAAGGGGCTGGGCCCACTTCACGGATCTCGATCCGCGAATTCGAGTGGACAGGACACGAGAGGACATCTCGACAGCTGCCAGAAGAGAGCAGAGGAAAATTTAATTCAATCTTTCTCTTGCGACCGTCCAAATCATTATCATCAAGAGTCGCGAAGATTTCTCTCGGACGCGCGTCACTACGCGATAGCGGACTCGACAAATTTACGATATCAGCATTTAATAGTCGGCGGAGTTTGCTTTTATAGGAAGCGGTAGGGCAAACACAATAAACTGGAGAACTATAAACGTTCGATCAAGGCAGCAGGAGCGGCGGCGGCAGCAAGGTGACGCCTTGAGATCTCCTTCGACCTCCCTTGCCTCCTGTCGTTCGCTTATGGCTCACTGTGCTCGACTGATTTATAGCTCCGGGAGAAGTGAGGAGAAGAAAAAGGGAATAAAAAAGAAAACAAAGAAGAGAAAACGCGACACACGAAATAGCAGCCGTCCACCAAACTGAAGCCGGCATTAACTTTTGGTGTAAAGCACCTCAAGCCTTCACTTCCAACACTCCGTTGAGACCTCTCGGTGACTTGCACCGGTTCCGAATCGACAATCGATGCACGACGAAGACAGTGAACATTTCATTCTGAAATAGATTGAATTCGTCAAAATCTGATTTGAGGAATCGGAATCGGTTGTTGCGAAGCTCTGTGTTGGATATCGGACACATCGAGAAATGGAAATCGACCATTCTGAAACAAAACTCTCATTTTTCTTCGAATTATTATTGTTCCGTAGAACATTTTACTTAAGTGTTCGTCCAACGCCCTGGTCACAGCTTAGCTCATTACGTGATTCGTACAATAGCACTATTTCCGAAACCCACGGCTTTCGATGTCAGAACGCGAGCCGGCTCATTGAGATGAAAAAAAAAAAGAAAAACACAAACTTTTCTGTTTGCCTCGAGACATTAGTTGTGAATGACACCGGGCGACGGCTCGAACAAGAGCGCTCACGAATCCCTCGCAGAAGTGGCTGCTCATTGACGGTAGCTCGAAACAGAAATAAATGCATTCGGCTATTACGCAATAGCCTTCGACGGCGGCGCGGCCGAAGGAGTGTCGGCTGCAATTGAAAAGAGCCGAACACTTAACGATGGTCGCTGTCAATATCACATTCGTCCAGAAACGCACCGAACTCTTCAATCAGTTGATCTGTTATAGTTGTCATCATTATTATTATTATGATTTGCTCTGTGGCTGCATTCTGTTTCTTCATTTTATCCGCCAAAACAAACGACGGCAAGAGATGTTGTTTCAAATCAAATCCGGACTCGACACGCTTTCTGCTCCTGATCCGCGATGTTAATTCTAGTTTGTTTTTTTCTTTATGATCATTAATGATTTGTGTGTTTTCCAGAATTTTTCGAATTTCGTTCATTCTCTCACCGATCCGTGTTTCAAATTTCATCGGCCATAAATTGAAAACCAAACGAATTTCACCACAAATCAGGGTTTACCATTGAGAAACCTTCGCGCGAATCAACCACAAATATATCAGATCGTCATTCATGCGGCGAACATTCCTCTTGTCGGATTCCATCTGAGTGGGGCATCATCATCGACTATTTTTTTCAATTACGAGCCGTGCTCAAGGAGATGTAGTGGAGGATGATGCTCGTTGAGTCAGCGGCGAAGACTAGTAGTACAAGAAGTGAGCCGGGGTGGGTCTCATGACTAATATGAATAAATAAATAATTGTTAGGCGTGTTTTGACCGCTGACAAATCAGAAGACTCTTTCCTCTTAACGACTGTGTTAGTGTGCCGTGAAGGAGCACCTTGGAACTTGGCTCGCATTGGTCACTGGAGCTGTGTTCGTTATATTCAGCTGCTGTGGTTATGTTCTGTCAGTAGTGGCGAGAAAACACGCGACCAAGCGACAACACTGGTTATCTTGGCAGAGTCCGTTGCCAGCCAGCCGATGTATTGGGTTACAAGGCTGTTAGCAAGTAGACGAGCAACGGAGATAGTCGCTGAGATTGAGGATACGGCGGTCGCTCCGCAACCCGGTTTAGCGCATCATAAATATATCAGCCTTGACTGGTTCAGGGAGCTGAGCCGTCGCCACCGATGAACGCCCTGACGGATGCACCGGTTGGCGCGCTGGAAACACCGGAGCGGGGACAAGAGTTTCACAACACGCCAAGACTATGGCAGGCTCTACTTAGAGCTACATAAAAGCGAGACACCGTGCTACCGAACAAATGGAGTGGCGTCGTAAACTCTGACCTCGGCTAAGAGTTTGTTATATCGCCTGGACGCCATACCCGAGATAAACGCTAACTTTGTTCCAATCATTGAGCCGCGACCTGGTAGTTTCTATCCGGGTTCCTGGGGGAAAAATTTTCGACGGATCGAATTCACACATATTCGACTCGAATGTCTCCAGAACGGTCAGGCGGCGAATGCGGGTGAGTTGAGAAGTGCATTTAGAGATGGCTCGAGAAGAAAAAGAGCAGTGGCTGAGACAGTTCGCGGCGGGAGTGCTGCGATAAAAGGACGACACCCGAAAAGAAATTCAAGAACAACCGCGACGGGAGATTAGAGTGGGAATTCCGGCCGGCGGAATTTTGATTGCGGCGTAATAAAACCGTGGAAACATTGACTTATCTCTGATGTTTAATAGTACGTCATAAGGATGAGATTAATAACCCCGACGCGCTCTTCCTCTTCCTGCACCGTCCCTCTCAAATACAACAAGCGGAAGTTGTTGAGACTCTTTCAGCAAATTTCGTCCTTTCGAGAAGCGTGTTAATTTCCGAAAGCGTTCTGTGTCGACTCCCTGAAGTCACCAAACTCGAGCGGATCGATGTCACGCACATTAGGGTCCCGAGTGACCGTGAATCGTCCCGAAACCGGTTCCTCGTGAGTCGGAGTCGACAAGTGACAAACCAACTGAAGCTGAAAAGCGCCTCCTCTCCGAGTCGAACCCATCTGAGCTGGAAGTGGGTATGACGCGGCTCTCGACGCACACGGGGTCCTGTGTCTAACCCACTGGCTAGCTTGTCCCTCGTATGAAAGCCCAAATCACGGCGGGTCTTTTGGTCGAGCCAACCAATGACGTTGAAGGCGGTGCCGGCAGCGGTCGCGGTAAAATCAGAGCTCATCAGAGTGAATCTTAATTGTTTTCCAATATGTAGGGCCTGTGAAGGGACCGAGGGCCCTGATCGACGAATAATGACTTGTGGAAAATCACTCCCGGACAGCCGACCGGGCCTATCGGAAAAAAAAGTTGACGTGCAGCCTTAATGGGCTTCTGTTTCGTCTTTGAAGAATTTTTCCTCAAAGAATGGCTTGAATTCGGTTTCGCCGCCAACTAGAATTCTACCGAATTTTAGATTGCCCGCGGCTGCGAGAGGTCGCCGGCCTTTCATGTAATTCCGCAGCTCCTGAGTCGAGCTGGATGTTCTTCGATGAAGATTCTTCGTCATGATTCGCAATCGTGTTCCATTTCGTCGACATTTGTCACCTCTAAGAACTTTTCGCCCGAAAAGAGGCTCTCAAGCAGAATCCGACAGTTTTCCGGATCTGGAAAAGTGGAAAACTCCTCTGCTTCCCTGCCCTCGGGAAACAACATCGTTAGCGAATGTCCGGAATCAGATACCATAGAATAAATCTTCGATTTTCAAGATTCAAACCGTGGTTCACTCCGTGTAGAGCGGGTTCCGGAGCCGGGCAACGTTCCAGATGGTTTTGAGCACAAGGAGCACACGCGAAACGATTACGCTTTTTGAGATCGGACATTTTTCATGAGCGCCAGCGGAAACATATGTTCGCGATTCCACAAGCAGCTGGAAGCCAGAAACTGAGCGAAAGAATCGAAAACCAGTCCCCGATTTCGAGACCGCTGTTTCTATGAAAGATGTTGAAAAAGCTTCTCCTTCAAAACGTCAAAGAGAGAAAACGATGGCAGCGGTGGGATTCGAACCCACGCCCCCGAAGAGACTGGTGCCTTAAACCAGCGCCTTAGACCGCTCGGCCACGCTACCGTTGCGCTGCTCATCTCGACGGAACTCGAACTTCCAGACGAGTCCATCTTTCTGATTTTGTCCGTGGAAGTTGCCGAAGGAAACCGAGTAATGCGCTCTCTGTTGTGTTGAGTCGTCGGATCATTAGTGCACGACATACAATCATAGCCATCGATCCGCTTGATTGTCGAGTGTAATGCAAATATGATTACGAAGTAGATCTCGGTGGAAAAAAACTCTCCCGGCAGCCAGCGTGGTGAGTCGAGTGGCAAACAAATCGCCGATAAATTATCCATTGGGTGAAGGAGGCAGCGGGCGACGAGGACGTGCAACCCACAGCCCGCGATGGACAAACCCGTTGATTATGAGAGCGAGCGAGAGAAGGCGCATGCGGGGGACGACGATGCTTGATAAATGGAGAAGCATCCTGAGTGTGGCACATTGAAGATCATCGGGATCGGAATGATGATCTTCATCGCTCAACAACTGTGCGAGAAGGAATGGGTTTGTTCCTGTGGATGTCCCTCTGCGACAGCGAGAGAGTTTTTGTCCAAGAGAGAGAGGGGATCCAGACACACTGACGCAAACCGGCAAAAGATTGTGACCGGTGGTCTTCATCCTCCACGGGGTTGTTGGCTTGTAGGAATTTGAACAGATCTTCTTGACATCTAGTTCTTCCGAAGTCAAATCGTCGAAGCAGACATCGGAAGTTTCCGTCCGCGTAGCTTTTTTTGTTCTTCTGATGATCAGGATTCCGATTCAGTGACATTATTGAAACGAGCGGAAGAGCACCCGAAACGTTGATGGCTTTGACCAGAGGATTGGGGGGTTCGCGTTCATTTGGAAGAGCCCGCGATAAAAAGAAGCGAACTTACAACTGGAAGCCTTGGTGGAAGGATTCAAATCACCCTCATCGCCACGAGCAAGACCCCGCCGACTACATTAGTGAAGTTTTTGCCTCCGGTCAAGGAATCCGAAGGGATGTTTTCCTCCCTGGATCGTCACCCGGAACCACTACATCGTTCGTCCCTCCACCCCGTTGGGGCGTTGTTCCCTCTCAGCCGACGATCCGAAGTATTTTTTTTCTCATGCTGCAAAATCCGAGCATAAAGTTTACTTCGTCCAGCTATGATGACACGGTTCCACAACGCATCGGATTCGATTTTTCCGTGACGTCCGTGGCGAGCCTGCTGCTCGAACTTGGTCTCCAGTGAGCTCCTCCTCCTCCGCTTGACCAAAGATAGGTTCACCGTTCGCGAATAGAACTCGCGCGGAAGCTCCAGAGCGGATCATTGTTATAAACTCGGTTTTCGAACCTTTCGCCGATTTCAGAACTCGAAAATAAACGGGTTTGGAACGCATGACGCATCGCGAGCTCGGGAATCGGAATTATCGCTCCGCTGGGACGCACAACTGGCATATTATTCACGTCCTGGGCGAGGGAGTTCGAATGAGATTCAACGGGACGAAGCTTGATCCGTGGAACTTCCGGAACACTGGAAAACAAAGCCTCGGAAAAGGGGAATTCGGAATCCCCGCACGACGGACGGACGGAAGAGGGAAACGACTGCTGTTTTTTTTATGCGATGTCCTCCCCCGCGGCGGGAACTGTCCGCCCGCTTCTGCGTCCTGCTTCCTGCAGTTTTCCGGCGGCTCTCCACAGTTTCCCGCAACAACTCGCTTCCACTTCCCGCACTCACTCGTCTGGCATTCGTCGCTCGTCAGTTTCGGAATTTGCTCATGCGAAGGCAGATACACACGCACCAAAGCTCGCATACGCGCTACCAAACAAACGAACGAACGAACAAAAATTGTTCCCGTCGGCAGAAACAGCAACATCGCCAAGGACGCGAGTCGATGCAATGCGGATTCCGCCCCTGATGACCGTAGAGTCTACGACGACGTGGGCAGACGTGCAAGCGATGAAAAGCCTCAGCGATCATGGGGTTCTGTCTCCTTCCATCAAATTGAGAATCATAAATGTCATCGATCTAATTCGAACTCGAAAAACTGAGATCCCTGGGCTGGGATATCGAGGTCTACCCAAGTGTAGCCGGCCGGTACCAACGACACTCATGCAGACAAACCGATGACTCCGTCCCTGCGAGTGCGGCTTCGTTCACCGAGATCAGGATCGATTGATGTCCAGCAGCCGCTTCGACACAGCTCAGAGAGAGTCAGAGTGGTTTGCCGGGTGAGATCTCTGGTCGCTCGCTTCGTTTAGCTTGTTGTAGAAGTGAAAAGATTCTGAGCATGGCCGGGCAGGCCAAGATCAATACGTCCGTTTCCGGTAATGCCACGGTGTTCCTCTCGAGTTTTGGCTGCTATCTGACTTCCGAGTTTGAGTTGCCTGCCAGCGAACTCGACAGAGAACTGTTTGATGCTTCACCAGTGGTCGAAACGGGGAAACTTCCCTCTTGTCCCGCTCACCCCCACGAAATGGTTCTGCTAGCAAGCCGAGGTTCCCCTTATGTACCTTCCTGCAGCCAAACTGGGGTTGGATGACCGGCCAACTGCGGTATGCAAAACCGTTCAACTTCGTGATTCCGAGCCGTTCCAACTCTCGCTCGTTTTAAATCACAGATTTACAGATGAGGAAAACTTACGTTCAATCAACTAGAGACTAAGAGAAAATAAGCCAAGAACCTTCCCGATAACCTGGCGATCCGGAAGATCGACTCGAACCAGCGGAATACCGGTCCCGATCAATGACAGATGAATCGACTCGTTCTGACATCGAATCCGCATTCTCTTTCCATCTCGGAGCCGCACAGCCTGATTTGAGAAAAAAGGAGAACATCGGAGTTGGACGAGGGTGATGTCCGTCACGTGAAAGGTGAAATGTCAAGACGAAGACTACCGAAGACGGTCGGGACGAGGGGGAGCAAGCTGGAGTCGAATTCTTTTTCGTTGTTGTGATTTACTTTTTGTCGCCGTTGTTGGGATTCCTTTGGAGCACGGCCGTTGGTATCTGTTCAATTTGTTGTTGCTAAAGTGGCGACAAGTCGCGGAATCAGACTGCTGCGACTCCTCCGCTGTCTTTCATTGTAGTTGGGGATCCACTTTGCGAGAACGGAGACAAACGCGCCCACTTTATTACACTTCGGTCACCCTCGTTTCTATTCGTCCGCCTTCCACTCCTTTATTTCTACTGGTTCTGTTTGTCGACTTGGTTTTTCTTGTTTCTTGTTCTCCTCTTCTTTTTTTCCTCTCGTCGTCCTGTCTTGACACTATTTAGGAAGGGCCGACGGACACGTGAGTCGGCTCGGGAGGGGGGGGGGGTGGGGTTTGGAAAGATTCGTGGGGCAACGGGGGCGGCGAGCACTTGGTTCCAGAGTGAGCGGGGGGAGAGAGTTGCGAGAGATCCAGAGGCATCGGGATCAATTGGGCCACTTGGGTGACATTTCTCCTCCTTGCCCTTCTCTCGTTTCAATCTCCTTCCTTTCGGTCCTTCTCGCCCCCTCCCCCCTGAGCCTCTGCCACTGTTTTATGTTTTCGATCCGAAGCTCGGCCGTCCAGCCAAACCTCTGTCGGGCCTTGAGGGCTTTTTCTGCCGCTAGTTGCGATCCCGACGCTGGAGAGGCCGCTACTACAACACTGTTCGATGTTCGGCGGAGATGGACGGCACGGAACACAATAAGCCCTGATTGAGCTCAAGAGTCACTTTGCCGCTCCTGTTCTCGTTTCTTCCTCCTTTTCCTGATACAACTGCTGGAACTTCTGTAAAGCGGCTGACCTCGCGAGAACTCATGTTCTGCTCCGATGTTCGAAGAATCAACGCAACCTCAGAGATTTCTAAATCATAACTGATCATTTGATGTCTTCATGATTCTGGGAAGAGACATTTTGATTGGAAGAGACCGAAGCCTGGTTCGTGCCCAAACTGAGAACTCGGAGAGATGACGGTTCCGCGGTCATCTCGAGAACAGATGCTCAAACATGGAAACCCGAACTCTTCTGATATTCAAATACCTGGAATCTTCATTTTTATGTCAGTTATCTCAATATCAGAGAAATATTTCGATGCTGTTCCACCAAGTTTCACTTCTTATCCAAAAAAGTATACCTATATACCCCTTATATCATTACATTCCCCCTCCCTCCATGTATATCCCCCAAAGTATCGCACGTGAATGTTGCCAGAACTTCTAGTTTCAGTTGTCGATCGACGTGCTGAATGAAACCGCGATATTGTTTGTTGTGAGTTCGGAACTGAGCTCGGCATGTTTCATTATCGAGCTCCCTCTTTTAGGAAGTTTTCATAGCTCGATGCATAACACGTGTGCTCTCTCGTCACGAAGCTTGATCAACGATTCTGAATGCGTCTACATCGCGCACAGCTCTGAGTTTTTTGGAATTGTTCTCCGACTGCAACTCGCATACCAAGGTCGTTTGCCACCTTCATAGCCACCGTTTGAGCGAAGGCGGGAGGGAAAACTGCGGGGAGAGAACGGGAAACCTGTCGGGAAAGGTGGCTATTCGGAGGGAATGTCGATGGGATTAGCGAAGCATATTGTGGAGTTGAAAGCGTTACAACTCGAGCTTTCGATGAATGCAATCCACGACGGCTGATTTCGTTCCTCACATGAATGAAATGCCTCTATCGCTCAACCTTCGCGCAAACGTTCTCCATTCCAGTTGAATTTCTCGGCAACAGAGGTTGAATGACCCCATAGAGGTCTGACCAAGGCCGAGATGGCAACCATGAAAGCTGCGGCAGCCTCACTCACATTCCATCGACGCGGAAATCGGGCAGACCGATGTGGAAATGTACGAAAATCAAACGACGCTATGACCGAGGAGGAGCAGTGCGAGGTAGACGACAGTTGGATCCGCCGCCAATGAATTCCGATTTTCGAGATTTGAAAATTCCTCTCCACTAATAGGCCCTCAAGCGATATTCGGTATTCTTCGTATTTATTCCATCTTCGCTCTTCGCCCATCGAGCGGAGGCGGATGAGGTTCGAGGGGAGCGCGAGATATTTTTTCCCTCAATTAGCGATATCTCACTTTTACCGTTCGCTCGCTCGCTCGTCCCTCGACGGAAAAAAAGAAAATTCGAATTTCGCCGCGGGAGATAGCAGCGCAGCTGAGGGAACAGCTGCGAGTCGACGAGTTCCGCGGGGAGGTTCGGGGCTGGAGGGAAAACCGCGCGGCCGCGAAGACTTCGATCGGGCTTCCAGAAAATACCAAGCGGAAAACTTGGTGGAATCGATGGATTGGCAGATCTGCTTGACAGGAGGAGAAACCGATCCCGGGATGATGGGTTGTAAAGCTCGCATAGAAGAGACTTCGATCTGCGCAGAAAACGTCACGAGAAACCTCCGGCGACGTTGACACGAGGGACTACGGGGCCCCCATTAAGGGACAACAAAGTGTCCGCTCGCTGATGGAGGCGACGATGACGACAATCGTTGCGAAGCAAGATCTTCATCGAACTCTAATGGAACATGACAATTAGTCTGGGTGTGACGACTTTTGGTAAGCGGTGACGAGTCGCCTTCATTTTCGTTCAAGTTCCCCAAGGTCCTCCGCTGTTTTTCCTTCGATGCTCATAACGCCGTCTGCAGAGTCACGAAACCAGGATCAGAAACTCCTCAGTCACACAGGCACGCGAAAGTTGAGGAACTTGAAACCGTCGTCGGTGGAATTCATTTTCGACAACAGCTCATCCCTTCGGAAACTTCAAAAGTGAAGTTTTGATTTTGGCTGCTCGATCCCCTCTGAAATTCTTCGTCGGGCAGCGATCGAGAAAGGATTAAAGCGAGATCCGCGTCTACTCGAGCTACTATGTTTGCTGCTCACTTGTCCCGGAACGCTCCAAACTGGCAAGTTCTTAATCCTGCGCGTCTCTATCTCCCGCTAAGCCTCGAACACGGGAAGTAGAGGAATCGGGACGAGAAGCAGGAGCGGTAATGAGCGAGTGTTGAGCGGCGATAGTTGGGAGTGGGTGTTTATAAGTCGTCTGTGCATTTTCGCTTCCCGCGAGGCTCCTGTCGTCGCCGTAGGCACCGTCGAGGGTATCATCATCTATAGAGATATTGCGCACTAATTTGCGCGAGACCTCGCGCATGCGAAGGGACAGCCGGGATGTTAATAATGCGCGTTTGCGCTCATTTCAACCTTCTTTTTCTCTCTTTTCGAATAGATTGCCGCCGAGTCGTTCGTAGAAAATAAAACTTCGGCGTATCAACGAGACTCTAGCGGACTTATAGACGACATCGATGGAAGCAGAACTTGTTCGGAGAATCGATCATGATAAAACCAAGCACAACCCTCAGGAACTCAGGAGCGAGATCCGCATGAAACGAGCGAAGAATGCTTTCGGACTCACCGAGATAAGCACCTTGAATCTTGAAGCATTATAAAGAATGAGCAATCTTGCACAGAAATCGAGCGCTAGAAATCGGGACACAATCCTCCGATGGGTAATAATCTTCGACGCGTTTCGGTCACGTGATCATCAAAGCATTCAAGATGCTGCTTTGGCGAACGCAAAATGTGCAAAAGGTCATTGTACTCAGCTTGGGTAGAAATCCAACTGAAGACCTTGAATTCGAAACAGGCATTTTCCGGTTTTGAAATTACTGTAGAACCTTTTAGATGGAAACCCCGCATTCGCGCCGTCCGCGGGTCCCTGCCGGCACCCTTTGACGAACCATGCTCCGTTCGCGGGCCCCCTCATAGACTTGAACTGCTGACAGTGGATTCCAGTGTGATCATTCGATGTGATCTCGATTATATCAGCTCTTCCTACATAGACTGGTTGATATGATCGAACTTGGAGAGGCTAACATCCGATCTTTCCGAGACATCGGTCGATTTCGGACACCGCTCCTTGATTTCTAAGTTGCAAGTTGCAAGGCATCGGTCCCAACTGCTACCCGATGCAAACTACGGTTCCGGAAGCGAGTGCCTTGGGAAGAATCCACCATAACAAACAGATGGGGATGGAGACGAGTTGCGTCGAGGAGAAGGTGAGCGTTTCTTTGAAAACGACAGTTCCGCTATATGACCATCACAGCCAGGAGGACGCCGACGTGAGATTGCGACGTTCGAGCCCCAAACGATGGGTCGCAGTAGCGCGGGAAAGGTACAACGTGGACGAAATGGCGCGTGAATTCAAAACTCTAGGGAAAGAGAGAGAGAGCCTTGCAACTGTTCCTTCTGCTATCGTTTTCGTAGTCCAGCCGCTCAAGAAGGGAGCCGGCATACGACGTCATGACCACCGGGAAATGGTCCTCTCTGCTCCATAGATTTCGTCATGACCGACCAATGGCTCCAACCCCATTTGTAAACGAAAGCAACATTCGCCCAAAGCACGCTGCGTTCGGCCAGTTGGAGCACAGTGTCACCTCGCCGCCGTCGGTACGGCAAAGGCCGTGTCCACGGCGGGTCCTCGTCGTTCATTGAAATGCGCGGCAGCCGCCTTTCTCTGCAGTCCGATATTTCCCCCCCACAAACCTCTTCACAATTTTCCTCCGTGGCCTCTGAGAACCTGCGATTCCCCTCACTGTGTTGAATGCATACTTTGGCGTAGGTGAGTTCGGAAGGGGGGTTTCGTCAGTCGTTGGCGTTTTACGAGACCGATTTCGTTGGTTGAGCTATCGAATGCTGCTTTGCCGATTGCCAAAATGCCTCTTCTTTCAATTCTGTTCCAGCTGCAGCTGCTGTCGGAAACGAAGCGGCAGCAGCAGCAGCAGCACCACCACCACTTGGAGCTGTTGCAACAGCAAAACGACCATCGGCAGAGTAACGGAAACGCATGGATTTTTGGAAGTCGCAACTCATCGCATGCTCTGCTCAACAGCGATGTTGGAAAAAAAACTCGGTTTCCAACAGCCTCCGTTCGCCTCTCGTTGGCTGACTGACAATGAGCTTGCCGTAGATGACGTCACAAACCAGGGGTTCTTTGCCAGCTCGGATCGATCGGAACTTCGGATTCTCTGAAATTCGAACTTCCACCCAGCCGATTTAGGAAATTGAGAACCTGAACTCTGAGCTCGGAGGTCCGGATTCGGAAACGGCCCGTCGAGAAACTTCTCTTTTCTTAATCTCTGTTCCTTTAGCTCGGTCGTTTCTCACTTGGCAACGATGTCCCAGCAATGTATCGTTCTTCCTTTTCCTCGAGTTTCACTTGGCGCGCTTTTGTTTCTCTCGGTTTTTTCCTCGTTCTTTTGAAGTCGTCGTTCTTTCCGTCCCCTCCCATTTTGCCTTTGTCTTTGCGTCAATCAGAGTTTTCATCTTGACTTGAATTTGGTTGCTATCCGATATTCCACGACTCCCTCGCTCGAACGATGCAGTCACAAACGTCGTCCTTTTGTTTCACATTATCGCGCTCGACTTTCTCCCTCCATTCAAGATTCTTCCTCGCTTACGCGCGCCGTCTTATTCCTCCCTCTCGCTATCGCTCACACTTTTATTCCTCTCTCTCTCTCTCTTGGTCTCGCTTTCATCCAAGCTTCCTCATTCCTGTGCGTTTTGTTCTCTTTTCCCCTCTTGTTTCTGAACTAACTTCCAACTAACTCTGTTTTTGTCCCGTGTCTCCCTCGGTGTCCAAGCTCTGGAGACCTCCTATTCCAAGAAGACTCAGAAAGAACGGAAGAAAAAAGAGACTGCTATTCCATTCTCTCATGTTCACTGTAAGAATATCGCTTCAGCTCAGCTCGACTCTTGGCTGCTGCTGCTGCCGCTGACGCCGCCGCCGCTGCCGCCGCCCTGTTCGGGATTGCTGGCTCCGACAGGAATTGTTCAGTCCTGGACAATGCAAATGACCTCGAACGAGCGACTGACTGGGCGATAGGAGAAAGCAAAAAACAGGAACGGCGAGCTGACTGAATTCTTCTACCCCTTTCACGCTCTCTTTCTGATCTATCTTCGCTTTCGCCTGTTGTCTCCTTCGCGTTCTTGAAATCCTCGTTCCCGAATTTCTCAGTCGGCTCTTTGCTGTAGAATCGCGAGTGTTCGCACAAAGGGAGATCCTGACACGTCCTTTGAGTGACGGTCGATGATTCGGAGGTTTTCGAAAATGAGGTCCGTCTGAAGTCGAGCTCGAGACTTCGACGAATCGTTTGTTTTTAGCGAAATTTTCGGGTTCATTCGACTCAGCTGAAACATTCCCCTCTCTCCTTGCTTCCGGGAAAACAAATTTTTTTGCTCCCCGCTCTCCCTGGATTTAGGTTGAATTAAATTCTATAAATCAATAGGTGGCAGCACCGGCGGCAACTTCCTCGGCTGATACGGTCCGAGCAAGAGAGAGCCTAACGCTGTCAGTGTAGATCTCACAGAGGTAGGAACTGTTCAAGGATAACCTAGGATCGAGAAATTTTTTGTACTTCATCAATAAGAAATCAATCTGCGTCTCCCTCATCTCACTGCGTCCTGCGTCTAAAAGTCTCTCCCGGCCTCCGGGTGGACACGGCGTCCACCCCCGCGCGGCCGGCGTCGAGAAGAGATGACCTGCTTCAGGAGATTGAGACCCTTCTCCTTGAGAGGAGTCTTGTTCTTCCTTCGATGGAGAACTCTCAACGGTCCTGTCCGGTGGATCGGGGGACACAGAAGGGAGGGAGGGATGGACCGCTTGTTTTTTTCTTTTTTTGGCGTCCAGGAAGAATCGATGCCGACTGAGTGCGCACCAAGGAGCTCGTGATTGTTGGAAGAGTAACAAGCTCAGGCGGAAGCCTCTAGGTCTCGAACTTTGCGAATATAGTTCGGGTTTCACTCCAGAATGCCTGTCGCAGGAAGAGCGTGGCTGGATGGCGATGTGAGACGTTTTCTAACAACTACGTGTTGTAGAATCTAGTTCAACAAAAAGTTCAGGTTTGATAAGGGTGGAAGATGATGGCTTCAGAAACTTTCAACGTTCGTCGGAGAACACAAAAACAGGGCTTTTGTGTGAAGAACAAAGCCGTATGAAAACTTGATTGCGTTCAAACAAGCTGTGAGGTTTTTGCATTTCTCTTCCTCTCGTCTGTCGAATTTTAAAGCTGTCAGCTTCTGTGGAAGAGTCGTTGCTCCGACGAGTTCAGTTCTGGTTTGAAGCGGGATTTTTGTGTCTCACCATCACATTGCCCCCTCCTGTTCGATTCCGCACGAAACTCCTGAGAAATCGCTCCTTTCAACTGTCCTCAACCTCCTCCAAAAGATTCACCCGAAGAGTTGACCTCAAACCTCTATGGCATAACTTTCCACTTGATGACGACGAGTGGAGCGCTGTATGTCGAAAACTCGTTGGAGTTCTCTTCGAGAATCATCGCTCCCAAAGTCCAGAGTTTGTTTCAAGAGGAGAGCATCAATGAACGGGAGGGCGTGCAACGTCTCAAGCGTCTGTCCGAGAATCGTTGTAAGCATATCTTCACAAAGGCTCTCAAACAACCAATCTTGTATTGAATGCAGCGTCTATCGCTCAGAACCCGAAGATAGTTTGGAAGAGCTTGAAAGAACCCACGCACAAGCTTCAAGAAACGCAATGAAGGAAACAAGTTTCAAACAATGCCTCCAGACGCGAACAAAGTATGATTTTGAGCAGCATTCGAGAACGTCAACGCTTTGTTCCACTCGTGCCTGAGTAGCGACTATACCTGACTATACCCATTTGAGCGGACACTTCAGCGTTGTCAAACTCCGAGACGTTCGAGCGTTGTCGAACTCCAAGACGTTCTCCGATCGTAGGCAGACATCATCAACTCGATTTAAACTTTCTCGAACATTTTGATTCTTCTTCGAACGAGATCGTTGCTTTTCCGGAAATATCTCTGCATCATAAGCAAACGAGAGATTCCTATGGGGTGGTGGATTCTGCTGGAAGCCCCCTGCTTGAGAACTTTCGGTTCTTGAAAATATTTCATCCCGCGATTGCGCAGCCATTCAATCAAACTCTGGAGTCAAGCCTCGAGCACGCGGGGCCGTACGAGTAAAGTTCTCTGGTGCTGTGATTCGTTTCTTCCAGAGAATCGGTCCGGTCCCTGAAGTGGTGCGGCCAAATCTTCGGAGTCCCGTCGAGCGGCAGCACCGATGATCAAAACGCCCGCCGCGAGGAAAAGTTTACTCTCTCAGAATCTGTTCCTTCCATCTCGCGCCGGCGAAAGATCTCGAGCTACTCGTCCTCCTCAAACTCTGAAACGCTGCGACCCGTAACTGCGGGAATAAAGTTCTCTCGTAATTTTGACGTGAGCCCAAGTTTTCCGGTTCTACTGCGAGAACGCTCAAATCCAAAGCAGACAGCCGCCAAGTGGATGCACGGCTGGCTGAGTAGCTCGGATGAATAGGAGTTTGATCCCTTTTCGCCGAGTTCAAATAACCCTGACATGATCTCTCGATGACGCTTCTCGTTCTAATCGTCCATCGCTCCCGTTGTCTTCTCCTTTCTAAAGCTCCTCTTTGGCCACACAGTAAGACTCCAGAGTTTTGATGAGTTTGGAATGGAACGTCATTCATATGATTCTCCAGAAAGAGGAATTCAGCTGACCTTTCATCCTGTTTCACATGAAAGGTCAAGAGAGTTCACGGAGGCTCTGGTTGAACAGTCGAACTCATCAAACAGATTTTCAAGGCATCGTTCGCGACGCAACGGTATAACGTCAGGGCTCGATCGTCGGGCCATGCCGGTTTTTCCTGGAATCCTTCTCTTTCCGACTGTCAAACGAGCTCCCGAGGCTGTTACGAACGAGAATCCCTTCAGGTCTGTTCGTTCGTTCGCTCGTTCCTTCATGTGAGTACCCTCTCCGCAAAAAGAAACATCGAACGAGGCGGACTTCAAGAGCAGAAGTTTGAGCCTAAAAACAGCGCGGAACGAGTCAACATCACCGAGAGTCGTCAACATCGTTTCCGAAGCTGGATTAGAATCAAACAACTGACCTCATTAACGTGCTTCTCGTTCCGACCGAAGGGCATCAAGCCTTCAACGACCCCAAGCAAAGCAGGCGCAGGACCCCTGGGGTCCGCTCCGATTTTTTTTCCATCGTTTCTATTTCGGGAGGGAACGCTCTTCGCATGCAGCCCTCGCTTGTCCATCCGTGACTCGTAATCAGGTGCCTGCTCGAGTAACTAGCATGAATACTTCACCGCTCCGACAGAATGCTTTTCTGAACAGGCTTTCCTCCCTCGTCAGGTCGGTCGTTGTGACGCCTCTGGGGGCTGCACGAAATGCCAGAAAGAAGTATGTGGGCCCTTCCGACTAACTCCTGACTCCTTCTTCGGGCCTCGCTTCTCCTCCTGGGGAGAATCATACGGCTCCAGCTGCACATGATGATCCCTCCCTGGCCAACTGTCAACGCGTTCAAAACCGCGGGCGAGATTCCTCTGCTGTTCTTGATTGCCGGGGTCTGTCACCGTCTCGAGGTGACCACTTGCGAGAACTAGCTCCAGGACGGACTCCGAGACTCACGACCGGAACGTAGTCTCCTGATCAGGTCTTCTTTGAGAAGTCTCGGAAATCAATCTTGTTGGCGGTTCTCGCCACCTTGAGGTCGAAATTCTCAAAGAGCTCGGATGGAACCCCACGGCGTCGACGCTTCGCTCGTACCCAAAACCTTAGGGGCTGCGAGAGCGATTCCCTTCTGATTGTCTCACGTTGGCATCCTCGTTTCTCGTTGTTTTTTCTCAGAAACGCTCCACAGGACTCTCTCGAGCTCCGTGGGGAGCGCGAAGTAGAATGTGACGTTTTTCTTTCCCCAGCGTTTTCCTCCGGAGAGCATCTCGACCTCCACGAACTTCCGGAACTGGTTTCGCCCCTTTCCCCGGAGGCTCCGACGGCTCTTTTTAAGGCTGCCGCGACTTCCTGATGTTTTGCCTTCCTGACGGTGTCTGTCTCTTGATTCGAGTCTATATTTCTTCCAAGGTCTCGGGTCATGAGGACTTGGCAGTGCGATTGCTAACTGAAATGTCTCCGGAGGGGCCACTCTTTCTTGCTTTCGAAATTCACTCTCGTCTCTGATTCCCGGTTTTTCACTGACTGTCTCGACAGAATCTCCTCGAGCGTCGCATCCTCGCACGAAGCTGAAAATCTGAGGCTTCGCAGAGATTCGATTTAGTTCTCCTTCTGCTCGGAAATCTCCTTTTTCCTTCGTTCTGTGCGAGGGAGTCGTACAGGTAGATTGGAGCCGAGATTTCTCACTATAAGATCCCCGTCTTCGTTTTCCGATTTGATGAGGTCGACAGAGTCTGCTCGTCGAATCTTCTGATTGGCTCCAAAGTGCAGCTCGAGCCACGAGAGGAAGAAGGAAAAGAGGGAAACGAAAGCGACGAGGTGAGGCTTCCTGATAGGAAATTGATACGAAACAATTTGGATAAGACCGGCAACAATTGCAAACGTGATTCCTTTGCCATTCCTTCCTCGACTGGATTTCGATTTCGGGCGATAGGCAAAACGATGGCCGCGGCACTATTCGCCTGAACTCAGGATGTCGAGCCGCCTTGATCGCAATCGAACTCGTCACCAGTTGCGAGGGAGCTCTGGAATTTCTTTTGGACGAGCCTTTGCAGAAGTTTACAACACTCTCGAGACCCGAGGTGTCATCGTTCTGAACTGCCGCCCACGGTGATGGAGAAAATAAGCGGCCCACCATTTCTCGTTGTGTCTTCCTCTGCTTCTTCTAGCGACCCTAACTCATACAGACAGCCTCCGAGATAAGCGAACAAGAAGATAAACATGTAATATACAACATATACAAACTCTCACTTTAGACGGGACTCGGTGCAGAATGCGCGACGTGCAAGCTACTGTGTTTCCAGTTGGTCCAAAACAGGCTGTTCGTTGGAGCGAAAATTTTGCAATGTCAAGTTGTTATTAGCAGAGCCTGCTCTCTGAAATCACGGAGACGATTGGTAACTAAACCACAATTAGTTTTTGCGACGCCAATGATGGAGTGCTTCGAGTTTAGAATACTAGCCTTTAGTTCCTCTCCGAGCTTCGAACGATTCTCCATTCCAGGAGAGGCGAACGATATGTTCGACATACTCGTCGACCGAATTGAAGAATATTCCATGCGATCGAGCTTTCTAGTTCATTCACGGAGGCAAACATATGTTTACTGAAATGTCAGCCCCCTGCCTGTCGTTCATGGGAACAGGGGATTCCTCCGAATAAGAATCTCCAGAGTTTGTCGCGAATCAGGTCGAAATCCTTGGAGGAGAACATTCATGTTGCATTCCACATTAGGATATCTGGAATGGCAGGGAACGTTTCCCCCGGTGTCCCGAATTGAGGACGACATCGAGCGGGTCAACTCTGTGTGACTGAAGACCTCAGCTTCAACCACGGGTTCATTCGTCTGAGCTCATTTGTCCCTCGCTTGATTTGTCGCACGACCAGAATTGGAATTCCTTCACCGCCAGAGGAGTAAGGATCATTAGGAAGGATCAAAGACACTGGCAGCCGGATGGACGGCAGGTAACGCAAGTTCAGCCATGAATTATTGAGTAGAGAGCGAGAGAAGCTATTAGGTATAGTTTGGCACGCAGCGTGGCCTGCCATACAGTAAGGCTGAGCAGGGTAGATAGACCGCTTCCGAGTTGGCGAGCCAGCCGCCGGTGCCCCATCTAAAGTTGCGCGTAATTAATGTCGTCATAAAAACAGAGCTAATGCCGAAAACAACAAATGGGAAAAACCTCTCTACCCCATCTGTGTTTGCCTTGAGTTATGAATATTCACCACTTTCGAACGGACGTTCCCGCTCTCGAGCTTTTGGTCAAACTCAGGCTCGTTCTCGTGTTTGTTCTCTTCTTTTTTTGTTTCGTTCGCTCACCACCTTGGCACTCTTCTGGAAAGATTCATGCTCAGATTCCGGAAGAAAGTTCACAGCTGCACAGTTGGCGATTCGTGCCCCTTGGAGGAACCGCGTTTGAAGAATTGCACGTTGCGAAGCTTCGATCCTGGGAGGGGGAAGGGACCTCCAGGGCCTGTTGCCCCACTCTCTGGAAATGGAGATCGAAAAGTATCGGAGCAAACAATGCCCCACTTCAACTATCCGTCCAAGACCGCGTTCTCAAGCAGCCCTGGACAACGTCCTCCGGATCCAGCTATCCCACTTGCTGTTGGCGTCGTATCGTTTCTTGTTTTCTGTCTCGTCTCAGAGTTCTCTAAAACGACCCGAGGCCGAAACCCCTAACCGGGAACAAAGCTGACGATTTTCCACAATGAACTCGAGCGACCGCGAGGAAGTATCGTTTCCTTCTTTCTTTCTTCCTTTGAAATACGAGCCTTCCTTTGAAATAGATTTTGGTTCGTTTGAAGTGCGTCGATGCTTCGCAACGGTCGTGAATGTAGTCAGCTCCCTTAGTCCTAATTGGCCCTCGTCAATTGGTCGTCAACGTCGATGTCGTCGATTTGAATAGAGGAACTACACCGACAAAAAGGCGGTGAGGGAGAACCGCGGAAGAAGACTCGCAAGGATGGGAATCAGGAGAGCAGCTCTGCGGAAGAAAAGTCGGCAGTTTCGGGACGAAAAGCACTCGAGAGAGAGAATTCAGGGGAGGAATCGTTGTGAGGGATAATTTTGAGGAGGAGAAGTCAGGAGAACGCATTCGAAGACAGGAGCCCGCTGGAGGGAATGTTGGAGGAGGGGTCGGTGAACAAGAGGTTAGAGGCAACGGTTTAGCGGAACCACTCCAAGGAGAGAGACTTTCGAGGACTCTACTTTGAACAAGGATGAATAACAACTCGTACCCTTCCGCTTTTCCTATCCGTTGTCATTGCTCCTTCTGAGTCGACGAGTGCTTCCGTTCGCTCTCATAGAGTCTTTTCCTTTTTCTCTTTGAGCGAGCCGACGCACAAAAGACGCACCATTTAGCCTCCGGCCGACGAGATACCGACGAAGACTTTCTCCGGTGATTTTCGAGTTCATACGAGTTGAGCTCCGGAATTCCGAGAGGAAAATCAGCGTTCCCTTTCCGGATTCGGCGATTCGAATACCGGGTTCTGTTTCGATGAGTTTTGGTCGAGAGCATTGCTTTCTGAGCAAGAGTCGGTGGAGTTTGGAAACAAAATAGTGGACGGCTTGATGCCTCTCCGTTTTCGGAAATCCAGAAACGATCTCGTTCTGGTGATGGTCCGCCTGTTGCCGCCAAGGATTTTCCCTCGTTCCTCAAATTCTCCACTTGTTCGCCAATATTCGGAATCACTCAAGCACGACCTACAGCCGCGCCGCTCGAGCGTTCCCCGCATTTGTATATTCCTGCGTATCGAGGACGAATCCGTTCCATACGATCGAAACGAGGAGACGGGAGTGGATAAGCGAGGTGCAGGGGGGGGGGGGGGGGGGGGGGGGGGAAAAGCCCAATTTCCAAAACGAGACAATCTCAAAATGGGTCCCGTTCAGTGGCTGTTTTCGTGTAGTACTCTGTCAATGGAGAACGAGGAGGCACGAGTGAGTTTGAGTCCGGAGATAGGAACGTGTGTGTCTCTCTGTTTTGTCGTCGTTCCGCCGCGCATCGATGTCCTTCGACTTCTCCTGCGTTTTCTCTATCTATTCCTCTAGACGTCTCGCGGAGAGGACAAATCGTCTTTTCGTCCGTTCGTTTTCTTCGATGTGTTCCTCTCAATAAGGCGAATTCCATCTCGTCGTTGACGTCGTCTTCTCGGCGACGGTCGATATCTCTCCTTGTTCCTCTCTCGCACAAGCCTCCAGCCGGGACTCTTTTTTTCTATAAATCGACGCAGGCTTCGACAAGCAGAATAATGAAATATGACAAAGATTATTCAGCATGGAGCCGGCTGACGGCATTCCCTTCGTCGACTCGGTGGGAAGCAGTCAATTCAGTTTCGCTTCCATCCGCAGGATTCCACCTCTCCAGAGTTATCTTCGAAATAGTTCTCCGCTAAATCCTCGGTCATAAATCATGATTGTTGATGCTCTGAATAGCAGTAGGGATTCGAGCCGTGTTCAAATCGAACGCAAAATCGATTTGATCAACTTATTGAACTACGGATTCAACTCCAAGTCTTCGCAAAGAGCAAAATACAGGAGGTAATCGCTGTCGACCGGTCTTATTGTCACTACTCGGAAGACAAAGCATCTTGATTGGCTGAAGGAACAGGAGTCGATTTCATTGGATTCTTCTGACGAAAGGACGGCAGGATCAACGGTTGGATAATGAGGAAGTAGGACGGGGATCAGTGGACAGACACGAAGTGATTCTGAACGTCAGAGTTCGGGAAAGAACTCGTTTGTCATCGAGAAAGCAACCGAAGAAAGAGAATCAACGAGAGAGTGATGGAGGGAACAATTTGGCGGAATCGAAGGAAAATGAAGAAAAGGAAAAACGGTCCGTGAACTCAGGTGTCATCAACACAGCAGTTAAGCGAAGTCAATGAGGCGTAAGTACCGCTTGCGCCGTGCTCGAGAGTTCCCTTCGCGTGATGTCACTCCCTTCCTGACGAATCAATTGAGCCGGTTCCTCAGACGTCTTGAAGCTCGGAAGAAAGGTTTTTGGCTCCAAAGCAACGGTGTGTATAGCTTCCAATCTTACCTTAATCTCCAGTAGTTGGGGCTCTGTAGGGAGAAGCAGACATTTTCCTTCCTTCCTCCCTTCTTCCCGCCAGACTCCCTCCGCCGCGAGGGCGAATCTCACTGTCTTGGTATCTCATTAATTCCCAGGAAGCTGTGTGGCTGGCGAGCTCGGTAATGGTTCTAATGACTGTTTCTTAATGTTTCTATCCTCCGCTGTCCGAGAATTCCGATCTGCCCGCTCTTGACTTTGCTTTTTTCCTGGTGGGCAACGCCGGAAGATGAGTTCACAATTCATCCGAGCCTCAAAAAATGTCTTCCGTTCCGCTAACGCAGAAGAGAACAAGTGTCCCAAACGGAATTTCATTGGATTTTTGTAGGCGGTCATCGAACTCAACTGAACGACCGATGATCCTCCGCAAGATGAAGTCTCGAGTCCCCGTTCGAGATCGCACTGTTCAACACGGAGAGATCTCCCGAACGGAGATGGACAGTTTAGGGCGACCGAGGACAGAAATGCGGGAGACATCGTTCTGGGAGTGGATAGAAAGACGTGCTCTGCTTACGAAAAACTGTCAAAGCGCCAAAATCTGTCTGACCTCTCACGTCAATGTTGTGACATGGAACCACAAATGCAAATCTGCCCCGAAATCGACGGAGAGTGAAGTTCCCACGATTGGTGCTCGTGTTGTCTCTCAGGGAAGTTTGTCGTTTTCCTCAATTCTTCCGGATCTGGACGCCGCTGTGAATAGAGTTAGCATCAATCGTATCACATTCCGGCTGAAAGTGCGACTGTGTAACTTTGTTCCTGCGCGTGAGTGTTGTTTGTACGAGAGTGACCCCAGAGTAAAAAATGAGCTCGCGGGCTTGCCGGCTCGCTTGCACGAAAGACGGGGAGGTAATTAGGCCGAAATTGTTTGTTCGTCTGGCTGCTGACTCTCTCGCCAGCATGGCTGCAAAGCTGTGTGCCTGCCGCCTGGTCTTTTGACTCCGAGTGCTTTGCAACTGAAAATCAACATCGCCCGAACACAGACGCGACAAAGCACTCTCGCTCATCACGACTTCCTGGCAAGCGGCGCACGTTTTCCGTGCGGCAGACCGATACCTTCCTTTCACCGCTTGTCCGAGAAGCGAAAAGGAAACTCACCGGCCCATCGTGTTTGATAGGAGTTTGGAAAGTCCTCGCGAGTTCAAGAACGTCAGGAGTGCATGACGAATCAGGAGTTCATAGGAGTCACGCGAAAGGGCGAGCGTGCAGACTGAGACGAGGAGTCAGACAGGAGAAGGAGGAGGAGGAGGAGATGAGGTCGGGAGCGCCATATTTGCTCTTGGAAAAGCTTTCGCCTTTTTTTTTTCGTTTTTGAAACGGCGTCAGCATTCCAAAGCTCCTCTTTCGGATTGCTGGGAGCAACTGACAAAGGCGAACGGGTGAGAAGCGCCGAGAAAAGAACAGAAAGTACTTGGCATGGCTCGCTTCTGCTCTCGGCTAGGAGAACGTTTGCGAGCAGAAGGGATAAACTTTCGCCGGACCGACCGACCGCTCTGCCGCTTGTTGACCGCTGTTGCTGTGTTGATGGCATCCGGCCGAGCGGCAGTAGGCGACCGAAGCAGCTTTTGTTCGTGGACTTCGGACTCCGCTCGGCTTGGGGTTGTCTCAGGCTTTGTCCATCTAAAGCTCCTCAGGCCATTTTGCTTCTCAGCCAGTCGACAAACTCATCCTCAATAGCGTCAAGTCCTTTCAAAACTGAAATCCATCGCGTTGAGTATGCACTACTTCCCCCTTCCATTTCTTCACTCAACGGAGAGACTCCCCAACAAAACACTTACTGCATCATGGTGGAAACACAAGCGATCCATGCGTCCGAAAAGTTGAAACACCGGGCACCTCTAGTAGATGGGAAAGCTCGATGTCGGAAGTAATGTTCGGATTTCCAGTTTATGCTGGATCCCTGACTCGATCAGTAAGGAGTCAGGATGTAGACCGTGACAAAGTGCCAAGCTGGACAGCTTGTAATCAAATCATCACAAAATCATCCCGAGACTCTCCGCCCGGGGAAGCTCTCTCAATGTCCAGGGTGCGAGTAGTTCGTTGGTCTCGATCACTCGTCATCCATCATTTGAAGCAATGACCGTGAAAATGTTCCACTCGCCGAGTTGTTTTTGTCCTCGCCACTTCCAAATGAAGCTTTTGTCGCTTTCGTTTATCCATTGGTCGTTGTCGTCCGCTGTTCGTTCCGTCGATGCCTCGCGCGAGCAGTTCCTCAAAAGATGGACGAAGGCTCCCGAGATGCACCCTCGAGCGATGAGAGGGAACGCCCCGCTCTCGGGCGACTGATTTGTGATCCAAATCAACTTGCGTCACAGAAGCAATTCCGTCATCGACGATTAACTTCTTGCTTCCCTCCTCGAAGTCGCATCGTGATGTACTCAATCATGGTCGATCTGGACATTTGTTCGAGAGATTTCTTTATCCTCATCCTCCTCCACTAAGCAATGCTCACAACGAATGGGGTGGTTCAGTTGTTTGTCGAGTCTTCTCATACCTTCTATCTTGTAGTTGGCAGAACAAGCGTAGGCCCGAAGGCCACGGAAAGAACTCGTTCGGCTGCAACGACAACATTGCTCGTACCTCTAATAAGCTGGAATTCAATAAACAAATTCGAGGCCCGAGTATTCGAAACGAGGTCCCGGAAAACCGAAACGAATGACAGCGCGTTGCCTAGAAGCATTTTTCGCGGAGTTCAGGGGATTCAAGGAAAATGCGTCAATCTCGAGGTAAGTTCTATGTTTTTCAGCAATCTGCGCAGTCGGCCTGCTGAGAAACGAGCCTTCCCTGCTGCTGCTGCTGCTGCAGCATCCACTCTTGCGGTGGTCGATGTCTATTTGTGAGTATTTTGAACAATCGATACTCAGGAAGAAGACTCTGTTCTGAAGTATGCCGCGGGCCGTTTGCTGGACAGCCATTCCTGCAGCCGCCCGGGCGGCCCTCGGGCAGGATAACTCGTTGGCTCTCGGCCATCGGTTTCCTTTACTGAGAGTTGCCACCGCTGCTCTCCTTGGCTACCTGACTCGTTTTCTAGTTGGTCCCTCTCCCTGTTGCCGAGCAAACGAACGGCGGAGATTGAACGATTTCCGCAACCGCGCGGATAAAAGGTTCAGGTGAAGATTCGTTCTTCGACGCAGAACTAAATCGAAGTCGGCATCGACTCCGAACCGCGGAATCGAACGGATAGCTCAAAATAGCGATCTGCTGATCGGAGTACACTGAATATGAGCTGAAGCGGCTGGTTCGGTTCTCTCCAACCACTGTTCTCCACACATTGAACTTTTTAAGAAGAGGGCGTTGCGGAGGCGGCATGGTGCCTTCCTCCAGTGGGGGCTGTCTGTCTACTACAGGCGCGGTTTGCATTATTTCTCGCCCTTATTCTCTGACCCCATTCGGTCGGATTTGTTCGAAATATTCTCGGGTTTTCTGTCAGCTATCTCGTACTTGATTCCGGTTGATTCATGAAGAGAGACGACAATCTGGATCTCAGACGAGAATGTCTGACATGACAGCGGGTGTCGACGTGAGTCCTTTGATTGGGAATCGCTTGGTTGAGGAAACTTCACGAATGGTGGCAATGCAGTTTGTTTCTCGAACTTCTCTCTGAGCCAACAAGTGCCATTAATGACTCGTGTCATGATTCGGGATTTGACAAATGACAGACTTTTTCTTGTCAGCGTGAGGTCAATCACCCTCTCTTTGTGGATTCTTTCTTCAATGTTTGAAATGAGCCCAAGATTTAGGGAGCTGGGACTATCGGAATGCTCCGTGTTTCATCTCTGGACGCTCCGTGGCATGACCGACTCAAATTCAAAATCTTCATCGAACAAAAACGTTCTCGGTCTTCTTCCTAGAATCGTTCAGCGACACGAATAATTTAAACAGGTACCGGAACCGAGGGGAAGAAGAAAAAACAGACGAGCGACGAGCAGACGAAAGATATTTCCTAGAGAGATAGAAGAGATAATAATCGCCCGAATCGATGAAGGTTGGTTCTCGACACGATCAACGTAAACGATGACTTCCACACGACTGCTGCCGCTAATTGCTCCCAGTTGAACAATATTCCGATTATCGCTCAGGGCTGCAGAAAGAACAAGATGGAGGGAAAACTGGCGAGGCTGTCGCTCGTGCTATCTGCCCGTCTCCCGGCTCGAGACCAAATTATGATTGTCACTGCTACATCGGCCTCCGCACTTACTTACAAAAATTCAGGGCGCTCCGAAATCTACGGTGTTCCCTTCACCTTGAACATCCAACGACACGTCGTTCGGCCACGGGGGGCCCATCGCCCGTCGAGGGGTCCGCGATCCCAGGTAGGTTTGATACTGGAATGGGTCCTTCACTCATTCCCTATCGTATCGGTGAATTGATAGGTCCTTGGAGAAAGTTGTTGGCTCTCCGATTGCGAGGCGAGGTGATACGGAACGATCAGACGAGTTCGGTACACGAGACGTGCGAAATGCAGAGCACGGGCGATCGCGAAGATGAAGCATCACCGGTTTTCACCGGTTTTTCGAGTAAGTTATGACCGATAAGAGTCTCTTTTACCGAGTTAATTCAGCATGTTGACTTCCCCGTCTCCTCCTCCACGAACAAGTATCCTAGCGTACTCCACGCACGCGGCCCGTGGAAATCTCGTCGGCAATAAATTCATAACGTTATGGAGCGATCACAATTTTCACCCTTCCCTCGTGTCACAGCCGCACGAGGGCGGATGGACGGACTCATCGCGAGGAGCCCGATGAGCCTCAAAGTGTTCCGACTTGACCGAGATGAGTTGCCATGAGCCTGTTAAGTCGGAGTCGCATGTTTTTCCGTCCGCCCGGTTGTCGTATGTTTCATTCTTTTAAGTTATCGACGTCCATTTCCTGAATCTCGAGTTCTCAGGTTTGAATTCCAGAGTGTTTCTCGAAGAGAAGAAATATCATTTGCCTCGAGTGGCCGCAGATCGAGAGCTGCCATTCCATACATGCGATAAATACAAACCCAGATGTGGTAGAGTAGTTGTACGTCGAAGAACTAGCAGCTAGCCAATACCAGTGATTTTTCTCGCTGTTTCCGATGCTGTTGCCGAGACTGATGCTCGAGCACAAATCACAAACAAAAGCGAAAAGGGAGCAACGATTCAACATCGACCGACCGACCGACCGACCGACGTGAACAACTCATTCTCTTCCATTTTCCTCTTTCCGTTCGCCTTCATTTTTGTCGGGCTCGTTCTGCTTTCTCTCTTTTTCGTTACTCTGACCTCCTGCTCGCAGCTCTTGGCTGCTTTCCTACGGGCTGAGCAAGTTATTGTTGACTTTGATGAATTGCGTCATTTGTTGCAACAACAGCAGTCGCGGCGGACGCGACGTCGTCGGGAACCCGCGCGAGTTCTGATACCGCTCATTGAGTCGGCCACTTCCTTCTCCATCGCTCCCTGCCCCTTTTTTTTCATGATTTGGCTTGTGATTTGAACGTGTTTTGAGGTGTCAAACCGTGCAAGTGGCGTTGCTAACTTTTAGCTCTTCCATTCGTTGCTCCCCACTCTCAATGGGTCGTTGTTGCGATATTTTGTTCAGACAGCAATTCACTCCACGAAGTTTGAGTGGACGCTGCTGTGATCGTTCTCTCCAGGTGGTGCCAGCAAAAGAACTGAGAGCGGGGCGAGGGAGGGAAAGACAAAGCAAATTGAGAGAAAAGTTGTGCGCGAGTTCCAAACGAAAATCTTTCTTCAATAGACGGACCAATGGACGGAGACGGTTTGTTAGGGTTTGTCTCGGTGTTACAAACTCCGAGTGGGGGGAAGGAGGGGAGGGGAGGGGAGGCGACGGAGGAGCTCGGCGAGGACGCAGGAGGATGGCGGGTCCCACCGAAAGAGGGCAGGAGAATGGAGCCACGGCTCGGTGAGAACGGAAGAAAATGGAGAAAAGAAGAGTGGAGGGGGGGAGGGGGCGTCGTGGCTGCGTTAGTTGTTGTGGCGGCTCGCCGACAAAGCAGGGTGGCAAGTTGTTGTGAGTGTGTCCAGTAGAAGCCGTATCGCAGGAGACGTTTGGCGAATTAATTCAGAAAGAAAAAAAAAACGGTGAACAAGCCTGACTGACTTACTGAGTCCGAGCACCGACCAAAGAAAGAGACCTCGGGCGGGGAAAAACTCCGAGAGAACAGCTGGCCCTTTTTCCTCTTTCTCAGGATGCTGCTACGGCCGTCGCCAGTCTTACTTTACTGGGTCTGGACAATTGGCCGATCTTTGCGCTAACTGGGGAACAAGATGCGGCGACAATTGGATTGAGAGATATCGATTGCAAAGAGGCGTTCTCGACCTAACTTCATCAAGATCATGACTCTGTGAACGTGGAGACGCGGATGATCGTCGGCTAGTAAGTTCGAGTGTCTTTCTGCCGGAAAAACATCTCTACCATCGTTAGTCAAACATCGATGATATACACAAAATGGTGAACTTTATGAACAGGGCGCTGAATTGTTGAGTCCCTCTTCGTGCCCGTAACCGAGGTGACCGCGTGGAGTAGCATGGATGTGGATGAACTACTAGCACCCGGAATTCGTGAAGTTAGGCCCATACCCAATCCTCTCATGGTTCACTAAAGACGAATGTAGTACATCTTCTAATAGCAAAGAGTCGGTCAACCAGAAGGATCCGTAAACCTTCGTCGGCGTGTCAGGAAGTGACGCTTTCCTCATCACCCGCAAGCGAGAGCCATGTCTGCGACCTGGGGACGGGTAGAATCGGTATTGTTAACATCAAAACTTAATCAAACAAGATTGACATCATACACACAAAGTGAGGCATATTTACCTCCATTTCACGCTGCTTAGATCCGCCTGAGCCGATCTCTACGATCCGTTTGCTTTGGTTTCAAGAATGTTCCGGAATCAGCCTTGCTTCGTTAGCATCGTAGTAAACTTCACAAGGGCGGCGTACGGGCATCCCAGTACCCTTGAAGGACGTGTTGAATTCATCAAAGCTCTATCGAAAGTTCATCAAGAAGTTTGCCTCGCCCTGGCGCCGGCCGTCGCCACTGAGGCATCCCAAATCTCGACATGAGCGTATGATTCGGGAAGGATTCCGAGGAGGAAGTGAACATTGATTCATGGATCTTGTTGATTCCGGTCGATGCTTCGGGTGAGGGAAATAAACAATTCAGACCCAAGCGGATTTGTTCGAGGCAAACCATCACTCTTCCGGAATGGTTCTTGATAACTGCAAGCAGAATCCGTTCTCATCTGCGATACGCCTTTCCCAGTGCCCCTCTTCTCTCCCAATCGACATTGTCTTTCGGGTCTACGCTCTCGTTTTACTTCCGCAGCTGCACTCCTTCACATCCTGTTGATCGCCTGCTTCTCGTTGGATCCCGTCGCGTCGCAGTTATTGGAGTTAACGCTAACATTGTCGTCATTTCTCTCTCTCTCTCTCTCTCTGAGAAGAACAATGGCAGATATCAGTCGATTCTCACGCCGGGCCAGCCGCCCAGTAATTTGAGCTGCTTCTTCTCTTCTGGTTAATAAGTCGGCCAACCGAGCCGCCGATACAGACTGCGCCCTCGTCTGCAGGTGCTCCGAGGCGCAGCGAGAATCACCCAGGCGAAAGGAAAACGACGCTGCCTGAAGCTTGAGCTCACAGAACCATCGGCCTGATTCACTTACTCCCCCCTGGATTCCCCTCCCCTGTTTCCCAATCCTCCTTGTTCCTCTTGATCGCTGGATGCTCTCGTTTGTTCGATCATTGATAAACGCCGTAATCGGTGCAAAGATGATGGACTATAATAAGCAGGATTGCGAGCGCTGAGCGATCAACGAGATCAAGTAGATGAAGTCCCCAGCCCCAACGATGACTCCTCCGCTCTCCCCTCAAGGATCCGGCAGATCCCCCGTTACAACTCCGCTGAGCGGCCATGAGACAGATTGAGCCCAAGAGCCATAGCGAAGGAAGGCAGAAGCTTCAATTATCGCTTTTAGATGTTCAACCAGTTGTTTCCTTCCCAGTGAGAGGGACGAGAGACGGAGAAGAGGATTAGGAGGAGGCTTTTGCCGGATCATGATTAGAAACCATTCGACGCTTTGGAGGCAACAACCTGTCGAGGAAGACACCTTGATGCAGAAGTCAACGAACCAGATTTGCCGGACGAGGAGTTGAGAGACTCGCTTCGTCAAAACTGCGGGGAACAAACTCCTCAGGTCCCCAATCTTCGGAGATGGACTTGAGCGAAACGGCCCCATGACAGAACGACTTGTAGCAAGAGGGGAGCTGCTTTATAAATGATGCGCGCGATGGCGCCCCATTCAGTGGTGCTGCCAGCAACCGAGTTCGCGAGACCTACGAGTCGGCAAGCGGAGCAAAGACGCAAATGCACCGCGTTCCGAGTCCCTTGAAGTCAGTTAGCAGTCGGGGACGCTTTTGACAAAAACAAGTCATTTCATCCCTCAACTCAACTGCGTCCTGGGCTTGCCCCTACCGTGCACTCGGAAAGCCTGGGTTCCGGCATGGGTATCTTCACCCCCCTCCCCCCTTGCCAAAACTCCGTCGCGCCCGGCTTATCCACGGCAAGTTCGGCAAGACCAACCCCGAAGCGAAGTGAGCCCCGGAGCTGCGTAACTTCTCCTGCAGTGATTCAGCAGCCGGTCCCGTCTAGTCTTGGGACGGCCTGACGCGCCGGTGTGCGTCGCTCCATTGGGTTGTTGTAGTTGTTATTATTAAATGAGACCCGAGCTGAGAGTTGTGCAGCTAAGTTTTTGCAAATGACTCTTCTTCGCCCTCCTCGTTCCAGCCCGGCTATGTACGATTCACGCAGCCCATCCTTACATCGTTGCGTTACTGCACCGGTAACTCGACGACAACATTTTATGGACATTTATTTCTTTCCATTCACATCGATTTGCTCGATCGAGAACTTCAGTGTGTGTGGATCATGATCAAAGAGGCCGCCAAACATTGGATGAGAGCAGAACTTGAGAGTGGGACAATAAGTTGAATCTCTCCGGGCGCGAGGGGACGCGGACGCCATGGAGCCCCGGCAATCGAAATTCCAACTGACGCTTGGGATACGGAAACTCGGTTTGATGGAAAATCAATCACCAAATTGAAACTCCTGCGTTTCGTGGCTGTTCCGTCAAATTTCTTCCTTTCTTTGAATCCTCACAGACCTTCCTTCGACGTATTTCAGGTTTTTTCTTTGTTAGATCCTCGAAGCGGAGGGATGCGAAGCAGAGCTTTGAGTTGCAAAACCTTGCTCCTGTGAAACGAGCCTCCGGTCAACTGGTAACTGACAGCTGAGAAATCTGTCGAGATTCGGAAACGGTGAAAAAGTGAGCGCAACATACCCTTCAAACAACAAGCGAAATATGCGAACGCTTCGCCAAAATGCAATGCGAGTTGGTTTCTCGTGTGCTGCCGAGTCTGGGTTTGGAGACGGAACATGTTCGACTGAGGCTTCCGAGTGCTTTTAGCTTTTCCCCCGTTTCCTCAGTCACCGCTTACACATCTCGAGATTTCCTTGGAGATTTCGTTGAGGAGACCGCATTCGCCGCAGACCACACGGCAAATACGGCTCCTGGCACCGCAGGGTTCCGTCGTGGATGCGTTTGCTTTTCTCATTGGGATCTCACCGACAGAGGACCAGACTTTCACTCCAGAAACTCGTTGGCAAATGGCTGTTTACTCCGTTTTTCTCGGTCCCCAGATGGCGTTTATCCGGGACAGTCTCGTCACCTTTGTGGACGAGGTGTCGCCGAACTCGTGTCAAGAGTTACTCCCGCCGCCGGTCGTCGAGGGCTTTCTACTGTGATAATGCATTTGCAATCATGTCTGGTTTTTGACCAGTTCTCCGTCTAGGAAGCCGGTATTTCGGGTACTTCAAGAGGTACCTCAAGTACCAGTACCCGAAGGCGAATACGAAGACGTCATCGTTTCTATTGTTATCTTCCCGCTACGTGGTTAGCCGTCTGCGACCGAGCGAACGACATCGTCCTTGCGTTTCGTTGCGGCTCTTTTAAAGAGTTTCAAACGAGAATCCTTCTGTTCGTGCAGGATTCGCACCGATGCGCAGTTTTTCCGCTGATTCCCCGCGGATTACTACCGGCTTTGATTCTCCTAAGCTTTCTTGGTGGTGTAGAACGTTTTCGTTCCGAACGGAGAAAAGAGCCCAGCTGCGGGTGTGAACGCGGTTCGCGAGCAAGAACACAGCCAGCAAGCAAGTCGAGACTAGGAAGACTTGTCTTTTTCCCAAAGGCCCCGTGAAATGTCCCCTCACTCTAGTTTCCAGCTCGGAAGAAAGTTTTTCCGGTTGTGTCTTCTCGTGACTCGGCTGCCTAGCTTCTAGTCTTCCGCCTCACTCGTCTTCCGTGCAACCCACCGAGGCAGGGAGCCGAGGAGTCTGCCCCAGAGGAGCCATTGCGAGTTGCCACGCGCGGCTCACCTTGCCCTTCCGATCGGTGAAAACCTTGACGAGCAGCGGAACTGCGGCTAGAGAAACGGTTTGAGAGAGGTTCACCGCCCTCAGGCGGATCTTCTGGAATCCGGCGGCCAGACGTTTCTCCAAAAGCGAGGTTCGGCGAGCTCGAGCTCCAATTGAAACATGATTGATCCCCGGAATTCAGCGATGAGCTGTTTGAGTCAGCTCGAGATTCTTCGGCAAACCTCGATCGTCGGCTCTCGGGACCGATGAATCCCTTTTCCTTTACCTTTGCGTTCGCTACAAAACGTGGTCGGAGAACTTCCCTCAACTCGAATCGAGGTGAGTTGACACATGTTCTGGCTGAATATTTATAGCTTTGCAAGAAGTCGCAGAACCAAATCCGATCCGGATGCGCGTCCGGAGGAATACGACCGAGAGTAAGGAAGAAGGAGAAAAACGCTGAATGAATTATGACGCCTGGATGAAAGTACAGAAAGCAGCCTGGCGCAGCTCCCAGGGAAGTGAAACCTTTTGAATTGTCGCCTGTCGTTTCCTGGTCTGTCTGGAGAGAAGAACAAGCGGCTGGCAGGCGAAAACCCACCACCGAGACGACGGGCTCGATCGAGTTTGCATAAAAGTTTTCCATGGTTTCCGCGTGTCGCGTTTTAGACAGCGGCCGAACTTTGACGACAGCCGCCACCTATGGTGACGTCTTCAAAAACCATTTTGCACGCAGCGAGGAACGAAGCTCCTCCACTACGTCTCTGCGTGCTTTCATATCAGCCTCAGGCCTATCGTCTGCTCATCCGCCGATTGTTGTCATCGAGTTTTCCTCCGGCTTCTTATTGCACTCCCACGAGATGGTTGATCGAAAGATCATCTCACACAGGTTCCTCCTCGGTGCGTCAGCCTTGTTTTGATTCCTTGTCATTCGCCGCATCGATCTCTCTATTGATGAGCTCGGTAGGCTGTGACTCTGACATTCTAATGCTCTAGGCTGGGCAGCAAGTAGGCAGAAAGTTCATCTCTTGGCGTTCGCAATGAATCTCATTGATCAGTTATCCATCAGCAAGCTCTTCCGCCAGATCCAGTCGAACATTTAATGACATGGCTTACGTTCCATCCGCCCGTCGCGACCATCTGTCTTCGGGTACAGTGAGGGTCATCATTCCAAATCTCGGATCTTTCAGTTGTATCGACCGACCCAAGATGCATTCCAGGAGCAGGAACGTTTCCTCGGAACCTCTTGCAGAGTTTTCCGGAGTTTCGAAGAGGATTTAATATTCGGGTTCCTCCAATCGGCCTCTAGAGAAAGCCAGAGAACTGTTTCTGGCGATTGTTGTGTTTTAGAATCAAGGAAAACCAAAAGAAAACGTCTTTTCCAACGCTTTCTGCGAAATTCCTGAGAATTCAGTCGGATTCTGTGAGAGGCTTCTGAGAACCGAAATTCCCTCGAGTAGGGTCGAAAAGCAAAAAAAAACTTTCATGTTTGTTAGCGAGTGTGGGTTTTTGCCTGTCAGAGCCAATTACCGTGTGTCAAAGCTAGCCAGGCTTTGTTGGATGCGCGTCACACTCACACTTCGCCAACCGCTCGACTCTCGCGTTTGCTTCGGTTGAAGTTGTCACCGCAGAACTGCCACCAGCAAACCATCACGACCGAACATTGAGCTCCGTATAACGATGACAAGAACTATCGGCACGAGGCCACAGTGTTCAGTTGGTACGCACGAGCCCAATTATTGGACCGGAATCATTTCTCCGCTTTTCATGCTACTCGTCGTGATGAGGATCCATTGATGATGATTGTGCCTAGACGAGTACATGCTGCACTCCTGCCCGCGTACCTTCAGGGATACTTCCATTAGGTCGTTCACTGCAGTGAGACACGAGTGCTCCGACGGCAGCAGCAGCAGCTTCTATTCAGTCCCTTTCTTTCAGCGGCCGTCACAACCACCATGAAACCCGACGAACATGTTCGGATGTGGGCTCGGTGCGGTGCCGATGAAGCGATCGGCGAGCTCCTGAACTCGAAGCTCGTGCAAACGTGCACAAGTGCCTATATTTGGAACCAAAGAGCGGAAGCGGTCGTATTCAAAGATGAGATGCGTGTTGACTCTCTACCCCCCAGGAATTCCAGACGCTACTCTTTAGAACTCGAGAAGATGGTGGGCTGGCCATTTGGTCGTTGGATCGAGTTGAGCGACTGTGCAGAGGGTTGAGTCGCGCAGTCAGTTTTCCTCTCGCGAGTCGTTCTGATAATGTCACGATAAGGCTCGCTGATAGTGACGTCAAGGAGAATTGCAGCCAGAACAGCTGCGAGAGCAACACAAACACAGAGACGGCAGTCTGTCTCCCATGCCGGCCGGCAGATTCGTCGGCGGCTAGCAACTGTTGTTTCTGCTGCTTATAACACTGTCGTTGGCAACAAGACGCGTGCTCGCTTCCGTCATCCTGGCCCTGACCCTTCCGGGACCTCGCAAACACTTGTCAACTCCGCTCTCAATCTATCCGTATCATACTTTGTCTCCTTTCGCATCTCGCTCACGTCGATAAGATCAGCGTGGAATGGCTTGAGTTACGGCGACCAGCAACTTCGCACTCGAGTGAGACTGCTCTAATCACTGGGCCACATCTTCGAATGGACCTCAACAAAGGTCTCGGGGAGGGAGAGAATGAATGAATCCAGACGATCTGAGATAAAGTCAAACTGAGAACACCGGTTCGTTGAAAAGAGCCCCAGTCTATTGAAATGAGAAATTTTTCGTTTTGATGTTTGCATTTTATTCCCCCGTTACCTTTTAGCTTATGCCAACTGCGTGCCATGAGGATCACCTCTCATGCAGGATAGAACGAGGATGGATAGCGTTTTCCTCTTTGCACACTTCTGCGCTAAGTGGTCTGTGTGTATTCGAGTGCGTGTGTGCGACCGAGCGCTGCGTGACGCAAACGCGTATCGACTCGTTTTCAGAAGCAACGTTTTTCTCGGCAACAAACCTCAGAGCATAAAATGTGGAAATCGAATTCCGACGACGACGACGAGTTTACAACAAGTTGCGTTCGTTTCTCCAGCTCGAGATTTTTTGGCGGTTTTCCGCATCCGTCGTATAGGTTCGTTCGTTCCTTCGTCTGTCCCGGCCATCCTTCTCGGGGAATGGAATGTTTTCCTTCCTTCCTGTCTGCCCGCCCGCCACGAAGATCATTAGGACATATTAGCTCGGGAAGAGAACACACAAGCAGACGTCTAGATGTTTATGATCTAGAAGGTTGTTGATGATCCGTTTGATGATGATTCTGCTGAGGGTCGAGAACTGCGGACGGATCTTGTTTCGTGAACCGCAGAAGCTTCAAGTTTGCATGTCTCGCGGCATCAACCGGTGTATTGCAGTGATTCGAAGTAAGATACAACGTCGCCGTTCGAGAAGACCTCTGGCCAGACGGCGAAACTCCCAAAGGTCCTCCATGACTTACGGTCCGGCCAGAGACCCTGCCCAGTTCCGTTCCTGTGGCTGTTTTCGCCCGTTCTGCACTCACGGCTGGTCCTGTATCCATTGCTGTCGCGGTTGTTGTTGTCGTGGTTGTCTAGCGGCAAGCCATCGGGTCATGCCATCTCTGTTGGTCTGGCCGGAACAATTACGTCGATTGGAACCTCGCGTGAGTGCCGTGCCGCGGCACCGTTTACTATAAAACTACATTATTTTTATCCTATTGACTCTGGAAATATGGAGGCGAAGGCATTACGAGATGAGGTCACTGTCAGATGAGACAAGACAGCTTCGTTCCGCCTATCTATTTGGGATATCGCGACACACAAAGAGTGAGAGACGAGTGAAAAAAACGGAGATGAAGGGCAAGAATGGAGGTCGGGATGACATCGTGATAACGTCGATACGCTGAAACGATAGCCAACTTCGCCGACGATCTAATGGAGTTTGGGATGACTCCTGGCTCTCATCGATCCGATATCTCTCAGCGGAATTGAATTCCCGGTCAGCGAGGTGAGTATGAGGCTCTTCTAGAGGTTTATCCTCGCGATAGTCCTACCTGGAAGTTTTGAAACTAAACTAGAGATTGCTTTGAGCCTTTAGACAGAAAATCGTGACGATTCAAACAGAATTCGAGAAGAATCAAGGGCCGTTTTGGATATGTTAGCCATAAGGTAACTGGACGGGGAAAAGGAAAAGCACAGGAACAGCTTAGTCGGTGGTGCGCGCGCTCGCTCGTCTGTCGTCCGACAAAACTCCATATTTTTATTGCACACTTCCGGCGATTTTTTTGCCGCGGTGATTTTCTTCCCGGGGGTAACGGCGGTAGTGCTGGTGGTGGTGGTCGTCGCCGCTGCCGCCGCCGTTGTGGTGGCGGTGTTGGTGGAAGCAGAGTCAGGATCCGTGGTAGTGGAGGTGGCAGTTGCAGCGGCGGCGGCGGCGGGCGGGTTTGATCGACGCCGGAAGCGGATGTTCCTGTCCTCGGTTTTTCCCCGCGGGGATCGAAGCTTCTCACAGTGGATCAGCCGGCGGCTCGCGAGCTGCCAGACAGCTCGCTAGCGTCCTCTCGTTCTCCGCTTCCCGATCGGGATCGGTGACTCCAGGAGGAATTCTCGGATCACTCTCTTCATTTTTCGCTTATTCAGAGTATCTGCGTCTGCTTCTAGGGTGGATGAATGATTGAACGGACGGACGGACGGACGACTCGTAGCTTTCCGAATCGCGTTTCCTCCATCTGTGTTCTTCATGCGCCCGATCGAGGAGCGGAGACGGCTATCGTCGCGCATCTCTCGGAAACAATAAGTGAGGGAAAAGATGCGGAAATCCCGGGGAGTTCACGAACACTGCATGGTTCTGTTCCTTCACTTTTCAACGAGAGGGATTTTGCCGGAGAACTCCAGCGAATCATCTGAACTGGAAAATGAACAGAGATCATCGAGAGTTCCCGTGGAGAAAACTATCCCAAGATTCGTGATTGGAGAACACTGACTAAAAGAGTGAGTGACGTAATAGAAGGCGCGGCTCCGAGGACAAATAGAGGAAATGCCAGCGGTTTAGGCGACGCAATCGCGTTAAATGAGCCTCGTGGAATTCAACTCATACTTTGAATGAGCAACTGCAAGTGGATAAATGGAGTGAACGATTCCACCGCGACGAGGAGTGAAACTCTCAGTTGTTACTTAATGGTTCTCCTCGTCAGCTGGAAACTCTCTTTGCCGTCTTCGTCCGCCGCCGCCTGAAACTCATCGTGTTCTCCCTCTATGAAGAAACATTTTCCACGCCGTTGAATTTCGTACTTTGGCGGGTTGTTTCTTTTCCGGATGCCTGTGCCGTCTTTCTCTCTTTCGAGAAGACACGTCCTGTTTTCTGGACAGTTTAACAAATAGAGCGAAACGTCTGGTTTGGCGGATTATGCAGGATATATACATGTAGTTCACCTTGAAAACTAGAACAGTTCGACTAAAAGCCTCGAGCGAGCAACACAGTTCACTTCAAAGCGGGAAAGCTCGGGTGAGAGTTTCCAGGGAGCAGCACGCAATTGACCCTGATCTGGTTCACTTCGGCGAACGGAGCTTCTTCGTTTTACGGCGAGTACCTCGAGACCTTGCGTCTTAGAAAACGTGGAGCGTTTTTTTTCTCCATCTAGAGCCCTTACCCTCCCGAGACCAACATGAACTGAAACAGAGTTTCTGAGATGTTCCAAAGTGAAAAGAGACGCAACAAACCACACCGATGTGCATTATGCTAGCTGCGAGAAGAGTTCCTCGGCTAAACATATGCGTTTGAGAGCTAGAATCTTTTTCCTGGTGCTATCCGAACACTTCTCCGGGCGGTTCCATGGAGCTCGTCTCGAAAAGCTCTGGAATACAATAACTTTTAAAAAATTCGAGGCAGAAAGTAAGGAAACGCCGCCTCATCAAGGGAACGATGAGAAATACAAATATCAAGGTAAGTTACAGACCGACCATCGATTCAAACTATTGATGTGACTCTGTTCACTGGACCGCGAACAGACCACACGGCTCGCTGCGTGACATGCTCGTATTAACACAGTTGAGTTGAATAGAGCTGATTTCGTCGCGTGATAACGAAAAGGAACTCAGAGCGCTGTCGATCGATAGAACTTGTCGGCGGATTCTTCTCGTAGCTACCTCTCGCAGTTTTTTTCCACCGGTCAGCCTGATTTTCGATTCCGTCGACAGCCTTGTGAACATACTTCCATTCGCGTGGTACTCTGTGTGACCACGTGCGGATGGATCATGACTGGAGCTTGGAAGTTCAGGCATTAATCTATTTTGAACCTCCATCAATCTATATGAATTGATGGATATTCGGTGAAATAGTGCCTGCTTGTTCCAGCCCACGACTTTGTTGGGCGAATATCATCGAAGTGATCGGCCTCGGATCAATTTATCCATAGATTGATGGGGAGTGATTAATGAATAATGCCTAAACTTTCAAGCTCTAATCGTGACGTTGATATGACTTTGCGGGGAAATGTTGTGCCACCTCGAGAGTTCTCTGGAGAGGATCACATATACACGACCGAACATTTCAGTGATTTCTGATCTAGAAGCAAATGTGTGAAAAAATTCTTCGAAATGTGATCTGCGTCGATGTCCGCGCCCCCCTGATTTCTCGGCCGCTCAACGACGAATTCCTGTCCGGTTAAACACATGGGTTAGGATCGGGTGAAAGGCGAAATGCTTTGTATCGGTCAGTTGAAATCGCTCGGAAAGAAAGGAAAAGACGAAGAACCGTTCTCAGACAGCTGAGGATCGTCGCCGTGGAAATGGCCGCATCAATCAGGATTAGCTTTTCTTGTTTTTGCCTCTGGCCCAGAGGAGACCGAGAGACAAGAGGTGGAACGCCGCTATTATCCACCGCCCGCCGTTTCTGTCGGGATCTCAGAAAGGAAGGCTTTATTAACGATATTAATTTGCAACTAGCGTCGCTGAAGACCTGCCGCGCCGGTCAGCCAGCCCGCTCGCTCGCTCGTTCGATCGTGAGTGTGGACGGCGGGCGCGGCGTTTCACGCTCTTGTGGTTGCCCGCTCGTCCTCAACAGAGGGAGTCTGTCGCCCCGTCGCAGGCTTCTTTGACACTGCACTTAACAACAACGAGAATTTTCCTGAGAGCAACAGTGCCTCTGCGACATGGGCTCGACTCGAAGGACTGAATATCACGAAGTAACAAAACAATGCGGATTCTCTCCGCCCGGTTCAGGAGGAGGCAAAGCGCACCTAACTCCCGGAGATCCCGAAAGCGGAGAATAAATTAAATCCGAATTCTTTCACGTCGCGAGACCCTCATTTGACGGTCGCTCCGTCGTTTTGGCGGTCGGGCTGAGGAGATCAACAGCAGATTAAAATTAAATCTCGGAATAACAATTAGCATTATAATGAAGCTACGACAGCGGAAGAATTGATAAATGTCTGGACACGCCCCCCACCCGTCGGAGACTCGAGTGCCCAAGATTCTCGGTCATGGCTTTGGCAGTTTTCTGGGGCCATGCGAAGTGGCGGCGATCCCTTCTATCTCTCTCTCTCCGGCTCCATAATGACGAAATATCTCTCCCTGGAAAGATAGTGTTTTCGGTGTCGATGGTTTGGAAACATGTCGAGCTCACGAACCTCTACGTCCTTCTTACTTGTGCCCCGTATGATCAGGTGGACCTGTACCACCTGGAGTATCGGATTTCAGATCAAACAAACAGAGGAACTACTCTTCCCGTGGGAAGACTCTTTTGATGTATGAACCCGGTTGTTCCTCTTCCCGAGCTGGAACCCGAGGTCCCGATCATCGACCGGATGATCCTCGAATCGGTCGCTCTTTAGTTATATTTTCCTGATTTGTTGTCTGAAGAAAGAACTCCTCTCGGAGCACGCGCTCATCGAGACTTTTTACGAGCTGGTTTGAAAGCGTCCTCCGTCAGTTCTTCCAAGTCGCACTGGAATTCGAGCTTTTCCTCTCTAATAGACAACAACAACGACAACAACGACGACCGGAGCAAACTCCGAACTCTTGATGAAACACAATACCTGCGCAAAGGCTCTCGTTCCCGGCCGTGGGTGAACGGTTGAAAACATAGTTGATGGATTCATGGAGATTCACAAGTGGATGAATTGATGAACATGTAAACTCTGCTCCGTTTTCAATAACATCGAAATTAGAAACTTGCCTACGCACTATCGATACACATACTACGTCCCATGCAACCACACGATCCGCTCTTCAGCTCACCATTCAATTCAATTTTTTCGCCGAACCGGAGGTGGTTTTCTTCGAAATTTCACTTCGTAGTTCCACGATCCGAGAAGTGAATTGAGTTTCGGGGAATCTCGCTTGCCGACCGACAAAGAAAATTCAAGATTTTCAAAAGCCAACCGGGGTCAGCAACAGTTTGGCGACAAGCCTCTCGCCAATTCCACTCGGAACGAAAACGAACTCGAGTTCCCGAAAAGCAAACGCGTTCAAAAAGAGCATCAAAATAGGTTTTGAGAACAACCGTAGAACAAACACCCAAGAGCGGAGTTGATTTCCCAAGATGAATCCAACAGCAGATGTGGCGACGGCGCAGAGGACGTTTCCGTCAACAGCTGCCATCGCCGCCGTTCGGATGAACTAAATCCAATCCAATTCAACAACAAACTTGAACAAATATAGCGGAGGAAATAGTCTCGCTCAATATATCGACTCCGTCGACGGCCTTTGAGGACAATTCGTTCCTTGGGGAGACTTGATGAAGTAATGTTTCGCCCGATAACTTCCAAATAGTGCCTTCCTGCGTCCTTTTCCAGAAATCGCGACAAGAACGGTCGTGTTTGGAGTCGGTCGCGACAGAACTCGCGCGTCACCGAACCCTGAATCTCTCCCAGAGAGGAGAATTCCGAATCTGATTTGCTTTCATGTTATGGAGATTATGTCATTATCCGGCCGCCATGTACTCTGTTTGTGTACAGCATGCTTCCTAATTGGCCTCCGGGAGTCAATCGAGGCTTTTGTGTGGAGGATCTCCATCGTTCAGCTTCCTTTCTTCACTATCTTTTCTGCAGCTAGCTTCCGCGTCTGTCCTCGCTGGGGGCAGCTTGAATGGCAGCCTCTCGAAGTACAATTGTGTGTGTTCCTCATTTGCCATCTGCAGAACTCGAAGAGCAGAAGAAAAGGTAGGAGATTCGCTCTCGAACAACCGACCGACCGAACCAACCTTCCGAGGAGCTTCTGTCGTCTGCTTCTTCGGAGACAACGCATTCGTGAAATTTCGTGGTCAATCGATTTCCGTGACGATCGGAAATCTACATCCCATTTCCGTAAGGCGATTACAAGCGGCGAGTCCGGCTCAGCGTTTTGGAATTTTTGGAGTATCCGAGGATAAGTCATCCTCCCTAATCCCATGAACGTGGCTCGTAACGCGAAGCAAAAAGGTTTGATGTAATTTTCAGCCGCATCGATAACAGGTAATCTCCTTCATTTTTTTTATAACCATAGCCACTCAATTAGGCGCTGATTGATGAGGAGCGGCAAATTTTTGCGTCGATGAGGCCTAATTAATCCGCTTGGAGAACGAGTAGAGGAGAGTTCGGTTCGGAGGAGTATCGAAAGTTATCCTAATTCTGACAGCTGCGGATATCATCGTTTTAAGATAGTCGGGGAAAGCTGGTGGGTCACCGCACGCTGAGCGATCTTATCTCGTGGAGTCGGTGCTCCGAAAAATTTAGCAAGATTCGAAATCAAACGTTTCGTAGACCTTCTCTGAAATAGCACATCACCTCGGGATCCGGAGTTCGGACCGAAGAAGCGCGATGCTTTTCTCGGGCGCGAACTCGTTCTTCCTCTCTCTCTCTCTCTCTCTCTCAATCTTTTCCTTCGCGCGGACCCTGTTCCATTAGGGACGATTCATTTAATGTGAAATGAAATAAACGGTCGAGGAAACAGAGAATAGCGTGCCAGGCGAACATTTCGGCCTAATAGGGAGAAGTTATGCTTTCTTTCTCTATCATGTCTCTTCCTATGTGCGTGAGAATCCAACGCGAACGAATGGCTACGCCAATGGGTTATGTGTCTATTTGTGATGGAATTGCGAAAACGAACGAAAACTGGATGTCTTCGTTCCAAATGAAACCATGACTCAGTCGCTTACTCGGCCGCTAATGAACCAGTGGCGGCGACCAACCTTGTTCCATTGTTCCTCGCGACGAAGAGGACCAAGCTTACAAATTCTGTCCGTTACCAGTCGTTTAGGAAGTGTTTCCGAGAATTCATGTTGTCCGGCTCGGACATTCCCGGTTTCGTTCATTGGCGGCGATGACGTTTGTCAAATTCTGTCTCCAATCGTCCATTCGGAACAGATCCTGAAATGCGACATTTTTGCCTGAAAAATATTGGTTCAAACATGAAAATCTCGACTCGGAATTCGATCTGGCGTTCTATTGGATGAGAGTCTGCGTCGAGCACAAACACACTTAAGGTAACCGATCCCGCCCGTAGCAGTTTGAATACTCGGATTCCTCGTTCCATCGAGGATGAGAATGTCAACAAGAAACCGCGAGGGAAGTCGGCGATACCGAGCAACGCCGCCGGTCATTGCGTGCTCAGCTCAATCAGCGAGCATCGTTGAAAGTCTCGCGGTCATTCTCACATCCGCTAGAGATACTAGCTTCGGCGAGCTTGACAGGACGGAGGAGAAAAACCTCGAGTTTGCTGCGTCGAAAGTCTTCCGCGCTGCTTATTGTCGTCAACGGTTCACTGTGAACAGCTTTCGAGGAAATCCATTCTGGATAGATACTTCCGTGTAACTCTTTCGCATTGATGGAACAGTGTATTCAAGTGACCCACTTCAGTGTCCAGGAAGATCCATTCCTCAAATACTGTGTCAGTTACCCTTCCCTGACCTTCTGCCCTGAATACTGCCGCCATGAGCTCGTCTGAATGATTGACTCGGTGTCACATCTATAGGCTGTTCAAGCAAGAATTCACGAACAGTGGAAGTCTCGATTTCCTCGACGCTCTAAAAGAATTTCAACTTCTAGCGCTCTCCTTCGTATATCATCTTCGGCCGGTGCTCCGAGTAAGCAAACGGATAGAGTCGTTCTCTGGCCAGAGCCAGGCGGCATTAAAAACAGGCAAATCCTCCTCCAGTGCCGCCGCTACCGCTGCGGCACGGGTAGTGGGTGCAGGGCAAACTTTAGCGGAAATTACTTTTGTCTTTTGGCAAGTTGTTTGTCTGGGCTTTCTCTTCTTTTGAGGCTGGCAGGAACCGAGGGGAGCGGCCCAGACCGATGGAAAAGGGAAACGCAGACAACGACGTTGCAGAAAGGTTGAATCGGTCGGGCGAAGATCGAAGACTGGTTTCCGCTCAAGTTTGGAAACTTTTCCCATTTCCCGCCGTCCGATTCCGGCCAGATGCTTCTTTTGTTTTCGACGCCAAATGAGGCGTTGTGTCGATTTAGTGTATTTTTTTTTACTCTCTGTGTAGGGCCTCGCCCACCCTCTCGACGAGTCCAACCACATCTTCCGGCGAAAATTTCATACCGACCGCCGCTGCCGAGAGGAAACGGAAGTCAGCCCGGGAGCTGCTTAGCGAACAATTCCCGATCCCAACAACGATCAACTGCTCCAGCCGGCGCGGTTACTTCTACCACTCTACAACCTCATCATCGAGAATTACAGTTGCGGTGAAGAAGAGAAGAGAGCGGCATCCGGGACTCGCTAGTCCATGTTCACCGTCAGCGTTTCCGAGCACCTTGTTTTCTTTCGACTCCCTCTCCACTTCGTTCTCTCATATGTCACTTTTTCAAATTACATCAACTTCCGAGCTTTTGCTTGAATCGAGACGCTCCATGGCTGGACATGTTTTCATTGTCAAAGCCGGACATTGTCACGCATTCATGTGAAGAGAAACATTTGCGATGAAGTCGTGCACAATGGTCATGTACCTTGACCACCACCAATGTTTGAGGAGTTTGAATTTTCTCCTCATTATGAGGGAAAAGTGTGTTCACATTTTGGAATCGAGTTTCCAGCTACGAGGTCGATCTCTTCCCGAACTCAGCCGCATGACTTCTCAGACTCGAAATGCCAGAAAATCTGATTCGAAGCCTCGAGATCGGGAAAACCGTTTGCAAACTGGGAAAACCGGAAGAACAAAATATGGTGTGCAGTAGGAGATGGTTGATATTGATCTTTCTTGTTGCTGATGGTATACCATCGAAGAATTGAACATTTGAGAGCTCGCTGAACTTTGCTGAAAGCTCCAAGAGAGGTCGAGACTCTTCTATTCGCTGAACTGGCATGATGGAAAAGTCGAACGGAAGGAAAAAAACGCAATCTCCTATATGAAGCTCATTCCATCGACCATTAAAGAAAGACGAGTGGGGGCTTGGAACGAAGAAGGAGCGGAAAGGCTGTTCAGGTAGATATAGACTCGACGGCAGCAGCTAAGACATCGTTCTACTCGGTGCTCCTTCAAGTTGCTTCAAAGATTGCTTAGTCGGGACAGGAAGGGGCGCAGGTGGGGGAAGAGAGGTTCAATTATCTATGAGGAGAGAAGTTTATCTTTAATAGAGGGTTCGAAGGTGGTCTTCATTCGGTGATGAAAGCGCGCTCCCTTGCAGCAACTTCTGCTTCGATATCTCCTTATAGCCCTCACTTTCTTTCGGTAGTTCACCCGACTCAACTCTTCTCGATCGACATCATCATCATCATCATCCACTCTTTTAAGTGGCTGTTACGTAGATGTATTGATCGATTTGTTGCCAATCCCAGTTTTTATCTCCGGATCTTTTCCTCGCCTCATCGACGACGTTATTGTAATGATTCGAAGAGACTCCACATTTACCACGGACCACTAGCTGATCACTTGACACTGTTCCAAGAATTTGGAGCTTTTCCTCATCGTTCGACGCAGTTGCGGAAGTAAGAGGGCTCCAAGTTCGGACCTCGAGTTTGCTGCGGATTTTGGGTGATGGGAAAAACTCTGAAAAGGCCAACAACGCTTTCTGTAACCCGTTATTTCGAGAATGAAAATCTTTTACCACAAAGATCTACAAAGCACAAATCATGTTGGAAACCGCATGTGGTTTCCGTTCGAGATTATGCATCTTCATTCGTAGATGACCCCTCCGTTCCGGGGAAACTGAGAAACTCATTTTGAAGTATTTCACCTTGTTTTGCTCGTTCAAGCATTCGGCTACGGCTGAATCTCTGTATTCCTGAAATGCCCTACCCACGGCAGGTACAATTTGTTTATTCCGGGAATAATAATTGATCGATGTCGACAGAGCCCGAAACGCTTTAGAATCAGTGACAGGAACGCCGAAGTCTGAATCGGTCTCGTCCTTAATAATGTCCAGCTCAAAATGACTGATCTCGTTCTCTCTCTCGGGTTCATCGTTCATCTCAGCATCAGTTCCGTATCCACGAGTTCTTCGGTGACATTCACGGATTAATTCGAGAATTCCGAATCGAGAAGGTGGGGGATGAAGGCCACTGCGATTTTGATTTAAATTGGTACTGGTAGTTATGCATCTTCATCCGTAAACCGCTACGCAAACCACAGTTTTTGGGTTCTGGTCACAGTCTGGTCACAGAGTGGACACCGTTGAAGCCACTCCCGATTGACAGTCGTCGAGTGTCAATCGATGCACTCATTTGCAGCGTTTGTCCGCAGACATGTTTTTCGGCGACGTGCACACATGTGTACATTCCGCCTAGCGTGCATCCCGGCGGGCTTTGAGATTCGAACCACCGCCATCGAGTTCTGGTTACAAGATTAGCCGTGTGACCACAAGACAACCGGCCGTTTGATCCCTTTTTCGGACGCACGGGTTGAATCAACTCCAACCAACGGTGCCTAGGTGAAGGGAACGTCCTACCGGACACATCCCGACACCAGAGGGAACGGACCGAAATGTCATTGGTGCTCCATGACGCCAGAACTCAGCTCCGCCGAAGCACGGTTACAGTCCCATGCCAAGGGCATGCTCTCCTCACTGGCAATTCAACTCTCTTGTTAGTAATGTCAGGTTGAGAAATCGTCGCGGACAAGAGAACTCAAAACGCACTTTGTGAGTGGAGCTTTTAAAATAAGGCATCGATTCGCCTTCATTCATCCATATGAATCGATCGATAATTGAAGGAAACGGTTCTGAGTTCGTCAGCTCTCGTGGACGACAGACGGTTCTCGTTCTTCTGGATGGTGCCCAAACTTCCAGGCTGCAGTTTGAATTGCAGAAATGTTTGCTGAATTTCCAAGTTATGAGTTCGTAAGGGTTTACTCGCATTGAAGCCAGGACGGCGCTGCCGTGGACAATGAATCGCCTCAGCATCATGATCTCTTTTTCTCGATCATGATTCTGTGGGGATTTCTAAAAACTTATCCGAGTCAGCTGCTTGTCGTCCCGATCTTTGCTCAACGTGAAGTGTCTGGGTCTGGTTGCACGCGCGGCCGACAACTGCACGGCCCGCTGGTTGCTTCACGCAGCACGGGCGAACGAACACTAATTACGGGAGACCGATCTCTTGAAAATCTCGACGCGAATTAATTTCGGCCGTATCACAAGTTTTTGATAGACATCCGCAACCAGGAGAACCAAGACACGTCTTCCGCCCAACTAACTGAATCGTTCCTGACTGCCTCCGAGCCAATAAGGGGGACCGTAAGTCAACCGTCTGGCCGAAACCCGTGCTGGAGAAGCTCCTTCGGGGAGTTGCGCAGCTGACAACGGAGTGCCGCCCGTCACCGCCGCGGCCGTCCCGGTTTCTGTGTCAATCTTCCGCGAACGGTTCGATGGTCTCGCCAATCTTGTTCGTCCACTTGAACAATGACAACCACCGCTCCGCAGCGTTTGACTGATTCGTGAGTTCGAAATCGTCAACAGGCGAGTCTCGGCGCGTTCCGGATCGTATCCTTGAATCGATGAAAAACGGTAACCTTGGTCGAATGGCAGGAATTCACCACAGAATTGTCAGAAACCCGCCGAACCCGAACATCATTTCAGAAATCGCTGCTTGCTGTGCATTTCACATCGTCGAAGAGTACAGTTTCTCATTAACATTTTGTGATTATCTCGATTCAAGTATAGAAATCGACTGAATCGCCCTTCACGCGGCGACGGAATCATCGATCCTCAGAGAGGCCGAGCAAATCTCCCGTGACGCCGAGCTAAGTGTTTCTGCTGACGATAATGGTATGTTGAGCTTGAGTGGATTAGGAGAACGCGGTAGTTTGGTCAGAATTAAAGGATGTAGTCGACAAAGTCGTTTCTCGAGAATGCTCGTCATCAGAGCAGCGAAACAACTCAATCGATAAACGTGTCCTGATGAAAGGCTTTTGAGAATACGCTCGTCATCTGTCATTGCCTTCGATCCGTTTCTTTTTTATGAATCGCCATAACTTATGATGATAACTACATCAGGCTGCGAAGTGACCGGAAGCGTGACTTTTGATTTGAACTGACAACGCTCAGTTTGTCTGAGAGAATATTTTTTTTGCACAGGTTCCATCTCCGATCTGTTCGATTTCAATGAAAATAACTATTAGGAGAGAAAATCATTTTCGAGGTCGAGGCTTTGATCGTTGTTCAGCAGCCGCACTGCCTGTTCCGTCTCGCGTCTGGTGGGAGCTGATGAAACTGGCGCCGCTCCGGAATCCTCAATTATTCCTGCAATCGACGAAAATGATCGTTTCTCGCGACTATCCAGAGCATCAGAGCTCAGTCAGATCGGGTACGGAAAACATTGGAATTTTCCACTCTCAAACATGACGGAAATCCACCGGATAGAATAGTGCATCTTAGATGAAAGTATCCAACATACCGATCTTGTGTATTCGACTGCTGCTCGTCGATGCCGGCGGTTTGCACAAGATGTTGATGGCGTTCGGGTTGAGTTCGTTGCTGACCTCGTGGTTCACAACGCGGAATACTGGCGGGGCTGACCGCGAACCGATTGCTGCATCAACTTCGTCCACTGGCTTCATTCGGGTCGGGCTGAAAATACGAAAGTGAGCATAGAGCAAGAAGGTCGGTGGAATTCATGCCGTGGCTCCGATTCCCGAAGGCGGCGAGGAGTTCTAAGTGGTACTCACTTGGCGTATTGATGCGGTTTGACCTTGAACTTCTTAACGTGGGCCGAGTGCCAAGCCGTCACCGAAATGAATTGAAGCTGCTCGAATTCGAAGTGATGCGTCGCTCCTTGCAGCTCCTCGACTTCGATTGCGAGCTGATACTTCCGACGAGTGTCCAAGACAAGTTTAGTCGCAGCGGATTCTTCTTCGAGGTTCGCCTGACTGTAAACCTGGCGCGAAAGTTCTTCATGAATAAAAACAGATTCACTTCCAAAGAACATCGGAAACCAAACTGAAAATCCGCAGTGATTAGCCCGCTGTGTTTACCTTGATTGAGTCGAAAACAATGAAAGCGTCCAACCAGTACTGGCCCAGCTTTGGCGACTCGGGATGCTCGTAGACGATCGACAGTTCCTGCGCAGCTGATTCGAGAAACTCAAGTCAGGGTATTCAATCATTTCGAAATAGCTTCATATTTCCAGTGAGACTTGGATTCAAGAAGTTATTCACGAAGGAAACACTCACTCTCGGTCGTGTAGTCCCAGCGACCTCTACGAAACGCCATCTTTGTTGGGGATATTGTGCCGATCCGCGCTCTGACCGAGTACATCTTCTCGGGCTGAAGGCCCTGAAGCTCCACTCTCACGTCCGGTCGAAGGTACCGACCGTTGGTGTTGATCAACATTTCATGACCTTCGATAGAAACCAATTGCAAGAGTCTTCTTGGAGCGCTCATGATTCAAAGAAAGATTCGAAGACGACCGACAAAATGAAGCAGAAGCCCTCTAGGAGTTCGCGAGTGGGAAAAGGAAGCTATTGAAACTCACCGAACGGATGCATGAGTTCCCATATTTCGGAGTTCACGAGAAACATTTCGACGTCGCCAGAGCGGATCTGTGTTCGGAACGGTTCCACGGCGTCATTGGCAACTCTGATTCCATCATCGAAGCCCGAGTCGGCGGGAGGACTTTCGGGTTCGGGAGGAGCGAGGTCATTCGGCGCGACCTCATCCAACGACTCCTCCATGTCCTCCGCTAGACTTGAAATTGTCAGGAACGGGAGAATGGTGTTTTCTTCGAACGGCAGATCGTATGAAAAAGATACCGTTCGAAGAACGTATGTTGACCTAAGGAGGCTATGTTCCGAACCAACGGCGATTTCGAAATGAGGAAAACGAAGTTTGTCGACGACGGGATAGAGCGGTGCCCGGATCCCGCTCATCCGGTCAGCGAAGATCATCGTCATCGTTGTTTTCGTCTCGTCCCGCCGCCGACAATTTTCGTTCTTTCTTCACTTAATCCATTCCACAGACGGAGCTTCCAAGGGAATTCGAGGGATTTTCCTTTTGTAGTGGTTAGATCGCCACCCGCTCGATGAGGACTACTCGAGGCGTCTTCGAAGAGCAATTGGGGGTTGTTATCACTGTTTTCCCGTCTGGTGTCATTTCGCTCCGATGAACCGATCGACGTTTTCGCTCCACAAAATGAATCATTCTATGAATTTCGTAAGAAAAATCTAGGATTCCAAGGTCACGTCACAAGATGACGCCAAGACGCATGTCACCCGAATGAGAGCGAAAACGGAGCGTTTTACCGACGGTGGGTCATCCCATACTCGATAATGATGCCCTCCATCTCAAGTTTCCGATAATCTGAACGAGGAAAGTCTTCAAATCCATCATGAAATGCTCTGTGTTGGAGCGCGGCCTCGATCCTCACTACGATTTTGCGAGAACAACTCAAGGTCGGAAATCTCAGCTAGTTCCCTTGAAGTAGGAATTGCAGATTTGAGGAGAAAATTCCAAGATTCATTCAGTTGTGACCTGTTTCTGCCAGTGCGTATTCGGTGCAGTGTGCTGTACCATCCTCCCTTGTACGAATGCCAAAGTTAGGCTCCCCGGTTTTAGCCACTATTCATTCAACCAGAAATGCAACATCGCTAGAACTGAAGAACTCCATCTCGAAGGCAGCCAACTCTTGTAGCTGATCCTCAAGATCACTCATCCGTACAGGCTTCAACGTTAGTGCTAGGTATGAGCGGAGTAAAAGCCGCCCACCATCTCCATCGCGGCGTTCTGCCTTGCGTCAGTCGGTTCCTGTGCCCAGAGTAACACTCTCGCCCACGCAGGCGGGCGGGCAGGCATGCACAAGAACTCGCAGACGTACGGAGCCGCTTGCTCACAACATTCTAATTAAATAAGTTAGCGTAGGCTATTGCGTACAAGCGAGAGAATGCGGTTCTTTCCTGCGCTTCGCAAAGCATCCAGCAAGACCGACCCCGAGAACCTTCGTTCGCTGCTGCAGTGATAACGAAATCGCGCATTGATGATGAACGAACGATGAAACCCTTCTCCAAAAAACCTACCTGAAACGCGCCCGCGCATTATCGCTGCTGACATCGGTTCGTTCTTGGAGGAGAATGGAAGAAACAGAAGCGAGAAGAAACAAAAGAACGAAGAGTCCTTGGTTACGTAACCTTCGCTAGATACTGAGTGAGTCACCCGGCGGACGCGGACGACAAGAGCCGAGGAGCACCGTTGACATTGCAAATGTTCCCGTAATACGAGTCCTGCGTCAGAAACTCAGTACGTGTCAGAAATCCTGATGCATGGAGTAATGGGGGACAAGGGAGAAGGGGAGGGGCAAGGAAGTCGTAGATGCTTATTTACGAAAGATTGAAGATCCGTCCGGAGTTTAGGCGTTTCTCAATGACAGGGTCTCCGTTGCTTTACTTCCCTCTTACAACGACGAAAACCACAGGACCCGTGATTCTTTCTTCCGATCCGTTCTCCTCTTCGTCGCTCCGTGTACTCCGTACTCCTCGCTATCTTTGGCAGGGCGGTTTGAGGTCGCTGTGCGTGTAGTCGCGCTCTACATCTAGCTCGTTCGCCCGCCCGCCCGTCCGGTCGCTCTCTTTTTCCTTTCCAGAGTCGCGCACCGCCTCCTCATTCCACACCTACAATCATCTGGATGAGCATCTGTACCCTCCTGAGTCTCGCGTGTCAAATTGTGTCTCCGTGCTGCATCGGACTCAGGAGACCCGACGAGCGTGGCGTGACTTTTTGGCACTGCAGGATGGCTGCTTGCAAACCAGTCACATCTAGGGTTTGGGAAATCAGGCTGGGGTAGCGTGGAACGGACGAGGAGTTTCAAGCCACCCCAAAAATATGTCTCACGCTAGAAGACGTTCCGATTTATGTTCCCGAGCCGAGTCCCCGCAGAATCGAAGCAGTGGACTCGAAGCCGAACAAACCTTCTCTTAAACTTGATGAGGAATCAGACCGAATTTCTGGCTCTAGATGACAATATCAGTGAAACTATTCTCACTCTATAAGTGAATTACAGAAGAACAATTATTGAAGGACGTCACGTCTCAAGCCCCTCGAGTCAAGGCCGGACCCGGAGTTCATAATCTTTGGTTGCATCGCTGCGTAATATTTCCCTGATAGATATCCTCCGAGTTATCATAATCATATCGTCTGCATGACACAAAACGCAAAGCTCTCGAAGACTACATCCGCTTCTCATCCTTCTGGATGGTGCCCAAACTTCCAAGCTTCCAGTTCAAATTGCGAAAATGTTCGCTGGATTTCCGGGTTATGGGTTTGTCCCCTGCCTGGAAGCTCTTCGACGGTGGGAGCACAAATCTACTCGCGAGCTCCTGGGTGAGCAAGGGTTGCTACTTGAGCGCTGAAGATGTACAGCAGTCGATTCCGGGCATTGAAGCCAGGGCCCTCGTCAATCTCTGTCGATGTCAGCCAGTGCTGTGTACCGGGAATCGCCTCAGCGTCATGATCTCTTTTCTTCGCTGGGAATTCAAAATATCGTCCGAGTTAACTGTTTGTCGTACCGATCTTCGTTTAACGTGAAGTGTCTGGGTCTGGTTGCACGCGCGGCCGACAACTGCACGGCCCGCTGGTTGCTTCACGCAGCACGGGCGAACGAACACTAATTACGGGAGACCGATCTCTTGAAAATCTCGACGCGAATTAATTTCGGCCGTATCACAAGTTTTTGATAGACATCCGCAACCAGGAGAACCAAGACACGTCTTCCGCCCAACTAACTGAATCGTTCCTGACTGCCTCCGAGCCAATAAGGGGGACCGTAAGTCAACCGTCTGGCCGAAACCCGTGCTGGAGAAGCTCCTTCGGGGAGTTGCGCAGCTGACAACGGAGTGCCGCCCGTCACCGCCGCGGCCGTCCCGGTTTCTGTGTCAATCTTCCGCGAACGGTTCGATGGTCTCGCCAATCTTGTTCGTCCACTTGAACAATGACAACCACCGCTCCGCAGCGTTTGACTGATTCGTGAGTTCGAAATCGTCAACAGGCGAGTCTCGGCGCGTTCCGGATCGTATCCTTGAATCGATGAAAAACGGTAACCTTGGTCGAATGGCAGGAATTCACCACAGAATTGTCAGAAACCCGCCGAACCCGAACATCATTTCAGAAATCGCTGCTTGCTGTGCATTTCACATCGTCGAAGAGTACAGTTTCTCATTAACATTTTGTGATTATCTCGATTCAAGTATAGAAATCGACTGAATCGCCCTTCACGCGGCGACGGAATCATCGATCCTCAGAGAGGCCGAGCAAATCTCCCGTGACGCCGAGCTAAGTGTTTCTGCTGACGATAATGGTATGTTGAGCTTGAGTGGATTAGGAGAACGCGGTAGTTTGGTCAGAATTAAAGGATGTAGTCGACAAAGTCGTTTCTCGAGAATGCTCGTCATCAGAGCGGCGAAACAACTCAATCGATAAACGTGTCCTGATGAAAGGCTTTTGAGAATACGCTCGTCATCTGTCATTGCCTTCGATCCGTTTCTTTTTTATGAATTGCCATAACTTATGATGATAACTACATCAGGCTGCGAAGTGACCGGAAGCGTGACTTTTGATTTGAACTGACAACGCTCAGTTTGTCTGTTCCTTCTCCTGTCTGTTGAAGGGTGCATTGAAGGAAAGAAGAGAAGAAAGAATATGCATTTAGTCCTCGCGTTGTTCTGCATAGCATGGAAAGAGCTTATGGCGAATGTGGAGGACGCCGACGCTTTGACAGAGCGAGAGAACGCAGCTGTTGAAAAGGGTGTCCGATATTCCGAATTTTCAACATAAGATGTATCAAAATCTCATCGAGTAAGCCTTCCCCGGTTCGTCGAGCGCGGAGGCGACGAAAGCCCGGGCCGAGATGACAGTGGTGGCCAAGCGAAGAGCTTGACCTCATCGACCGACTTGTTGGCACACAACAGAGCTGAGTTTGAGGATGAGGAGAAGAAACGATGAGGAACTGGCGAAAATGAATTGAATACAACATTTCAATCAATGAACATGGGAAATTCGATTCCGCGACGTTTCCAAGCCGGTGTAGAACTTGAACCAAGCCTCTGCATTTCAGAGGATGGAGATGAGCGTCTAGATATCACGAAAATTCTCTAGAGCTCATCGACGTTGGGACAGCTAGAACAAAGAAGGTCGAGAAGAAATATTGACGAGAAATTTATCAAGCACAATGATGAAGTGAAACTCGCCGTCCTTTCTCCCATTTAATTTTGCTCCGTTCATCGTGGAAAGGCAACATGCTGGCGACAGTCGAGTCAATGATTGATGAATCTAAAAGCCTGTCGAGAAATAACACACGACCAATCAGAAAAGAGAGCATCGGACGAAGCGGGACGAACAGACTCGGAGGAGTTCTTTCGAGGAACGTACGAAAGGAAAGAAGAGACAGATACAAAAAGAAACAATAACAGCCGTTATCACTTGACATCGTTGCTTTGACAAGGCGGACTTCTAACCTTGATTTATTGTCTCTGAAATAAAAAGTAACGGGACGATAAACGTATTGAGAGACGGAGGCTGGACGAAGTTACGGAGCATGAAGCATACTTGGAGAAGATGAGGGACTAGCATTAATTGAATTGAATTCGTTCGAGGCTCATGCAGTAGTTTTAATAAAACAGCAGTAAACGAGGGCATTGCGAGGTCCAAGCGCCGACAACCCGTGATTTATTGACAAAGTTCAGGGTCATGGGAAGCAGAAGAGATCCGAACCAACGACCTGCCGCTCGAGAGTGTGCTTTCACGAGTCAACACGGATTATGATGTGATGTGGCACCACATCCACAAGCAAATCCGCACCTGGTGTGCAGACCACTCGGCTACCTCGTCGGCCGAATTCGAATTCTCGGCGAATCAACAACGAAAAATTGGCTCCCGGACGACAATCGACTCTGATGCACTCTCGGAACGGGGTCCTTCCGGAGCAATGATTGTCTCAGTGCAGTCCACGTCAAAGTTTTAAGGTGAGACGACGGGCTCAGTGAGGCAACAAGTCTTCGATGGTCGTGACGAGCGATCCAGTCGGCAGGCAGGCAGGCAGACACACTTGCAGTGGAGCAGACAGCGAGCGAGCGACGAACGAGCAAGCAAGCAAGCAGAGTGGCGGTCATGTGGGCTGGTCCTGGTGGAAAGCGAAAGACATGCTTCAACTTTTTGACATGCATGACTTGCTTGCCTCGCCTTCCTTTGCTTGCCCCTGAGCCGGCCTCACACCGGGCCGTACTTTGGGGGGAGAGGTTGGTTCTTCACCGTTCTCCATATTCGCTTCTGTCCCTCGGTGCGGAGGGACGGGGTCTCAAGTAACGCGGGGCCCAGCGATATGAAGTCTGTTCGGCTGACTGCATGGCTGGATAGCGAGCAGGTTTGGCCGTCGATCGTCGCCATGCGCTGCCCGGTCGCCTCCGCCTGTCTAGACGACAACGCCCCGAGCTTCTTAAAACAGCAAGCGAACGCTGCAGCAAACCAGGCAGCCGGTATCCTTACTGGTTGGACGGACGGATGGATGGATGGACGAGGGGCAGACAAGTCGCTAAGCAATCGAGAAGTAACTAGACAGGGGGAGGCGCAAGGAGTTTCTACGGGAGGCTATCAAACGAGAAGGCGACTGGTTACGCTCAGATGATTGCGCTGATGGGGTTTAAGTGGTTCTTCGCCCACGTCGTTCTTCTTGCTTGCTCGCTGACTCACCGGTTAGTTTTTGCTTCGCAGGCCCCGTCTATTAATACTACCTGTCTTCTGAGTTACCTGTGGGGTGGCTGTTGATTGCCATGGTTGCCGTCTCGGCCGTTGTCGTCTTGAAAGTTTCAAAGTTCTCAGGTGCTACCGCTTCCACCTCAGAGGGAGAGGACTCGACTTTAAATCGTGAGAAAGACATCTTGAAGCGGTATCTCGAACTTTCCGATGCCGAATCGTGGGATCGGAAACATTTCTTAGAGATTTCGCTGATCATTTCGATCCTTTCTTTGGGATTCGTAACATTTCTATAGGTCATCCGATTCGTGAGCTTGCCACTTCAGCGGAAGGCGGAACGAGATGTGGATTGTTTCTGCTGAGCTAGGACCAGATGATATCGATCCCGTCAGAGCTATGATAGCTTGTACTTATGGTAACGTTACGTAAATTGATTCGGCGGAGCATTGTTGGGTGGTTATACAACCTTAACCTGGAAGTCGAAGCGAATGTGAGGAACATGTGAGCTTGCTCTCGCTTCCGATTTCTCTCCATGGAACCCGACGGATATCATCGGAAACAATCAAGGCCTGACATCTCATACGAATCCTCTGCAGCAATGTCTCTCATGGCCAGGGCTAGGCGTTCGTCGAGGCCACGACGGCCGCGTTGAATTCCGCAAAATCTTACTTCGTCGCCGGAAGTCCGCGAAGTCTCCCTTTTTAATCGAAAAGTTCGCGAAATCTCGCTTCGTTTCGGGTTAATTCGCGAAATTTCGCTCCACAGGAGACAAAACGTTCTTTCCCGTGACTCTGGGCTATCCTTCGTATATCCGCGGAGCTGAAACGCCGCGACCATGCCGTGAAATCTCGCCTAGAATGCCGCGAGGTTTCTTGTTGAAAGTTTTCTCTTTTGTTTCAAGTCGGTGTCGAAAACAGTTATGCTGCTCGTGAAGCGTCATGACGGAAGGATTCTCTCAAGGTCGAGTCATCGTTACGTCTTCCGAAGCAAAGAGCGGAGTTCGGGGTCTCATTGTAAGAATAACATTGAAGGTTACATAATACACTCATTTGGTTCGCGATGATCCAGCCTCATACTCGAGATGAGAAGAAGCGAACGATAACAAATAGCTAAATTTGACGCGCTCCGACTTCGAATCGAGAGTTGAAGTCTGGAGAGATAGTGATCAAGGTCGCGGTATCCGAAGATATTTATGATTACTAGCGATGTAACTATTGATAGCAAAGGAAAGTCGCGTTTTTAGATTTTTATTGAGAACCCATAAGAGAGGCTCGACGAAGAATATGTACTCATTAAGCTCGTCGATTTATTCAGAAAGTCACCAAACCGCTGGATTCTGATTCGATAATTTGATGTCCTTACCAACAGTTCCTTTAATCGTATGAATCGGACATTTGTTTCCAAAATGAGACCAGCAACCAAGTAGGTAATGTTTGTACATTCACCTTAGAGGTAAGACCCTGTTTTGCGTGAGCATTACTAGAATAAGGAAGAATCTTTTGTAAAGCTCACGGAAACGAGTTGTTCACCATTTTCAGTATCTCGGAATCGAGCGACCATGATATTGTACACCGATAGGAAACTGTACAGGAGCAGAACAACATTCACCGAATCGAGATGCTGAGGATACCGAGGCTTGACTGTATGCAAGGAGTGCACGCTACTTCAGTGGGAACGGGAGAAATTCCCTTTGAACCCAATCGACACGCAAACCACCACGCCGCCGCTCGTTTGCGGACCGGGATTCGAACCTTCTTCCGAGTACATGTGGTCAATCCGCGTATCTGATAAATGCCGAATGGGGAACTTGAAGCGTATCTCTGGATTGCAACTCTCCTACACACTTCGGAATTCCATCATGGCGTCAATCACGGAAGGTCCCAAATCGCCTTCATTACTCTCTTTGGGGTTCGATGAAGTCGTGCAACTCTTCCCTTCACCGAACGGAGTCCTCGTGCACAGGAGTGCCGGTGTCTCGTTGTTCGTCCGCAGTGCCGCCGCGTCGAGTAGACGGAGCGGGGCCATCGGTTGGCAAGTTTTCAAGTTCAAAGAATTCGCAACGAGAATTTGCATGGTTAACGAGCTCCTAGCAGGGGTGTCGCTTCTTTTGGAGATCCCAAATGATCTTCGAGCTCTTTTCCCATTCATTCCTGCTATCCTCGTTTTCAGTGGGCCTTTGTCGACACTTGCCGGGGCTCTCTGTCGCAAAGATCGCGGGAACGCTCTCTAGCTAATCGTTCATCAGTGGCTGGGTAGTTTCTGTGACTGTCTCCGAGGTATTGGAACCGAGGTAACACCATGTGTTGGGGCAGGTCGCGCATAACCTGTTGGGAATCGAAAAATCTTTCCCGAGCTCTAGAAACTTCACACTCCACCGGCATCGCTGCAAAACTTTGAAAACCATCTAAGAAAGGTTCTTGATCGTTGTTGCTCACCATTCGCTTGATGGAATCTTGTGAAATCGCTGTTCCCATGTGCGCGACCTCGAGCGTTGGTCGCACTTTTGCTCGTTCGGCCGCCGGTTGCGAGCCGTAAGGGAACGAAAAAGGGTCGACAGGGGCTTGGTCAGAAAAACGGGACGAAAGCAAAATGGAAGCTGCGCACGAAGAGGAGTAAAGGGAGCGGGAAAGGCTTCAGAGCGGAGGGCAGGGGGTCAGGGATGAAGAAAATTCGAGCAACGTGCCGAAGGAAAATGTGTGGATGGAGGAGAGATCGTGGGGCACAGAGGGGAGGGGGGGGAGGAACTTCTCGGGGGAAACAAACCAGAGGAGAGTGAAGATGGAAGCGAGTGGAAGAAGGATGGAAAACGACGAGGAGAACGAGTGAAATGGGAGAGCCTGGGGCGAAGTCTGCGGGAAAGCAGAACGGAAAACGTGGAGAGAAGGAGTAGGAAAACAGGAGGGGCAGGGACTTCAGCCCTCTTAATAGTGGCAAATGCAGTCGTTCTCATTGTGCTCCCTTCTCTCTTCATTGAGAAAGTGTTTTCAGCGGTTTTTCACTCGAATTTGAGTGAGAGCGAAAGTAGTGGTGAAACAGCAGATGGTGGAAATCTCGAACAGTAGACGTCGACCGAGGAAACGCGAGGAGAAGAGTGAGAACAAAAAAGAGAACGAACAGGCGGACGGCGAGGGACTCTCCGAGCGAGTCAGAGGGAAAAAATTCAGGGAGCGTAAAGGAACGCTTCTCTCACGCTGAATGAGCGAACGCGTAATTTGCAGCGGCCAACGACTACGATACAAAGAGAACTCACGTCTCTCGACTCGACCGCTCTCTCCATCACTCATTCCCTTCCCGTTTCTTTCTCTATCATCTTTTTCAGTCCGAGTTGTCTGAATTCTCTTCTGTGTTTGCTCCCTCCTCCTCCCCATTGAGTATCCACAAGTCCACCCACTGGCCCAGCACCCCCACACACACTTGGTACTACTAGGACTCATGCTGAACCTCTCCCGAATCACGGACTCCCTCAAATGTCCTCACATGTTCCAATGAAGACGTTCTCTTTCGAGGCGAGCGTTTGGCGCTGAAACTTTCCTCAACTGATTAAAATCTAGACGGCATCCACCAATGGCCGAAACATCGCAATTCAAGGAACTTCTCTCGCTTGATTTAGATGATCGATCTGAATCAACGAGCGTCGGAGGCGGCAGTTACTCGAACTTTCGAGTTGCGCCCCGGGCGGCACTTGGCATTTGCACTTCTTTTTTTGGAAATGAGGCTGTCCACGGAATCGCTAATTTCAAATACTTTGAAAGTCGCAGCCGATGGCAGAAATGCTCGGATTCGTTTTCATCAGATGCATCTCGGGATGAAAAAGTATTGGGATTCCATAAATTAAGCCATCGAAGTCGCAACCGGCACTCAGCGCTGTCGATTAACTTCCGAGCTTTCATGGCAACCCGTGAAAAAATACAAACCCGCGTAAGCCGGAGTTCTGGCGATACATATTATCTGAACGTTCGTTTTGCAGGGTATTTCGAGGTGATTTTCCACTTTTTCCGGAGACTCCTCTGGAAATCTAGCCACCCCCCTCAAATTCCGGAACCAAAAAAGTGACCTGGAGTGAATCTCTGCTCCATCAAACGGAAATTCGAAAGCATTTCGTTGCCTGGAGGTGCAACCTGATATCGAGATCTTATCAATGGACATATGAAGTGCGTTTTGAAGGTGTACTCATGATTCGGAGGTCGATTTTTGGGGCCGAGGATTCGATGACATTGCTGACCCTGAAATCCGCAAATATAACATCACTCAAAACGAGAAATGAGGTGAAGCTATGTGCCTGAAATGTACGAGTTCGAACTCATACGTGCTTCATGATTTCCAGAGAATGCGTCTCTCACGTGTCCGAGACAAGGACAAACTAGCTGCACGTCAAGGTGTTATGTGAGCTTTTCTGAAGCGGTCCTTGTACTTCCCCTGACTTATCATCTCGAGCTGATCACGGCCCAGAGCCAGAATTCTCAATGATAAAATCCTCAGCCTCCCTGTTCCAGATTATCCCAGAGTTTTTCCTTCTATCACAAGTCCGGACTATCACACGCCTGAGATACATCAGGCTTAAATCACCTCTTCATTCCTCGCTCAGCTCGTTGCCTCGTTTTCAGTCCCTGCGAGAGCTCTACAATGTATCAAAGGCGTGGAACAGCAGATTATCCCGGCTAGCCGAGGCTGTCTTTCCAGTCGTTGAGTTGAGCGCCTTTGGTCACGATACGTCGACTCCGTGGCGTGCATCGGGAAAGTAATGATACGTTTGGCTTATTAGCATCAGATTTACTCTGTCAGTCCGATTTTCTCCTCGAGAAAAACAGGGACATATTCCCTCGTTCGGGAGGAAAACAAGTATCTCCTCACTCGCGTGCGTGCGCGACCACGGGGACCGAGTGACTGCTCTCTGCCGATGGTCTTCGCGTGTCGCTTGCCGTCTTCATGAATACTCCAGCTCGAGCGTCGACTTTGAATGTCAGAGCTAACATGTGCAGTATATGGGTTTTATATGCAAATGCTCCGTTTTCGCGAGTTGGGCGGCACGTCTGATTCCTGCTTGTGAGGTTTGTCCTACTTTGATGAAATGAACTTCATGGACACGATCTTGTTAATGACTGAGCAATGATGAAGGGAATAACGATACATAAGCATCAGGGTTTCTAGTGAGCATGAGGTTGATTGATCATCGTGGTTTCCTTCGTGTTCGGAGATGAAGTAACTTTTTTGCGGGATCGTTGACCTTTGAGAGACGAATGTCCAAGTTGAATCGCGAACAAACTCCTGCATTGGAGGCCGTTCGGAGATGCCGGAGGACGAGCGCCCTCAACTCTGAAACGGCGAGGCTTGGGCAGGCGAACGTTTAACGAGGTATTACTAAACTGCTTTCTGGTTCCTCTTGTTCCTTGAGAGGGCTCTCGTTCTTGTGAGCAGAGCAACAGGCCTCTGGATCAAACACCCCCTTCGTCGTCATCGTTTGCACCATGCGTTGCAACGGAGCTGCTGCTGTTAACCCTTCGAGCGAACACTCGAATCAGCATTAACAAGACATTAGCATGGCATGCAGTAGCGGAGCGACCGACGGATCGACCGACCGACCGAGGATCAGGCAGCAAAGCAGGAACGGGAGCCGCGCATAGCGAGTCAGAGAACGGCGAGCTCGATGCGAGGAGGTCGACCGTGCCGCGAGGAGAAGACATTTTCATAAAATGTCCATCACGGCCCATCCTAACGCACCGAACTCTCGACCAAATGGTGCATGGCTCCTCTTTCAAGACACTGCTGTACTTTTTCTCGTTACAAGCAAACGACGAGTCGGCTAGGTGGTTCGACTCAAGCCAACGAGCCAGGTCCGTCGTGGAACCGGGACGCGAGTCAACGGCCAAGTCAAAGAGGAAAACAGAAAGATCGTCCAAAGTTCGGGAAGCTTGGAATTTCTGAAGCATTCTCGGAGCTCTTCGGAATGCATCGAGTCCACGAGGAAATTCTTCAGCATGAAAATAAATTCGAAGATTCTTGGAAATTTCTTAAAATTGGAGAAACAAGTCGAAGATTCTCGCTCGACCCCCTTCAATGGCGCAGGTCGTCTCACTCAGAAGACTCATTTCTTCTCTTTTTGATCGAGGCTAAGTTTGCACATTTTGAGAATTGATTCGATTTCACGACGGGGAAGAAACAGCTGTTTCAACTGCCCGACCCGTGGAGGCATATTCTAGTCATGGCTGGACACCAATAATTTATTCGATTTATTAAACAGACGGGCTCCATGCCTCTGCTTCTCCTCCTCAAACAAATCAAAGTTTGGCTTCGAGGAAGTATCGCTCTGTTCGAACGATTTGGAACTTCTCGAGGAATATTTTTTAGGAAACCGTCGCACTATGGGAGATTTGCTCAGAAAACTGGACTTGGATATTTTGCCATTAGAAGTGCTGAAACACGAACTCCCCGTGATTCTACGAGTAAATTCAAGAGTTTTGCACGAGTTGGAATTCCGCCGAAAGCTCCCTTTCTTTTTTCCTCCCGGAATTTTCGATTTTTTGGATTCTGGTTTTCATGATTAGGCTCAGATTCCACGGAACAGATGTCGGATGGTGTCCGAAACCGTTCGATATTTCCTCTGGGGGGAGAGGAAGTGTCCCCAGAGGTTTCAGCTCAGGAATCTCAAACTCGTTCGAGAGGGGAGTCTATGGGATTTCGGTTTTCACTTCAGAATTTTCGGGAGCACCGTCATTACAACGAGTGAATTTTATCAAACATTCCGTCGAAGGTGCTCGAATGGATGCAGAACGTCGTTTCAGAGTCGGAAAAAATCGGATCTGAATTCATACAATTCTCTCTGATGCGTTCGCGAATGGCGTCGGAAAGCACCGGCTGATGCAAAGGCACTCTCGAATCTGAAAGTTTTAACTCGTCTAATTTGAAGAAACAAACGCGAAAAAAGCATACGTGCGCCGACTCATCGTGCGCCGCGGGCATTCACTCAGCGTGGTTTTCCTCGCTAAAAGCAAACAGGAGGAAAGTCGAGTTTGCGTGTGGGCGAATGCCGAGGCCATATTGGCTGCTGGCCACTTTTTGCTCCATTTTTTCAGAGGGGTCCACAGTCAGCTGGGTGTCGGTGGCCTACCGACCTAGATGCGCGCCTAGGAAGGAGCAGCCGCCGAAGCAAGCGATGCGCCATCCGGCAAGCCGCGATTCCAATAAGCTTTGGTCGAGCACAACGAACGTTGGCGGGCGTCGCGTTGTTGTTACCCGGTCCTTGTTGCCAACCGAAAAAGTAAGCTGTGTTCGCGCCATCTGTGCTCCCTGTCTGCCACAATATGTTTTATGTGGCTGGCTGAATCCTTGCCTCAGCCAGTCGCTGCTCGCGCGTTTGTGCAGACCAAACGCCCGCCTGGCATCGGTTTGCCCCTTCCGCCCGAATCCCGTTCTATTCTTTGATTTCCCCAAACACCACCGGAACCCCGGCCGAATGTCCAAACAGCACAGAGTCCCCCACTGACAGATTCCCCCGGATCGCTTCGAACACAGCCAACATCCCCGTCCCTTCGATCCGAACGCGGTCGCCAATAGTAGAGCTACGTCTGCGACTGCGAGCGCCGATGCCACGAACTCGAGCTCGTAAGAAAGCGATCGGGAGGGCGAGCACGACGCGCCGTTTGCCCGGGGGACAAGTATATTAAATTGCGACACATGGTAACGATGAGGAATAGACCACTAGATATATCGGATATTCGATGGAAGATTCTTTATTCTCATGCTGATGTTTCACGAGTCACTCGCTCGATCGTCGATTCACATTCACACGCGGCTTGCTCGTTTCGCCGACGTTTTGCGGATTCAGTCGGCCAAGAATTCTCATAACACGCGAACTCGAGTCACGAGAACGACGATAATGCGAGCTGTACGGACTCTCGAGTCGTTCGAGTCGTCGGATCTGAAAATAATCATCGAGGGCTCAGTACGAAATCCGGGGAGGCATCTTTCTCCTTGCGACGGATCCCTCGTTCTCGTAGGTTCCTTTATATCGACGGAAATGGCAAATCAACGCGAACGTCGATGCACAAATTGTGCGCAGAGATGATTTAGGCGCACAGAAGCGAGTCGGGCGCAGCGTTCAAATGTAGAATCGAGTTTTGAGGCCGGTCATCCATCGGACATTTTTCTCTAAAATGCGTCGTTCTCAATAAGAACACGAAAATTACTTTTCGCGTCTCTCATTTAGTAAGTGGGAAAACGAAAGGTTTTTGAGCAGAATTCCGATGAAGTTGTCGTTTTTCGCGGTGCCTGAGAGGCTTATTCGACGGAGAATCGAATTTTAGGGCCGTTCATCCATCGGAGATCTTTCTCTAATAAGATGAATTGTTTTCTGAAAAACTTGCGGTTCCACGTAACACCCTGTATGGACCTTGTAACCTACGCCCACACCTAATCCCTGGAGGAAAAAATCAGAAACCAGTCGGCTGCATCCGGTAACTAGACATAGGTGCGCCCGGGGCGGCCAATCAAGAAAGAAAGGGATATCAGGTGACCTAGTGCCGCCAGTCAGTGGCCGAAATGCAGAGTGTATCAATCACATTCGCGACAAGTGCCCCTAGTGCAGCTCTGATCTAGCGATGCTTGTTGTGAGCGCCTCTAGCTTTCTGTCATGGAATGAACATCACGTTTCCGTTCCAGAGAGATAGAGACCATACTGATAGGATAGATGGATACTGTCATCTATCTATACTGATAGATGTAACGTTATTAATGATTAATGGCTAAATTTCCAAGAACTCTCTCCATCGTGGGGTTGAACGGAGTCAGACGTCGTTACAAAGATGCTGATCCGTTCGTAAAATACTTACGTGGTTGGCCCAATTAAGGCTGCAAGGCTGACGTGGAAGGAAACTTTGATGAGATGAGACCGACCTACGTCGTGCAAGGCCAAAGCTCCGCGACCGAAAGTAGATGAAGCAGAAGAAGTGAAGGGAAACTTAAAATTTTAATATCTCACGTGCTCGGCTCGTTCGTTTCCCGAGAAGCTCGGGAAGAGGACGGAATTCTGCCTCCGCTCGCTTCGCCCTGTCACAGCTAGCCCTGCTCCTCCAAGCCCAGAACGCTCTGCTGCCATACTGCTTAGTGCCGTTTACTGCCATAGATAGGGAGCGAGTAGACGGAATCTGTGAAGGAGTCTACAGGAAACTTTCGATGCTCAAGAGGGAAAGTTGAGGCGACAGTTTTTCTCCCGAGGCCGTCGCGACGGCAGAGAACGTTGGAAGCTCCTCAAGGTCGACGGAGCTGAAGCGTTCTTCATCGAAGAATTCACCGTTCAGTCTCAAACTCCGGCTCCGGTGCTTCCAACGTCATTCTCGGCCAAAGCATGTTCCCTTGTGCTGATTCGAACGCATCACCTAATTACAAGGCAACGGGTTAGTAGACACGGCAAAAGTGGTCTACCCCAGGAAACAGCGGTACCGAGGAAGAACGCGACGTCGAGGATGAGGGGAAGGAAAAGGGTAGTTAACCCGAACAGGAGAAATGTTTTTATTGGGAGAACAAGGAGTTCGAACTGAACCCATGGTCTCCTCACAGCTCGATTCCTTCGTGTTCCATGGAAGGAACGGGGTAAGGTGCTCGGCACGGAACCCTTTCTTGACGAGGAGCAGTTTGAGAGGAAAAAGCAGCTCACCAAAATACCGGTTGGTGGGAGGAATTGATTCACGAATGAGAAAATCGACATCTTGCAACGAACACGGAATAGAACAACTGGATGAAGAACTTTTAATTGCCGCGCTGCTTTTGGACGGAGTTTAAGACGAGACGGCTAGGGTTCCGTGAGCCAAAATTATAAGCGGACAGATTGGAAGAATCGATGAATAAAGGAGAGCAAGAGATGTGAAACAAGAGGATTCATAAAACGCTCCGGGCCTTTTACATATGCGGGATTAGTTGCGTGTACCCCAACTCGTAGCCGATTCCTCATCGTGCCAACAGAATCTCAATATCGCGTGCGCGATTGGTTAGTTTTGGTTCATGGGAGTTGAGTTGAACGCATTAGGTGTTCGCTTCGACCTCGTTCGAGGGAAGGGCGTGTGGAACGGCTGTCTGTTCCACAAAGACCTCGTGGCGTTTTCTCAGGACTCGGATGGAAATTCCACGGTCGTTGTCCGATAGAATTTCGACACGGAAGAACGCTTGAACACGAGAGAACGAAATTTGGCGAGTAATTATTCATCTCATTGTCAGCAATACGTTCATGCAATGTGTTCGTCATTATGGTGGCGACTAGAAATGCTGCATCACTATCCTGAAACTTGCTCGCCGAGAGAAAGTTCTTCCTCTGGCCTATCTTGCGTCTCATCGATACAGATTGCCGGACAACAGGGATTATATCCAGGCCGGAACTTCTATTGGTTTCTAGACGAGTGATCTCTCGCACTCGGAATCGCAAGACGATCACAGTTTTCGCCTCAAAATAGATTCTGACGTTACTTCTCCTGCTGGGCCCATTGCCCCCTTGCTCTCTGCAGTTCTCCTTCGTGCCCCTACTTGCATGGAGACTTCAAAGGGAATCTCGGAACTTCCGGGAAAGAAGTCCTCCAATCCGGAAAGTTTTCTTATTCCGCGTTTTCCAGACGTTGGCATTTTCAAATATCGAAACGTTAATCAATGAGCAGCTTACACAGACTCTGCCATCCAACCTTCTCGAGAGTTCACCAGCTGACACCGGGTGTCGAAGCAACAGAACAAAATCCTTGCGGAGCAGCGGGAAAAGCCTTTGCCCTCGAGCATTTCTGTCCAATGTTAGACTCGATACCCAATCCGCCGCTATTTTTACCGTGGTCATTTGCGTTTCGCCTCCGCACGATCCCGAATCACGTTTCGAATTCAACATTCGCTCGCTGTTCCTATTTTTGGTTGAGCAGGCGGGGCGTTATCTTCCATACGTGGATGACGATGACTTTATCTCCCGCCAGGTGTGTTTATCCTAAAACCATAAGAGAGAAACTCCTTCCTAATTGAACGAGGTTTGTCGCACTTCGTTGTAAGCTAATCGATACATTTCGAGATCTCGAGAATTCCATTCCAAGACATTCTCGGTCTTTCTCTCTTTTTCCATACGGGGGAGAATCTTCTACTTTCGAGAATTCACCTGATAGACTCCGCTCAGCACCGGATCGAAGTGGCATGAATATGCATAGGGTGTTTGGCTGGAGCGCTTCTCGCTTTTTAGCTCGCGCTTCATTCCGAGGCTCATGATGCCGGCGCCGTGGGTTCCGGTAGAAAGCCGAGCGGGCCAAGAAATAAAAAAACACACCGTACCGGGCAGTGATATCACAATCGAAGTGGAAACAAGTTCCACATCGGGCGAGGGCATGCAAATCGCTCGTGAGACTCGCCCAGCTCGGAAGTGCAGTATGGAACTGTTGTTTGGGGAGGCAGAAGTGCATTAGGTCTGGGCGGGTGTCGGAGGAAAGAGGAAGTAATGTTTTGCTCTCGAAAGGAGGGTATCAAGCAGCAGTGGCAGAGGAAAAAGGAGAAAAGAAGCGTTCCCTGGTCAACGAGCTGTGATGACCGTGAAGGACATCAATCTCCATCCAGCGGCGTTTGCCTCCTCATAAAAATGGAAATTTGTGGAGACCCTCGTCTAAATGTGGCTCTCTTTCTTTCTTTCTTTCTGATGAATTCACCGTGCCGCGCCGCTGGATCCCATAGCTCTACGGCCAGTGGGCGCCCGTACCTCCGACCGAACAACTTCGTTTTGAATAGATCAATACGGATCTTTGCAGCGTTGTTCGCTTCACTTATCCTCGACAGAGAGCCAACAGTACGGACTACTTGACCTGTGGGTGGACGCACAGCAGAAAACGAAGAGTTTCAGAAGCTCGTCGGGAGAACATACTGGTTTGGTGGAAAATCTGATTTTCGGGTCCACGGGCGTAAACACGTGTCTTGATGCGAAATGAAGAGTGGATTGAACGATTCCCCTCACGAAGGTTTCTTTCGTGAAGGGTGACATCCAATCCTGTGAACTTGGACTCGAGGTTGACAAGGCAGCGAAGGTTTGAACAACGTGTGGGTCCCTCGTCGCACGGTCTGAGTCTTGAGTTTTGAAAGGGAAAAACTTTCCACTAATTATTAATGAAACTTGAACGTAGATTTCCCAGCGGACTGTGCCCAACGTTGATGTCAAACCTCTGTTGCGGCAGTCTGCACGCGGCGCCTCGTCCGCGACGATCACTCCCGCCGCAGTTTGAGCAATAATCAAAATAAATAAACAAACTCGAAGAACGCAGATGGAAAAACTGTCTCCTCGATTCCGCGTTTTCACTTCGTCACGCTCCAAAAACCATTGTTGACAGTCTGGCGATTCTCCATTCATCACTCAGGGCAATAAGCCAAAGATGAAACTTCATTCATTTGGATTCTCAGATTTTGTCGGATTCGAAGCTGGAGCTTTTCCAATGAAATGCGCGGACCATCCAAATCGTCGGATCTGGTTGAGGAAGGCGTATTCATGACTAAGGTGTTCAACGTTCCGTCGTCGTCGGGAATTCCGAATAGATCGGACCGGCGACGGATCATTGCCATGATCGCTTCTGAGGAATTCAGCCGCGGTTTCGAGGATTCGTGTTTGACCGGGCGCCCCCCACCGTTTGTTGGTCTTGGAGATCCGGGCAAAGGCTGAGGAGTCATGAATATCATCGGTGAGTTGAAGCATGCGGAAGCCTCTCGAAATTGCCTGTCTGCCGGCTTGCGTTCCTCTCCTCCTCCTTCTTCTTCGCTGTGTTGTCGTCGTCGTTGTCGTCGCTATACCAAGATATTTAATATCCAAAGGATGGAGGGGAACGTACGCGTGCTACTCTCAATCTCGCTTCGTTGCGATGATACAATAAGACGCTTGCTTTCCAGCCAGCCAGTCAACTAGATAGCTTTCCGTTATTCGCTCGTTGGAGCAAACCCGAGATTCTGCCAGCAGCAAGGAATAAAAATAAGGGTAATAACTCCAATTATGATGCAACAAGAATGTTCTCTCAAGCAAACAGTGAAAGGAAACGGGAGCTTTGTTCTGAGAACCGCATCGCGTTCAGCTTCGTCTTGATTCCTTTATTTTGACTCAGTGATTGTGCGCGAGGAACTTTCATAGAGAAGTGGGTTAGATCTGATCGTCGTGAAATCGGAGTGGAATCATACAGAGATCTTTCAGATGTCCACGGTCAGCCTGTGGCCTCCTCAGGAATTCGCTTGCGTCGTTCGGTAGTGTGCCGTGATAACTGCTCCCAGTCCATAAACGCAAATCATAATCTAGTCCCGAGAATGGAGCAGAGTAGCGATTAAGCGGTTTTGTCACGTTGCCCGCTCAACATCTCTTGCAAAGCCCAACCGCGACCATGGTTGGACACTGGGAGCCTTTCAGAAAGAGCCTCCCAAGATCCTGTTTTTTCTCTCATGTATTCTTCATTACTTCCTTCCCCACGGAATGAATCAGTACTAAATCGTCCTTTATGAGAAACAGCACGTGCAATACTTTGGGAAGGAACGTACCTTGATTCATAACGTTTAGAATCGCACGGTATTGAGCACCCCCATTTCCTTTTCTTCAATTCATTCTTTCATTCTCCACTTACTTGGATATTCTCTCGCTGAAAAATGCTCTATAAAAAGGAATCGTGCACGTAACACGACGAGATGAGCAATCGTTCCAAGGGATCGGAGATCGGTTGGGATGTGGTATGTGCTCGTGAGGGCTCACGATTTCTAACGCTAACGTTAACGCTGCATGGATCCTCCCCAAACTCCGTTCCTCGCGATCGAGGCGCCATTGAGCCTTGCGGTGACAAGAGCGAGAAACACCATCCAGTAATCGCCTCCGGAAAAGCCGATGCGTGCGCCAAAACGATCGCTCCAAACGGCGCATTGTAGGGGAAGCTTTGCTTCGTCGAATCCCGTTCGTTTTCATGAAATTAACCCCCTAGGATTTTTGATATTAAGACGCGACACGTATTTATGGGACAGAGGAGTAATTAATCGATGCTGACTCTGGAGCGACGATAGAGCTCTTCGGCCGTGTGCTCTTCGGGCTAGAGAACCGCTCGCGGAGAGCGAGTTGACGCTTGCCCGATAACGAACGGATTTTGAAGTTTCAACGTCTCCGCTCCCCCACTCTTGTTTTTCTCTTACGTGAGTATTCGGGGTTGTTAGGGAGTGCGACATGCCGTGTGTAATGAGTTTGGTAACCTCGAGAATTCAACCTCAATGACATCCTCTCGCGAAAGGATTCCCGAACACTCGGCCCTTGCTGCGACGGCTAATCCCACGTCTCTTTGACTCGCTCACTCAGTCACTCAAAGTAGTCGGTCTGACATTCGCGAGGCTTTTTTTGTACTTGGCTAGTTGGCTGAGCAGGCAGAGTGGCGGACGGGTGGTCTGGCTGGCTCAGACTGCCTTATTAAAACAGCCGAGAGTCAAGGCATGTCGTCTCCTCACCTCCCCAGCTGCTTCTCGGTCCCCGGCGAGGAAAAGAGAATTTTCAGTCGGTTTTTCCTTCCTTCCTGACTTCTCTGAGTTTCTCTGAGCCAGCACTCGTTTTCATGGTCGAGCTAACCAGCGGAAAATGAGACCTACTTGCCAAGGCCGTTCGTTGTCGTCCAGTCGCAGCCGAGCGACCAACCGAAGCTAGACTGAAAAAGCTTTAATCCTATCCGGATCGAAGCGTTAACGAGGTGGCCGTTAGCTCTGGAAACTATTTCCCATTATCCTCATCTCATGGTCTCCGCCACTGCTGAGATTCCGTTCCCTATTTTCTCAGGCTCCGTCCGGCCTGATTTCACCTCGAAGGCTGCCTTCATTTTGCTAAAATTCATTTTTCTTCCTTGCTCCGATTGTGGTACACCCCTCCCTCTATCTTGCCAACGATAAACCGCCTCGTTGGCATGCCATAATCCCACCCCAGCCCCCCTCCCGTGCTCCTGAGGTTTTCAATCTTCGCATCATTCAACCAGCTGAGATAATCGGAACTTTTTCGTATTTTGCTAAAGTAGTTCGGTACAGCTCGGTTTCCGGGTTTCTTTGTTTGTTTGTTTTTGCTGACGACGGACGGGGTTTTTGATGTCGTCGCGTCCAAGCTCTCGAAGCGGCGGGAATGATCCCTGCTGCTCTGAAGTTTGCTGCGTGTTATTCTCGTTGTTCTCATTCTCTCACGAGCTCCTCCCCAGAGCTCTGATTGAGTTGTTGAGCAGACGAGCTGTGGCTGTCACACTGTGTTGCATCGTGTAATTCAATCAGCTTGGGATGATAACGGCTGCGGCAATGGAAGCTACGGATGACTCGGGTGTTTAGTTTGGCGGGCTGTGTGAGGCGCGCTTTCTTTGTCGCAGCTCCCACTAAAAAGATTCCTCGGTCGTTCAAGCACCGGTGTCGTCAGCAGCAGCTGAGTTGCAGATTTTAATGCACAACAGGGAAAGACAGAGCTGCTCGAGAACAACTCGAGGAAACGAACTTCATGCTGAGGTTGCGGCTTAGATTCGGAGAAGAGGAAGATTCGCAAAGAGCCCTAGAGCTGCGGAAACTAACCTAAGAACCATCTCTTAGCAAGCAGAAGAAGAGAACTAGGGAGGGCGAACGAGCGAGCGAACGGGCGCGAGGAATAACGAGGAGGTTGGTAAGGTCGACGAGGCTAAGAGCTCTCAATTAGAGCGGCTTCCTCCTACTTTTTCTTATCCAATCCGACAACTCATGCTCCGGAGCACCGCGCCAAATTTGAATTTCGCAACCACGCAGCTGCTGTGGCTTTTTTTTTCTTTCTTCCTCGCGATTCCGCGAACGGCCTCGTGATAAGAATAAGATGGAGCTTCAACTTGTTCGAGGATGCGAGCCGGAGTTCATTGATTTTGTGGAGCGGGCGACAATTTGCCCATATTTCGATATGTGCAGCGTGAAATTTTTTGTATAGCTTTCGAAGGAGTTCCCGGGTCGTCAACTTCATGAATAATTTCTGAAGATTTTTACGAGGTTTCTTTGCAAGCTCGGCATTCGAATAAGCACCGGAGCGGTGCACCTTCGACATTTTTGACGGTGGTGGTGACGCTGATAAAAACAAGTTGGACGGGGCAATCGATCTGTAAATTATCAATCATTGATTTTTTTTATGAATACAATGATAACAATTATGATCGATTTTAATGTATGTTCACAGTGTATACTTACATTCAAATCGATCATTTATATTATGTCATTATTATATTATTATAATACTATTTGTTATATGTAGGTATGTTAAATCATCATATACATATGAATACTAATGGCCAAAATTTTAAGAACGAACCTGTTTTACGGGATTCAAAAGATCTATGTGATGAGTAGAGCCTGGAAGTTTAGGCATTATTTATGAATCATTCTCCATCAATTCATCGAATAGATGATCGGAGGTCGACCAGATCGATGATTTCCGCCCAATCACGGCCTCGGCTGGAACAATCAAGCATCAAATACTCATATATCCATCAATTCATATGGATAGATGGAGGGTCAAAAATGATTATTGCCTGAACTCCCAGGCTCTAGTGATGAGTGAAATCGGGTCGCTACACATCTCTCGGGACAGTTGGAGTTTACCATAGTGCACTTCGAGAATCCAACTACTAACACTTTTGGGACACTCTGTTCCCCTTTTTTGTCTTCACTCTACTCACTTAAGAATTCGATTTCGATGACCCGATGTCGATGATGTCTTCTGCCAGTCACTGTACATGACCGAACTCGACAACCCTCTGTGTGTTGGTTTTTACAGTGCTATACATTCTTTGATTTTACAACACTTGATCATATCGACCCTTGATTATATCAATCAATTTCGATCATAACGGCGACTCTGCGGGCCCCCTGTGCGAGTGGCCTCATCGTATCAACTACTTTGAACATCGTTAAGCTGATATAATGAAAGTAGCACTATGAAGTCTATACAATATCAATGATGATTTCCTCTAGTACGTTGAGATACTCCGTCGAGCCGTGAAAAAGTGTGCCCGCTGAAACTGTGGAATCGTTGACGGTAATTTTGGGCGATGAGGCGCTTCGAATCGAATCAAACAGAGGGTCGGCGAACCGTACAACACCCGAGGCAGACAGACAATTTGTTTTCGGGTCTGCTGGTTGATAAGAAAGAGGGGGCTGCGGCCAACATTCCGCCATTAAGATCAAGAGGAAAGCACAACGTCTGTTTCGACTAGCATCCTCTTCAAGGCGTGCTTGTCTGCCAAGCGAGTTCGCCTTGCTTAAGTGGCTTGTAATGAGTCAGACAATCACATCTTACTTGCTTGCAGAAGCCGGCCCACGGCAGACCGACGACAATTCAGTTTGTCGGTTCAGCCGTTCGCATCCGTCCGTTTTGTCGTCTTTTCACCGCTGTGCGAAGCGGAGCGTACCCTTACATTTCAATGTATGTATCTAATTCGCGTGCGCGCAGGCGGGGTTTCTTCCGCGCTGGAGGACAAAAAAAATGCTGGCGGCGTGCTGCGACAGCAGCAGCTTTATTGGAACGCAATGAGCCGGACAAAGATTCTATTATCGACTAATCAACGATATCGATTGAATTAGTGAACAGACGCACGACCAACCCTCTTACTTTCGCTCGGCCGTCCGACTGCGAGCTTCCCCTGATCCCCCTAACGCCTCCCCTCCGGTCCCTTTGAATTTCTCCCGGGTGCCCCCTCACCTGAATCGAGCCGATCCCGTCCAACCCCGAGACTCTTCACCTCAAAGTAAAAGTCTTAGCAAGCCTTTTTGGTGATGACACCACCTCGAATAGGGAGTCGGTGGACACTTCGCGTGGTCTCGGCGCCCATTCTGTCCTCGACTCGAGAGGAGGCTCAGAAGATGCGAATTAAGAGGAACTCAATTTACTGCTTGCGTGCTCTCGACTTATGCCGCAACGTAGAGGGGAACAACATGGTGCCCATATCACGGTGCGCTAGTTTTGCCACCAGCCGTCTTCTTCGGTCGGTTGGTCGCTTAGCCATGTCTAACTCGTGCTCCTGGTCACCGACGGTCACTGCTTCAGGTTGCGGCACGGAGGAATGTTGATTGCGCTCACTGCATACCTCATGAAGGTTCTACCTCATGATCCAAGATTAGGAGGTGAAGTTTTTGTCCTCAAGGTGCGACCGAACGGCTCACTGTTCCTTGGCCGGAAACCCAAGGATCCGATCAGAGGAGAGAAGTTCGGTCAAAATCCGTCTCGAGTGTCCCCCGCTTTGCCGATTTTCCAATTGAGCTTCCGCGTCTCGCGTTCCTCTTCATGGAAATGCGAAGAAATCAGGGCCCGTATGCGATGCCGGCTTAGTGCTGAGTGAGAAGCTAAGAACCAGGCGAGGGAAGGACACGAGGAATGAGTGCCAGGAGCGATCGACGGTGTCGTCGAGTGGTTGTGGCGGTGGTGGACGATAAATCAAATTATCCCAAATGAGGTTATTCGTTCGTTCGTTCGTTCGTCCGGTCGGTTGCCGGTCTGACTGTCCGTCCATACGACGGTCCGTCGATCCGTCGTGCTGTTCGTCGGTTTGTCTGCGGCGGAGCTTTCCCTCCGTCGCGTTCCTTGCCAAAACCCCGCAGCGCTGGTTGCAACCAAGGCAGTAGCAGCAGCAGGCCGCACATAGCGACGAGTCATCCCCTCGTCCACTCAACAACGAAGACAAGAGGCGCATTCCTTGGCTTCTGGACGTCGACGTCCGTTTCTTGTTTCGTTCTCTGTTCGTTATTTCTCCACCGTTAATTCGTATCTGGATCTCTTATCCCGTTCTTGAACCAAAGCCCTAACTTTTGTTCCGACCTCGGCCAGAGCTCGCTGCGGGTCTCTGGAGGAGAAACAAACAGAAGTTCTGCCTGGAACGATCGACTTGAGGGGGGGACTCCTTCCCTGAGACCTAAAGACTCCACTCTTGGCTTGTCTTCGGAAGGGAGCCATGAAGACTCGGAGGGTTCCGGGGGTTCGAGAATGGATCGCGGAACTCGGCGTCGACGCTGATGACGAAGAGCCATCGCGAACTGAGCCAAAAAAAAACAACCAGTCAGCCAGATGTGTCGTGGGAGAGACACAGTGGAGACAAATATCCCGAGGATGACGTGGAATGAAGAGGGGAAAAGGAAAAGAACGAAGAGAAAGAGTGAAAGAGAAAAAAAGCGTCGTTTCTGCCACTATTATCCTCCGGTCGTAAATTCGAATCTTCGAGTCGTTTCCGATGAAATATGTTCCATTGCTGTTGGTGCCGCCAATGGTGCGACTGCTTTATGCAAGTCGTTGAGGTTCACTTTAGACCGCTCTGGTGACTGCCGCCGCCGCCGCCGCCTTGGCTCTCGCCCCGCAAGCCAACGAACGAGAGCAGCGAGAGCTTTCACGCGCTTGAATTCAAAGTTAAATTGGCAGGAATCGTTTCTTTCTTCATTTCTCGGCACTATTTTACTTTTGTACCCTTCTCTCAGTCGGTTCCACGAGATTCCTTCCGCCGATTTCTTCTCTTTTGGTTTCTCTCTCCTCCGCGCGGTTTGCCGCTAACTTAGAGGAGAAGATGACGAAAGAACAGAGAGAGAGAGAGAGAGGGGAAGAAAAATTCTCCTACGCTGTGTCGTTCGCTTTATCTTCCTTTCAGGCTCACTTCCCGTCGCACTTACGGCGCCTGTCTGTCGGTACGGAACAGCCCCGTGAATCTGTCTATCCATCGATGACTCGCTTCGCGAAGTTTGTTGCGGTTCCTCCCGGGGTCGATACAGACTCGCATTGCGACTCCATTAGGGATCTCTTCAGTGTCTCACTTCAGTCAGCTCGATGAGGTCTCTCTCAACACTTTTTGCGCACGCCTATTCGCTGATCTGGAGAAAATATCCTTTCCCACGCATATGAACCGCACGAACTGTCTCGGAAGCAGTTTAGGCGAGTTCAAACTATGCATGAAGTACTCTTCAATCCAGTCTAGGGTTATCTCTACAGATAACCTCTACAACCTACATGGATGATAACCCTTGGCGCGAATTTTCGAAGAACTCCTCCTCCGCAAGCGAAGTTTTCCGGGACCTCGCGTAGAACATCTTCGAGGACCCGAGCAGTGGCGAGATCGTTTCCGAGGATGCTCCAGGGACATGTTTTGGCTCTCATCATGAGTTTTTTGCGAGAAGCCTCTTGCAGATGGCTCCTCGACTGTCGGTCTGTCGATCTGTTTTTTCCGCTCGCGATTCCTCCGCAGTCGCTCCGTCGTTTTTCTCAGTTCCTCCTCGCCCGCTATCTCAGACTTTATCGGCTTTACTTTCCGTATCTGTACCGGTGTCGCTCTCTCTCTTTCTCTCTGCGCGTCTCGATGTCGCAGCAGACTCGCTTCGAATCGTTTCCGCTTTTACCATAAATATGGGTGTCTTTCGAACGGGAGGGAAAAAGCGAAAACCCCGTTTCTTGATTCTCGTGCCCCTTTCCGCTGATGCAGCCCCGCGAGACGCCTGAATGAACGGCAGTTGCTCCGTCTTCCCCACCGAGGCTCCTCACTTTCGACCACTTAACGTGCGTCGGGAATCAAAGTCGGCGGGTGTCGGCGATGAAGTTATTCTTGTCCAAATGGCTTTTGGTGACGCTGCCAAATGCACCAAAAATGCGTTCGCTGTCGCTCGACTCAGCCTTTCGCTCACTCGAGTGAAATATGAACATCGTGATCATTTGTCCGGAGAGCCAGACAAACGGAGGCTTACCACTCACTCACCCACTCCACTGAATCGTTCGGCCGCCAGCCGTGTAGTCGGTCGTCCGCTTTTGTCGATGAAGCTTTTGGCCATTTAGTTTTGTTTCGGAAGCTTCGAACTCAATTTTTCATCTGCGACTGCCTGCTTCTTTTCTCATTCAGCTTCTTTTCTCTTTCGGTTTCCTTTTCAACGCCTAGTTCAAAACTCTCCAGACCCAAGGACGCTTGTTAGTGTTTTGTTGCTGCACAGAGAGAAATGAGCAATCGAGCCGCCGCCGCCGCCGCCGCCGCCGCCGCCGCTGCCGCTACTTTGAAATGAAACATATCAGCAACAGACCGATCTTTCATACGCTCAACAGCTGATCACACAGGACGGCAGAATCTGAGATTTCTTCTCTGCTCAGGCATCATGTTCGTTCCCATCCTGTGATTGAGTGAGAATCCACTAACTACGAGACCCCTGCGCCTTTGCTTTGTTGTGTTTCGCGGCCGACTCCGCCATTCGAGACTACTATCCCAACATCCAAAGGGTTTCCCACCTGAAGGAAGGAATTCCATTAATTCGAGGAGAAAACTTCCGTCTGTCTGAGTTTTGAGTGATCGTTATTTGTTTCTGAGCGTCGACTGGGAGCTGTTCCGTCAGGCCGCAGTGCCGCTCGAGATGAATCAAGCACGGCGAGACCGCCGGAGTATGGAACAATCGAGAACCTGGCAAAAAATCGTCCAGACCAGATTCAAACGAACAGCTTAATCCTCGTGTGAATGGCGGGATTAACCACACGACTGAGTCTTTTCTGCAACCGGAGCGGCGAATCTCGCTCCAAGGACGGTTCCGACACCGCGGTCACGTTTTATTCCTCACTGGCCCTCTCTTCAGACGACTCAAGTTTTTCATCACCCTCAGGTTTTCGGGAAATGAAAACGAGTCGTAACTGAAGTTCTGCCGAAGATTCTTCCCCCGAAGCGGTGAATCGAGATGAAATGATGCTCGACAGCATTTCCATTATTCGTGGGCGAGACAACAGAGCATGTCCACCGAGGATCGAAGTCAACAACATCGATTGCTTTCATCTTGTTCGGACTTCAAACTTGTGTCTGAAGGAGAGTGCTGAACTTGGAGAATTGAAACAAAAGGAATCTGTTGCATCGAATCCTCGCTAATCTGATTTCTCAGAATGTTGGGAACGTTCCCTCGAATAGTCATACTTGAGGCACAATTCTTGTTGAAAGCAGCCACATCCCTCCCTCGAGGAATCCGCTTGTGGGAATACCCAACGAGACGTCACTCCAAATGCGCGGCTTGGCTGCTCGTCGTTTCAAGTACAACAGAAAGGCTCCCACAGTTTGAATCGAGGCTTTGCGTAACCAGCTCCCGCTGTGGTTTTGACGCGGTGCCTACAGCAGATTTGGGTGCTCGCGGGACCGATTCGTCGGGGTGCATCTGGCTGGGTGAGCGGATTTCCAGTTCCAATGCCTGGGAGGAGGAATTCATCAGTTTCGCCTGATTGTTATCACGACACCGAACTTTGGATGAACGGAGGCCGCAAACGATGCAGAGCTAGATTCGATAAAGTTTTAGATTAACGAACCATATTCGATCGAGAACTATGATTTCAAATCTAACGATGTGAACGGTGAGCGGGATCAACTCGACTCTCTTCCGATATGATTCACAATTCACAAGTTACGGTATTCGAAGTCACGCTGTTGCCTGCCTGTTCTTGCCGCATCTCTGCAGTAGATATAGAAATCCTGCTCGTCTACTCGAGGTAACAAATCTGTCTGACGTCCTAAACACACATCACAAATCTCCAGCAAGGGATTCAATCTCGGATTCATAGCTTCCGATGGCTTAAGTATTTCCGAGCCTGATGGAGACCAACAATAAAACCAGCTAGCCTGGAGAGGTTCTGATCGGCTCAAGCGACAGCACGCGGGAGCCAAATCTGAATTCACGCTGTCAAACGAATTAAAACCGAACAATCAGTTCTTCAGAATACATCATCTCGGACCTCCAAGATGAGCGAAGAAAATCCTCAATACAGCCCACGTATCGACCAAGAGAGATACTCCCCTATTCCGACAACAAGACAAAAGGTCAGCGGAAGTCCACGCTTAATTCTCATCGAGTTCCTGGAGCTAAACATCAACAATCCCTTGTTGCTGCATCTGAATCTAGACGAGATCCATCTGAAGTCTACGAATTACTGAATCTTGGAAGGAATTTTCTGTCTTACATACTGGGACTAAGAAACTAGCGCGGTTCCATCCGTCGACGTCGTTTGCTTTGATTGCCAAACGAGTTGGAAGACAAATATGCGGCATAGAAGAAGTTGAGCAATACACGATTCTCAGAACTTAATTAAACTCCGAGTTTAAGATACAACCGAGTTCTCACATATTAAACCTCCTCCTCCTCGCGCTGCCCTCGGTGTGTTGAAATTCGTGCGCCATATTCCTCGGAGGTACCGAGCGGGTGGAAGGAGGTAACTAGATTCTGTTCGATGCTCACTGCGGGATCCCGCGGCTCGGACTGCGGCCGAATTTCTCAAATGGTTCACGATCGAGGTAATTATCATCACATCACGAATATCTGGGCGGAATTCAACACTTTCACGAAATGAGCTGGAATGAATGTCAGCGAGTATTGTGAAACCAAATATTCGGCTTAATATTCTGACCTCAAATACGGTGTTCCAGCAGCGATCGATTCGAAAATTCATGAGGCCTTTGAAGGACGCCGAGATGTTCTTGTTCGAGAAGTCACAAAAGTTGTAGTCTGTGTTCTGTGTTGTGATTCGAATCGTTACGCGGCCAGCATATCTGTTTATGAGGCACGCAAGGGATGGGATTGCTGCAAAAAATCGCTTCTCACATCCAAGGCAACTCACTGTAACAGCCAACAAGCCAGCCTCCATCGATTTAGCGCTATTCCGCGTCATTCAGATATTTTTAGGCTGTGCAGATATGAAAGCAAACCAAGGTCTGTGGGCGGCATGCAACGGAAACATGCGGTTCCTGAGGCCGCTGCAGCACACTGACCACACTCCGAGTTGAAGTGACGTTGTTTGAGAATATTCCTGCTAAAAACGTTTCGACAGGCTCCATTCTCACTTTTCCGCGCGATTGGAAACTCAGAGCTTATCGTTTAGATGTTCCCGCCGGCCACACATCCGGACGAATCCATGAAGTGTCTTGAAAAGTACACAACCGGACACCTGATCGTTTCAATGGATGGAAAAAGCGGTAGGCTCTCACTAGCGAAATGTTGCAAACGAGCTGATAGCCGTTATTCGTGTTTTGCTTGCAGTTGATGTTTTTCGATTTGCCAACCTTCGTCTGCCTACAAGTCGTGATTTGAAGGACTTCTCGAGCAAGAACACGAATACATCGATACTTGGTGACGTGGACGTTGGAATCTGCTTTTGGACGCCGGGAATGCGAGTGCAGAGTTCGCTCCGAGGTCGACTTGGGGTTGACCAGCAAGACATTAAATTGATGTCACGGACAAAGCAAGATATCAAGTCAGTATGATGTTTATCGGGTGGGGGTCCCACAAAGCAGGGGTCGGCAAACTTTTCTTGCTCGGGGCGCGAATTCTGGCCCCATAGGCGGCCCTGGGGGCCAGAGCCCGACACGTCGGCAAAAGTTGCCTTTGCGCGGATTCATTTAGGAACGGTCAAGGGAAGGTTCAGAACGAGAAGACCAGGACCTTCCTGGATTGAAGAGGGATTTGCTTGAAACTGAAACTTCGAAACTGGCCCTGGAACAATTCGAAATCACGAGCGGCCCTAAAATAGAATTCCAGGTCGGCACCGCGGCCCTCGGAGTGGAGCTCCGGGCAGAGACCCCTGCCTTAAAGTTGATCGATTTTGTTGTACTGGTAATTGCAAAATCACATCGGACGATAACATCGCGCACAAAATGCGTCCACAATCTCTCGGGTCGAAATCGTTGAAATATCACTATTTTGAACGCAGGTTCCCAAGTTTCCGGACAAAAGAACTTCCACCTCCAGAGTAACGGATAGCGTTCAGACAGATTCGCTGCAAAAAGAGAGGAGATAGCACACGGCTGTTCCTTCTCTGTTCTTTTCTTCAGACGAACGTCGTCTCGCTGTAGGCGTCGTCGTGAAAACTAAGACGAAGCCCGAGGCTCAGAGGAAGGCTTGTTGTTGTTAAAAGCGAATTAGAAAGTACCACTTAGTCCATCTTTCGTCGTCGTCTCGGTTCTTCTTAGCCTTGATGATTCGCCCGAGGCGGCTGGGCGAAACCCGAAATTCCATCAGGCACCCCGTGAGACGGAATAATAAAAAGCGTCATATTAAAATATCGAAACCCGTCACGGTTCGAATTTCGGACCGACGACGGGTCCCTTGAAAACATCCGAATATCCTCGCGACTTCCCATCCTTTGAGTGACGTTATCGCTCCACATCAAATGATGTCTCGCACGCACGCACGCTGCAGACGCTCTCAACTGACATCAGTCAGAGGGACTAGGGAGTTCGGCGAGCGCTGATTATATTCAGGACCACGAGGTCCCTCTCTTCTCCGCGTAATGTCTTTGTTGTTGTAGTTGTCAGGTTGTCTTTCTGAGGAAAGAAAGAAAGAAAGAAGCTTGGAGAGAATAATGGAGGACACTCTGTTACACTTAAAGTAGGCCCGCTGAATTCTCAACTACGATCAATTTCAGTTGGCCCGACAAGACGTGGTAGACGTGGCGGCAAATTGAAACATGGCTTTGCGTTCAGAAGCCAACCGGTGCCACGTTCACAAAACATGGTATGTTTGGCCCAGATGGAACTGACACTCGCTTGTTTCTATGACATCCTCGTGAAAGTACTCCATTTATCCGCTCGAGTGAGCCGAAACTCCTACTTGTGCTTTTCCGAGTAAATCGAGTAACTCGCCCAGATGAGTTATACCTTGTTTTCTCGTTTTTCTTCGGCTAACGGTTTCCTCTGCGCGTGCTCAGGGGAAAATCTGTCCTGTTTCGTATTCTGGCTTCACGGACAGCTTCCAACCCTTGCAACCCAGAGAGGGAACTTCAAGATGACTTGAACCACCTATTCATCTAAAACCCAGATCTTTCTTCAGGGTCGCGATCCCTTGGGTTAGACTTCCTTGTCGTGTGAGTTGAATATATGTATGTGCTGCAAAATGAGCCTTCATGCATATGCTCTTTTCGTATCAGGAGAACGCTGGGGATATTTCCCTTGTTCCCAAATCTTATCGGTGGTCGGCAAACTGAGGAATCAGCTCAGGAGGATCGTACTGCGTTCCTAGCAGCTCTCATAAAGGCCGTTCGCTTTCGTCGCAGCCAACGCATTCCCGAGCACCGTAGGATTCACTGCGTCTGCATTTGCTTTTACTGCAATTGACGGTTTCCGGAGGCAGTCACAGAAGCGATCTTACCTCCTCGAACGATGTCGGTTCGTCCGTCTGTTTGTGGGTAAGAGGCAATCGAGTCCGTTTTCTTGATCTCCTCGTTCGATTTCTCATCGTTTCCCTTGGACGGCAGGATGTAAGACGATCGGGACGCTTTACACATCCGATGAGCGGTCATATCCGAATCGAATGTTCCGCCTCAATGCTCGGGGCGACCATCAACACAAGCCCTTACGGAACTGGGACTTCAGTTTCCATTACAGCATTCCATGGAATCGAAACCGGGCTGCCGCGTCTTCGACCCGAACGAAAATCCCCACCACAGAATCGATGGTCAGTCACCACACTTTCTGTGAGTGAATCCAGGACGGTACTACGATGAATTCTGATCGAGAGCGGTACAAACATGCTCAAGCTAAGTGTTCCTCCCCTGTCGACATGAAGAACTAAGTAAGGTCGCGATGAAGGATTTCAATTTCGAAATTGTTCGGGTCGTCGTCGCAGAATGATTTCGAAGTTCCTCCGAACATTCACATTCGTAGTCGCGATCTTGTCGGAGATCCTTGGCTGGATCTTCATCACTCATATAGACGGCCGGGCCGTTCAGCCTCATGGCTTGGCTAACGAATCAACCCTTCGTAAATCCTCCCTACTCCGTCGGGGTAGGCTTGTCGGTGTCTTCCGCGATGTACGCAAAGCCAGAGAGCTGGCGTCAGCTTGCCCGACTTGCGTGTCCGAACTCAGTCTCCTCGGAACATTGCATCCCAGGCGTGCAAGCCCCTTGCGATCTGTTGGCCTGTCCGTCCACTTCTTCGGTGTTCTGCCGAACAGGGAGAAGCGTTCCGCAGTGAGTGTGAGCGAACGGGGGGAAGATTGACTACGTCGTGAATTATTTGACGCCTCATCTGAGGTAGTGCCGTACACTCGTCGGTCTGGCACTCCAGTCAGTTGGTCGAGCGGCGAATGGGTCCGGTTGGCGAGATACGCGCAGGTGCCCGGAGGGACTTGCGTCCCGCGCCCCTCGAGCGCGTTTGCACTGAGTGAAGCGCTGCCGACGTTTGGCTTCGGAATGAAATATGAATGCTTCACCCAGTTGCCGTGCAAGTGTTAAACTTTTTTCGCTGGCGCTTCGAAACGTTCGTAACGTGGTGCCCGCGTTCACAACCCTTTGGCCCTGACTTCCCACAATCGTTCTCAAGCTCCCTATCTGACGCCATCCCTCAATGCGTTTCCCTGTAGAAGGATTTCGCGAGAATATTGTTCGAGAGCCGCTGGCCTATAAGTTCAGTTCGCACATCGACTAACTATTCATTTAGGTCAATTTTCGATAGGATTGATGAACTGATGAAATCAGTAAGGCATGCTTTCACGGGTTTCATCAGTTAGTAGAACTTGCAAGTTCACGCATCAATCACCATTTATCAACCATCGATTGATTTACAGATCACCTCATCATGACCAGTGATTGGGAGTTGGAGGTTCGGGCTTCATTCAGCAGCCACTATCTATCAATTCATCAGTAAAGAGACGGATTAGTGGAAAGATTCCGTTTTGAACGTGCAGCTGGTTTTTCAATTCCGAAATTCTCAGCAGAACGGGTTTTCAAATGATTCAAAAGCTTACGCTCTGCCTCGAACTCCGATTCGGAATGAGCGATCCACGAAAACTCCTCCATGGAAAAGCCCCATTCTGATTTAGCAACACACAAACACGAGTGCAGTGGTGTAACTAGGGTGATTTTTTTCAAACTCTTTGAATTCAACTCATGGTCGGACCTTGGACTTCGTAACCCACACTGACATGTGAGGGATATAATGAAAAACGTACTGACATGGAAATTATAGTGCAAGCAGAGGTTCTCAAATTTTATTTGCCGCTGTACATCGGAGCCCTATACTACGTGGTATCTCTCCCCCTTCCCCTTCACCAGTCCCCATTCGTCTCACATTGGGTAATCAGCTGGGAATCTGCCCAGGTCCCACTGTGTGTCATCATGTGGCCCACTTTGCTTCACCATAAGGCCCACTTGGCGCCACCACGTAACCCGCTGTGCGGGATCACACCGAACAGCTTCTCCATATGACGTCGCGCATACGGGGGCGGCCGGGGCCGTTGAAAATGAGGATTCGCTCCAGGCCTGATCGAGACGCAGAAGTTCCTGTATTGCGACACTCCGGCTTTCCGCTTCATTTAGTTTTAGAGCCTCTTGACATGAATCATGATTACAGAATAAGTCGAAGTCGCATATCGGTGAGGAAAAAAACCGAAAGTTACCACTGACTTCCGAATGAAGAATATTCTGGAGCGTTTTTTTTTGTTTCGCTATCCTCAAGGGTCAGCGGACTCTTTTTTGAGGTAAATGCATTAGGACTAACCTGTCGATCAAATTGTTTCAATGCGTTCTAACCACATTCGAAGATTCGTAACGTACCGGAGGGAATATGTGAAGTCCCAACTGGAAACCATTTGATTGAATCTATAATACGATCTTCACGAGCGTTGTGAAGATCCGATCCAAAGTGAGTCTTCCGTCCACCCTAGAACGAATCGATTCCTTGTTGAATCCCTTTCGCATGGAGCTCCACGAAGCTCAGGGTTCAACAACTCCTCAAAACTCTCTGCGTTTAATCACGTTTTTTGGCCATTTTGAAAGAGAACTCCAAACGGTGCATGTACATATTCCAACGAGAAACGGTATTCTTCCATCGTTGTTTGCGCGACCATGTAGCTCCCACCTTGCGCTAATAGGTCCGAATTTCATCATCATGAGAAAACTGTTTTAGCAAAGCCAAGCTCAATGACAAGAACTACAACTTTCGTGGAAGCACGAGCGGAGCCACCGATTATTGTATTTGATCCCCTGCAAGCTGCGCCTCGCTCGTTTCCTGTAAAGCATTGAGTTGATCGTACAGCATCGATCGCTCCAACGCGAATTTGAGAACTCATGAGGAGAATCAAACATCTTTCAGAAATAAACTCTTCTCAGGGTGACGAAAGGAGCCTAAGGGAGAGCTGGAGGAGATAAAAAGGGGGGAGGGAGAGAGAGATTTGCTTCACAAAAAAAAGTGAGGCCGTTTACGCCACTGTACGAGTGGGTGGATGCCTTGTCTTCGATTTGTGGCGGCATTCAAGCGAAGAGCCGCCAGTTTGCCATAATGCGCGCTCTGCGCACTAGGATGACTTCCAGGTAGCTCGGTCGTGGCTGAGCGACAGACAGAGACAACTCGGCCGTGAATGAGCCTTCAGACTTTCAAAAGAGCGCATACGAAAAAGGTCGCATGGAAACACACAACGATATTTGCAAATCCTTTCGTTACACTCGTTTGCACAAAACGACTCGACTCCTTGTCGCGGCGCGCCGCGGCGTAGGTACATTCTGGACCATAGCAACCCGGCTAGCCCACTATCGGTTGGAATCCAAGTGAGAGCGAGCTTCCCGGATACCTCCCATGAATCGGAGAGATCGGATTCTCTTCACGATGAGTGAGAGCTCGTTGTTGTGTATGAGGATGCGAGGTGCGGCAGGAACTCCAACTTGAAAACGTGCAAAAGACCTCTTCGTACCTGGAGATCTCTATTTTGTTTCGAAATCACATTCCAGACAACATCAGCTCCAGCAAGCACCTACAATGTTCAGCTGACAATTGTTCCCTGATTCTCTCCTCACAATCACTCGTCCCGAGTACCTCGGAGTTTGCACCGATTCATTCACACATGGAATACGCTCTGTAGAAACAGAACTAGAAACCTGAATCCTGCCCCACTCCTGATAAGATGGAGTGACTCGATCTGAATCCACTGGTCAACAACGTCGCCGCTGGCCTCTCTTCAAATAGTACCCAAGAGGACTTGGAGCCGATCGCTGCTCGACTGAGGAGAGCATCCTCTCAATGCACAACATGCCGCAAAACGCCGCCAGGATCCGACAATCTTCTTTCGAACTTCGATTCGATGTGCGACATGTGTATACTTATGGCATGACGTCTCGAAACGATTCAACACTTTGCCTCTCCTTCTGAATTGCTTCCGACGGGAAGAAATCCGAAAGTTTTTGGTCTCCGTGAATGTGCAAGAGAGATTCACCGTGGATTCGCCGAAGAAAGACCTTGACCACGCCCTATTCCATTTATGATTCCGAAACGAGTCAAACAGCTGAGATTTCCTCAGATGGCAAGCGGGATCCGAAACAAAGGGATGTCGGTCAAAATGAACTTGAGAAGGGTACTCCCTCCCTAGGTGATGGCCGTGTGCCTGTTGTTTCGAGAATGCCTCGAGATTAATCAATCAATCAATCAATCAATCAATCAATCAATCAATGTTAACCACTAGTGCGTTCTTCCTACTGTTCCCCATTGCACTGAGATAGTCCATCCACATCGGAGGCGATCCGTTCCGGAGGAGGGAGGACATTAGAGGAAGGCAAGAAACAAGATCGTGCATGATAGTTAGCCTTGTAGTCGTCGTTGTTAGCTGACAATAGAAGCGAACGAGAGCAGCGATGAAAGCTAAAGGAACTCATCTTGAACCCCTCTAACAGGACACGGCCTTTTATTGTTTGCTCCCGCCGGGCGGCGCTCCCTGTGAGCGGCCTTCCAGGAGTAGCAGCGAACGACGAAAAAGGAGACGAAGAGGAAGGAGAACAAGGAGCCCAAGCAACGGCGGAGTCTTGCTTGATAGGCCAAAGTTGTTGCGACGAACAATAGATGATGCCAGTGGCTGCAGAAGCAGACTGAAGTGTGGGCTCGGGGTCGCTCTAAGAGTGGAAGCGACTCATGTCGGAGCACCGAAGGCAAAGACGAAAGTGGAACAACTGGAGGATGGGCCGGGGATCCACGCCTCATTGAAGGCTGGCTTGCTTGCTCGCTCCTGCCAGTTTGGCCACTCGCCTCACTGACTGACTGACTGGATACTTGCTTGGCTGGCTTTCAGGATCATCCTGACTCTCTTGTGTCTTCCTGGAAGGATCAAGAGGCACCGCACCGAGCCATAGAACGCGACAATTGTCTGGAAGACTAGTTCCCCTCCTCAATTTTTGTCCGTGGAGGAGGGAGGGGAGTCCTGAGATCGGATCAATTTGATGTATTTCACTGGGGTCGTTGTCGAAGCCTAGAATAAGATGCTTTCCATAATTTCTCAGACTTTTGGGGTTTCAAAGAAATACCAGTCTGAATTCAGATGTGAAATCACAAAATCATCGGTTGCATTTCTTTCCGATTGCAGCGAGAGTGGAGAGTTTTCGACCCGGGTTTCAAGAATCCATTTTCCTAGAATGGGCCCCATTAACGCGCCTATGTCGATGTCGTTGGAATTCACTTGAGGTGAGCTCGATTCTGTCTGAACGGCATCAGTTCGGATCAAAGAGATTCCACGAATCCTGGCTCTGAGAAGTGATGTAATCGCGAGAATTAATTGAGCAATTGACTATGGCATCTCGTCGAGCACATTCTTTCACCCTGGCATAAGAAAGCTCTTCCGTTCTCTGTTCTTGTGCACTTCAGCTGTCTCCTGCTGTTAACGCGAATGAATATCCGCGCAACTCAGCGTAATTGCCTATAACAGCTGTCTATCCTCGAGTTATATCTCGATACTTGCTCCCTATCAGTCTGCCGAGTGTTCCCAGTCTACATATCAATGTTAGCGAGACTGGAGAGCTACTCAAAATGTGATGCAATAGGTCGGAAAACTCGGGAATCGGAACGAAATCATCACAATGAAACCCGCCGTCTCTACCATGAAGTGAAGAGACCGGGGGGCGGCCTTAGGGACCGCGGAACTGTTTCGTTTCCCGCAGAAACTCGCGGATATCACAACAAAAATGCTGCGATAACGCCTCCAGCTCCGAAATAACCATCGGCGAGCGAGCGAGCAAGTTCCGTGGCTTCGATCTCAGCAACTCAAGGAATTCGCAGCGGTCTTTCACTTCTTCCACTCCTCTGTTTGTTGTTCCTCCTCTTCATCCGAGTTCGCGACTTGTGCTGAGCAAGCTACTGTGGCGAGATACAATGTGAAGGCAGATACATCTTCGGCATCGAGAGTGCGCTTCTCATTCAATGATAGACGAAATTGTTACATTCTTGGAACGAATTCGATCTAGGCGACAGTCAGACAGTCGAGTTAAGTCGCACGCGTCACTAAGTTTCCCGCCATTTATGACCCATGAACATGGGCCCGGGCTGCGCAGCGGTGTTGACGGGAGTGGAACCCGGAGGAGTGCGGCACAGGGTTGATTGAGAGAAATGTTCGGGAAAGCGATCAGATATTGCTTTGGTTGTGAGGAGTTGATTCGCTGATCCTGTTTGTTGGCCCAAGTTGGGTCCGGTCGGTGGAATCTCGTCACTAGAATCGAGCCTCTTGTGTTCCTTAGAGACGTTGCTCTCAGAGGAGGTTCGGCGAAAGATGGAGAAGATCCTCGACTATCGAAGCTGATGCGAGGGGGAAAACGTATGTTAGTGACAAGCGAGCGTTTGAAGCGCCGCACAAGTCGGGCACAAGCTTTCCATCGTCCAGAGACGCTTGCCGCAAACTGTCAGAGAGCGTGGCAGCTGTTGCTGCCCTGGATACCGCTACTGAAACAACAGCAGCAAGAATTAGGAAGCTCTGACGAATCTGTTACCGGTTCTATAATTGCGTGGTAAGATTCAAACTTCTCATTTATGAAATTTCTCAGAGCTCGGGGATTTTCATTTTGTCAAAGTCTCGCTCCTCTCATCGGATCGAGAACTGAATCAGATTTCTTCGTCGACCGCACGTATGAGGCCTCTCACCGGCGGACTCTTTCTTACTCGTGAATTCCAGCTGCCTCAGCAAGAACCGATCAGAAATCTCGTTGACTGGTAGCTTCCTAGAGCTCGGGGTTTCATCCTGTATGACAAATGGTTGAGAATATAGCGAGAAATGAGCTGTTGAACAATGAGAACGAGGGAAGAAGGAAGGAAAATGATCGGAAGTTGAGAAAAAAACAATTCCGGAAAAATGAACGCTCAGGTGAGATGTTCACACGTGAGAGGGGAGCACGCGGAAGTGGCGGAGAAACAGATTAAGCGCAAATAATGAACTCTGAATAACCATACGAATAAATGACCCATGCGCTGAGATGATTCGCGATCGAGGAGCTGACCTCGGGAATCAGAAAACGAAAGACCCTGGAAATCAGAACAACTCCATTAGAAACATGTCGAGATGCCTCTTGTTAGCCCTGGAGACAATTTTAAGCTCAGCAAAAGATGGCATGAGATTGTCAGTAGTGAATGAACTTCAAATCAACCTGCCTCGATGTAAGAACATGTTTTCTTCGAGGAAAGGTTCCTCGTGATCCCGTAGACTGGACCCACGAGAGGGACAGACGGACAGACAAGCGGTCGTTGTTATTTCGTTCCGGAGCAGAAACATCCACTCCTAACGAACGTGCTGCACGCCATCGGCACATAACTTCTGCACGTCGTATCGATGATCCTCTTGTTGAAAATTGAGGTTTTCCCTCTTTTCCCCAGCCGCCCAAGTCAAGCCATCCTGTGCAGATACTGAGTCGTTATCAGCACTGAGGTCACGGCTGCAGCAACGACCGGCGCGGCGCCACGACAGCGAGAAGGGTTGGAAACGCGGGTGGATCATTATTCAAAAAGTTCATTTCTCTGTCTCGCGGATCCCACTACGTCCATCGTTTTGTCAGAAAGGCACAAGAACATCATGCTCCATCGCAAAACCTCGACGGCACGATAAAATAGGAGCATCGACCGAAGACCCTCGGCCGGAACATCGACGGATGAACCGGATAATTCATCTAGAGAACTCAACTGAGTCGAAATGAATGTTCCCGGGACACGATTTCGCCGTTTGCAAATTTCCTCTTGAACTTCGACGAACGAACCTACGATCTGCTGCACATGAATTTCGATTTTCATCCCAATTATGACGAGATCGGTTACATGATCCCACAAAATTGAGAATCTCTAGAACTGTTTGGAGTTGGATCGCTACCAGACCTTGGAAGTACTCCAAGGGTTCGGGGCTGGCGAGAGCAAAGACCAGAATTTCTTCCTAAAAAAGATCTACCTCGAAGACGAATAGCAACCGGACCCACTGGAACCGAAAATTGAGAAGAACTGGGTGGGCTTGCTGTACAAGACCGACTTTTGAGCTGGCCGAAAGCGGAAACGAGAAGGCTGGAAGGGATCGAGCGAGGGTGAAGAATGTAGATGTGCGGAGTTTTTGTAAGAGTGAGACTTTGTATGTGAATCTCGCCGATCTGTTTGTTCAGGCGTGTCTGAGAGATTTTGGCTCATCGTCTTGTCAGAATTGCAAAGTGGCTCGGATAAGGACGAACGCAAAGCGGAACAGTCGGCGTCGCAGTTTGTTTTTCATGGATGTTCGTATGCGAGGGCTTGCCCCGATGAAACTTTGCTCCGAGAATCGGCGTCTGCTCATGTGACTGCCGCCGATGGCGATCAGTCCTCCAGCAGCTCCTTGCCGCTATCCTTCGGCACCACAATTCATACGTTCCCTCAATTCATCAATTCATCCATTGATCCGACCGCGAACGCGGATTTTTGACTCGAGATTGCAACCGTCCATAAACACGTGGTCGTCTGCGTCATATCGAAAGTTCCAATGTCGTTATTTCGCGAGCTCAGTGTCACGTTACTCTTGCGAGGAGCGAGGATACACGTCTGTTTCAAAACGAGGCGGGCGTGTGGGTCTGCTGGCGGAAAGTGGCGTTGTTCCCTTCGGACTCTAGAAATTACCTTCGTCAGCAGTAGAAGAGAAACACAACCATTTCTGAAGTGAATCTTGCAATTTATCTCAGCTCCCGGCTAATGATGCCGAAAAGAACTGAAGAAAAGCTGCCACCAAGAAGCTCCTTGGAGAAGTCTTGGTAACTGATGCCATCGTCCCCGTCAAATTGAAACGTGCAATGCCGGTATCTCATTCATGCAGATTGTTTAAATCATCCTCATCATTGTCCCCTTGAGTTTGAATTGGGATCAACATTTTTCGCCTGAACTCGTTGCAGCGAGACTACTCTCCGACCGCAGCAGATTAGTTGTACAAAAAAATCATAATAACTGACGATCCTTCATTTTGACTTTAAATGCGTAAATTTCATTGATTCTACGAGGCTTTCATGAGTGAATGAACTAAAGCATACCACTGTAAATTTCCCGAAGTAGCGTGAAGAATGATAAGGTATCCCAACGAGAATGAAGGCCTACGGAAGCGGAGGGATCGCATACATTTCGAAAAGATATCCCGAGGAAGAAGCGCGTGCAGCAGACTGCGGGCATCACGTCAGATCTGGGGCGATTTCCGAAGCTGGTCGCCGCGGCCAGCAGCGATCTAGTCGGAGTTGTGGATGAATCCTGACAGCTCCGCGAGCTGGATGAAGGCCTTTCGTTCTTCTCCCTCCCCTTGATCTTGTTCCCGCATGGTTCGACTCGGCTCGAGTCGAGTCGACTTCACCTGCATTCCATCTTTTGGCCATGTTCTTCTTGTGCTGTTCTTTCCGCGAACTCAATCAACTGATGGAAAATTCTCTCGCGTCGACTTCTAAACAAATTTGCAACGTAGCCTGCTGTCCATATTTCAAACAACTATTCACGTCTGTGAGTTTCGCTATCGCCAGGCGAGTGAGCATCATAAATTCCGGATAAGACCACCACCAACCGAAAACAACGAGCGCACCGTGCATCCCCATCGGCTTTCCATGAATCCTCAGCCCCGACCCCATCGCATGATGCGGAGAAAAACTTCTCGTCTTCTCACTCCGCGTGTGCTTTGTAGTTTTTCTTCGATTTCCTCAGCTACGTTCCTGCGACGATACAGCCGTAGACGCCATCTCGAGTGACGCGGTCGCCATCTTGCCAACGGGAGAGTTCTCAAGCGTCTCGCAAAGTTCCGAAGCGACGACCGACGGTGCTCTTATTCCACAGTTGAAACCTGAAGTTCGGCCTCCTACTCAAGCCCTGGGCCGGTTGAGATCCAAGTTTTATGTGAACGACCCCCCCCCCCTCCTCCCCATCTGCGGAACCCTATTACTGATAAGCAGATGCCTCGCAGAAGTAGCTCCTGCGCTCATGGGAGATGCAGATCGAGTGTGCACGGGAGGCAGCAACTGAAGGTAATATCAATGCCTTCCCTCTACGGCACAATCGAACGGATAGAAATCTACGGAGGGAGAGTCGAGCAGAAGCAGCACAACCGATCGTCCACTGCCGTCCCCAATGAAAGCAATGCCTACTCGGCTTTCTCGCCCACCTGACTCCGGTCGAGCCGAGATGATGGTCTTTCAAGGAGAAATGGGAGGGAAAAAGATTGCTTGAAGGGAGAGGAAGGAGGGCGTCAATTGAACTAATGTTCAATGAAGTGTCCTGAAAGGCGTTTTCACCGCCCCGGGGGAAAACCTGACAAAAACACATCAAAATTTCGGGATTTCCCTCCAAGCTCGATCTTTTTTGATTTATCTTTAATTTCCTGAGTGTAGGACTAGCACATACAAGGCGCCGCGTGAAGGCCAGCTGGCTGTAGCTTCCGAGCCCATTACATGGCATAGACGCCCGTGTGCCCGACCGCAGAATGAGTTATGCCGACTACATCGAGAGCTATTCCCACTTAATGCACTCATTTATCTTGATACTTGTTTCTGTGTCCAACCCGACCAAGCAAACCGAGGGATTGAGGGCGAGAATCATCCCATGTCTGCTCAATTTGCGCGACATACACGGCTTTGTTCGGAGACAACAACAGCACTGGTGGAACCCGGGCTAGAACACCGACCAGAGCTCATCGATATGAGCAATACCATCGTGATTAAGGTCTCAGCAGCTGTCAACATCGTCTTCTTGGATTCGGGAGTCCGTGGGAGCGACCGGAGGAAACTCGGGTCGAGGAATCTCGTCTTTGTTGCGCAATATCTTATGTGTTGAATAGAGACTCCTCGAACGACGTTTACCTTCAGACGGAAATCAGTACACACCCCTAAGAATTGGCCTTCGGCTACAGAGAGAACTAAGTGTAACGTGGGTGTTGTCCTTGAGGAACGGTCGCTCGCTCACCAGAATCGAGTGTCTGTTTGTGTAGGTGGAGGCTTCTAGGAGGTTCGTTGACAATTCATCTGTCTATCGCCGCCCCTGGTAGTAGAACTACATATAGAGCACAAAGAAAACAGTCGACAGAACAAGCAACGTGGGCCTTGAGCGTTATTTTGTTTGCGAGAATCTATACGCAGTCCACGCGAAGAGCTCATCAACGTCGTGGCTCCGCGCGATGAAGGTGTTATCGAATTAGGCCAATATTCATCAGACAAGGGTGAATGCCAATGAGGAATTGCCCCAGGTTGCGATGGCCGAAAGGAGATGATGTTTTCCTCGTGGAAATTGTTCGCCGACCCGCGTACTGGTTGTGGCCGGATTTTTCTCCCGCATCGAACGGGAAGTTTGTCAAGAGTTCGTCTTCCGAGCTCCGGGAAATTTCCCAATGAAAAGATCCGTTCCCGGATATAGAAACATCTCTAGTCGTCGGACAAACGCTGGATGAACTGTCTCGTGCTCTGAAGGATCGTACCTCAAAAACAGATTATTCACCGATTGACGCAAAGGTCACTGCGAGGTTTGTTTGAATATTCAGCAAAACATCCTAGACTAGACCAATTATTCGGCTGCTAATCTAATTATCCATGATTATCAAGCCATACGGAAAGCACTTCTTATTCCAGCAGTATTTGGACGGCTGACTAATCTACCAGCTCACACAAAACATGGGTGGATCCCTCAGGAAGTGGAGGATTTTCTGGGCGAATCAAAGCGAGGAAACGATTCTATCTCCAACAAATGAACTCTATCCGAGCTGCACTGAAGCTTCCTTGGGTTTGGCTTCTGATTCGAAAGATTTGCCCGCTCTTGTTTTATGGACCAGAAACGCATTCAACGAGAGGGTATTGCTTCCCTGAGGTCGATTGATTCTTCATCATTCCCTCCGCCGTCAAATATGAGAGCGCCAAGAAAGAAACGGCTTTGGATTCGACCGTTTCCGCGTCTCCTCCGCACAGAGGTCGATGAGGCAGCCGAGCTCGGACGGGCGTAACTCTCAATCGTCTTTCCGGGTTGGTTTGGCGCCAGATTCCCAAAGCCTAAATTACATCTAGGAATCAACGGCAGTGCGGCGGAGGGAACGAGAGGTAGCGAACTCGATGTTATTGAGCTCGGCGTCCAGCCGGCAGACGGATCTTTGTTCCAGATGTTCGATCTATCCGATTCGCGGAACGGCGGCGGCGAACCTGGCCGTGCCGGCTACCTATCCCACGGTCCTCAGACGCACTAACACCAAGCAACCCGTTTGCGGAGCGGCTCTTCCTCCCACTATGGCACCCCGCAAGCTCATGAAGCAGCCGACCACGGGGAGATCCGCTTTGCCGCCTGAGGCGTAAAGGACCGGGAAGCGACCCACCTTGGGCTGCTTGATGCTCCGTACGCTCGTTGGTTGGTCGGTCGGTCGGTTGGTTGGTTTGTCGAACGGTGGCTTAGTTCGTTCGTTCGTTCGTTCGTTCGTTCGTTCGTTTGGTTGGTTGGTTGGTCGGTCCTAACAAGGAGACACAAGAGCTGAAGCCACAAGGGAATCTTAATTTGTAAGCTATCGATCTCTGCGTGAACCCCGAGGATTTACCGTTGTTCAGTTCGTTGCTGGTTCATGAACACCAACCAGAAACCTGCCGAGATCCATTGGAATTTTCTGTCGCCGACTCTCGGATTCTATTCTCGTCGTTTCCTCGTGCGAGACGATAATGCTCGAGACGCGCCGATACGTACACCGAGCAAGTCATTTACGCTTCCCGATTCGTTCAACGAAAGAGCGCTCAGACAGCCAGATAACATCGGGAAACTACGTCTTAGAGCCCAATGTTTCAACCTTTAGTCCTATTCTTCATCTGCCGTGGACTCTTCGTGGCGCAGAACTAGACCTGCTATTTCGATTCCCGCGAAGTTCCATGAAGAATCTCGAGCCTAGTTCAGCTCCAAGGCGACGAAATAGACAAACTCAGCTTGGAAAATGTTGAGAAAATTGGCTTCACTGGTTTGGACGACTTGCAGCAGAATGAGGAGGCAATGATCAACCACAAACTTAATATTACATTTATTCCGAAAGCTTTTAAATCATCTCTGTTCGTTGCGTGGAAAGAGCTGTCTAGTTTACTGACGTCACAAGATGATCTGCTGACGCACTTGATTACGCGCGTAGCTACCTTTACTTCCTGTCTAGACACACACTTGTGAATTGTTTAGAGCAAACCAGAATATTCTATGTATATTGCTGGATATTCTCAGCACTCTTTCCGCTCTGGAATTGTTCACACAGGTTGACTCTTCCACAATGTTCCCAACTGGAGACGATTCATTGTTTCGCGGAAGGGTTTGATACTCCCTCCGTTTCGGGTATTCCTTAAGTAGAGAATAGGTGCCATGTGACTATGAAACAACTCCAGAGATCGAAAGTAGAGTGATCCATTCTTCTTTCCGGGGTTTCAGTTTTGTTGATCGAGGTGCTGTAGTCGTAAGTTTCCGATGATATTCATGATGAACTCTTGTCGTTGTTGGCTCCTTCTTTTGGTTGCACACAAGTTCTGAAGACAGGAGTTCAAATTTCCGCTGGAGTACTGACGGGGAGATAGTCGTGCGGATCCGTCTTCTTGAGTTCACGTTGGCTCAAGCGGTCAGGGGACTTTCGTGCTGATAACGATTGTTGGTTTCTATAGCTCTGGTTTTGACGACTGGCAACAGAATGAGGAGGCACTGATCAACTGCAATCTTGATAATACACTTATTCTGAATGCTTCCATATCAACTCTGTTCGTTGCGTGGAAATAGCTGTCTAGTTTAGTGACGTCATAAGATGATCTGCTAACGCACTTGATTACGCGCGTAGCTACCTTTACTTTCAACAGCTTCCTGTCTAGACACACACTTGTGAACTGTTTAGAGCAAACCAGAATATTCTATGTAACGATGGATATTCTCCACACTCCTTCCGCTCTGGAACTGTGCACACAGGTTGACTCTTCCGCAATGTTTTCAACTGTTAAACCATAGGGAGACGATTCATTGTTTCGCGGAAGGGTTTGATACGCCCTCCGTTTCGGGAATTCCTTAAGTAGAGAATAGGTGCCATGTGACTATGAAACAACTCCAGAGATCGAAAGTAGAATGATCCATACCGTTTTCCTCTTATGTCTTTCCGGGGTTGGTTTCACTGATCCGGGGTTGTTGATCGAGCTGCTGTAGTCGTGAGTTTCCGATGATATTTATGATGAACTCTCGTCTTTGGTTGCACACAAGTTCTGAAGACAGGAGTTCAAACTTCTGCTGGAGTACTGACGGGGAGATAGTCGTGCGGATCTGTCTCACGTTGGCTCAAGCGGTCAGGGGACTTCCGTGCTGATAACGATTGTTAAGAAAATTTGCCTCAATAGCTCTGGTTTTGACGACTGGCAGCAAAATGAGAAGCCACTGATCGACCGCGAACCTAATAATACACTTATTCCGAGTGCTTTCATATCATCCCTGTTCGTTGCGTGGAGAGAGCGTTCCAGTTTTCTGACATCACAAGATGATCTGCTGACGCGCCTTTACCTTCAACCGCAGACTGTCTAGGTCTAGACACACACTTGTGAACTGTCTAAAGCAGTACTCCGCAACCTTTTTTGTCCGGCGCCCCCCCCCCCCGCTCGACTTGACTGGATCCGACGTCCCCCCCCCGGTCGATTTCACAGGATCCGGGGCTCACCCCCACATTACCGTATAATGAAAACAGAATTTTAGCCTTTTCCTTATCTGATTTCACTTACATTTGTTTTATTACAAAGTAACTCGTTCTCCCTGATATCCTCAATGAGCTTGGGAGAGTCTCGCGCCCCCCCGGTTGCGGAACGCTGGTCCAAAGCAAACCAGATTATTCTTTTCTCTACAGAAAACCTTTCACGAGATAGGCTACTCCGAGTTGCCGGTTAACATAGAGGCTCCGATACGATGTGGTTCAGAAACAACGCGTCATGAGGAAAAATTCACGGCTCCGGTCAAAAAGCTTGAAAGGTCAAAAAGATGAGAACAAAGAGGAAGGTCAAGTTTCGAGAGGTGTCTGTCCGTTGTTTACCCTCATGGAGAACGTTTCCAGGTGTTCAAGAGGTCCCGGCTGGAAAAGGTTCTGAGATGGTTCGTGCATGATGCATCGGCACTCACCGGGAGATTTGCTTCCTCTAACGTTTTCGACTTTTCAGTTGCCCTATTTGTCCTCGCCTTCTAGACGTTTGCTGAATCTTGTTTTCCTCGATTCCCTCTTAGGATCTGTGCTCAACCGAATGCCTCGATGAACTAAGTGCATCACGATTCACAGCATGCATCCTCGTCCGCACACATCAGATGTTTCCATTTGTTCTTGGAAAAGAGTATGATTACGATACGAGTGGCTCTCTTCATGGGACTCCATATCCGATCCCCGTTCGTTCCAAAAAGCGCGCACCGGGCGTCATGAAATCCCACGGGAAAACATCCGCGTAGCTGCTCGAAATGTGCTTAAAATCGTGCTAGTGGCGTTTATTCCCGGTTTTCGAGAGCAGAATGGAGACTTTATGAACGGAGAATCCGTGTTGGCAAGGCATAGAGACAGAAAGTCCTCTGGTCGAATAGTGCGTAGTTGTCGATGCTGTACACGTGGTGCATTGACACGCAACACCCACACTCCATTGAGTTGTTCGATTTGGACATCCTTTCGTCGTTCGGTGGCTGACAAACTGTTGTTGGCGGTGAGTAATTAGATTATATCAGTGTTGACATTGTTCCTTTCGGTCTCTTATTCCTCTTGTTCCATTTTCTCACCGGAACACGAGCCCTGCATTCGTGAGTGCTCCATTTCCCTGTCGATTCTGCTGTTTCCGTACGAAATGATTTCAGAGTAAGTTCCTTGGATCGAAAGAACATCAAAGAAACGAAAATGGTCAAAGCTCTCAATGGAGAACGGAGAGGAAACGATGGATGAGGGTTCAAAGTTCTTCCGTATTACATGTTTTGTATATTCTCAATCATAAGGAATGCGAGAGATTCGGGGCGAACTAAGTACATCGTAGAGGAAATCGAAACATCGAGGAGCGGGACAATTTTGTAAATTAGGAGTGAAAGGCTCAGCCTCTCCTTTTGAAGAACTCTCAGGGAGCGATGGAGAAATCGATCCTCGAAGAAGGCGATCCAGCTAGTGAATCAGATAGTATCCGGTGATGTAGACTCGGCCAATGAGGAGATAGTCCGCTAGATGAGAACGCATAGTCAAACGAACAGAAGCTGTCTGATGGGAAGCGAGAGTTGTAGAGAAGAGGAGGGAGTCGTCCTTTCTCCTTGCTTGCTTGCGCTGTAATAAAGATAAGACACACCTCTGAGGATGACAATTGGCACTCTCTTCCACTGTGCTCTCATGGCACCTCTCTCGGAAAAGGAAATAGCGGGCCGGCATTTCCTTTGAGCCTCGACCGACTGTCTGCTCGCTGGCCCGCCGCTCGATCTCTCCTTGTTCTCCTCCGGCTCCTGCAGCCATGGGAAGACGGAGAGGAGATCCTTCGCTGGCGCCGTTCTCATTGCTTGCGCGTTCGTTGCTACAAGAGGAGGCATCCTATTTGGCGTAATTGGCCAACACCAATGGTTATAGATAGCGAACGAGCCGCGAGCGCGGCTGCCTTAGGAGAGCGACGACGACGACAACAACAACAGCAGCAATGAGGAACAAGCGGCGTTGAGAAATAGCACGAGGGGAAGCAGGAGATACATCAAGCCAGCATCTTAGATGCGCCTCGGCATAAATCGCGTCAGGTAGGTAAAAGGCCGAAGGAAAACTGGCGCAAGCCAATCGCGGAACCTGTCGTGCAGGAGCAGAAAATGGGACAACGAATTGGACGAATGGATTGTTCCAACTCAGGGCCCGAACTGGGCTCTCACGTGAATCCCCTCGACGACCGCAAGCCCATCCCTGTAATTCATTTAAAAACTTTGTCGTCAAAAGTGTAATCCTGCCGCCTCCAACTGAAGGTTTGAATGGCGGCGGCGGCGGGCGGGAGAACAATATTGACTGTTAAATTGCGAAGTTCGCCGCCATCAGCCTTTCGTCCACTCTCCGCTCAAAGCTTATTACGTTTGCTTCTTTATTACATTACGTAGTTTCCGACTTTGTAGTCCATTTTGTCGCGTCTAGTCAGCGAAGAGTGACTTGGACGACATTCCCGAGCAGGTCGACCTCTGTGAGTGACATTCTCATCGTATCTACAAAGTCAGGTGCAATCGTTCAATCGGGAACTCAATTTTGACGACGTCGCAGAGGAATTCCGACCTGAGTTTGAGGACCGAAACGTCCGAAGGCGGGAACTACAGAGGTAATATGTGAGTAACGAGTCGACGCCAGTTCCACAGCCACGATTCAAGTGCTCCAAGTGCTTCTGCAGACTGGAAATTCTCGATGACTGTTTCTTCGAAATAACGTTGAGGGCGTCATGGCGACAAGGCGACAAGGCATTCAATGTAAGATCCAGATTCGCGAAATAGAATTCTGTGCAGTAGAACCCAATTATGACGGACACGGATATAACGGACTGATTCCATGTCCCGTCTCCTATCTCACCCCATGTCAATCTGCTCGGAAATAACGGGTGGTCCCTTGAAGTTCGTTATAACGGGGTTCTATTGTATTATGTGAAACAAGCTGACGCTTGAGTTGAGCTCCGAAGGCATCGAAATTGTTTTGTGAGTTCCAAACCGAGCTGTTTGGATGCGGTGAACAACCGCATTCCGCTCGCTTGCTGAGCGCAGGTTCACCAGCGAAGTAGAAGTACTATACCCAGCATCAGGCACTGCACGGAAGCAGACGCACCAGCCACAGCAACTCGGCAACGCCAGCCACGAACGGAAATCCGCTCTTTCCGTGACGGCAATAAAAATCGGATTTAGTTCGTACGTCGAGTTTGTCGTTCGCTTTACGAGCTCACAGCTTAAGCCCCTCCCGTCTCCCCCCAACTCCTGTTCTTTGAGTCTGTCTATCTTCTTTTTTGCAAGCGAGGTTCTCCCTCCGTTTCTCGTTTTGAAACAGACCAACAGCGGCTCCTTGAGTCTCGACCGCCTTTACCACCGCCAGAAACATGCCAGGCGCAGCCTTCGACTCTTTATTCGACGTTCGAAGTCCAATAATACGCCCGAGGATTGGCGTCGACGAGTCGGTGTGATCAGGACACGTTTGCCTCGATTTCGTTCAGTGAATGACCGCGTTCAGATAGATCGCGTGATTTGAAAGATTTGCCTTCAGGAGTCGACAATGATTCTCTTCGTTAAGCACACCGGAGCAGTTTGAGGAGGCGATTAGCGAATGAGAACGTAAGGAGAAAAGATGGTATGCCGGTGAGCCAAGGCTACAAGGGGTTGAGCGAGCCAAGATCCAGGAAGGAGAAGACATCGCTTCAAAGGAGACGAACAAGGATGAATCGGAGAGAAAAAGTCCCTGAGTATGCGTGCAAAGCTTGGCAATGTTTTGCAAAGCGGACGAGTAGCGAGTCCACGCAAAACCGGAGTTACTTGCAAAATGGAATCACGGAACGGCGTCGTCGGAAGTTGCGAGGTACAGGAGAAGCGGGAGCGAACGCAGGCAGAGTCGGATGGAAAACAAGGAAAACTGCTCGATGTGGAAAAGGAGGACGATTGGCAGACAAGGCTCTGGTCTGCAACGTATAGCACGGAACTCGTGCGAGGGTGAGCTGGACCGACTATGCTAGACGAACAAACTGACAAGGAAGAGTCCCAGGCAGGGGAAGAGAGGAAGATGTCAGTTGGACGATCCACAGGTTCAGGAAGCCCAAGCGAGGAGGAGAAAGCGTTGAATTGGACAAGGACGTGAAATACTCTTCAGGAAGGCGGGAAAGCGGCTGGAGAGGCGAAAACACGACAAAACGGGGAACGCGGGAGGGCGAAGGAACACGGCTGGAACTTGGAACAAGTTTTGGAAGGAAGGAGAACTCGTGGTGCTGGAGGTACGCTCGGAGGTCAGAAGGATGGAAGTCAGGCAAGGAAAATGGGAGTGAGCGAAAAGGAGAGTGGAAGCAGGGAAAAAGACGAGATAAGGAATATAAAGGAGGTCGTCGTCAGGAGAACGGGGAAGCGATGCATCAACTCAGAGAAGGAGCAACAAAAACACTCTGGCTAGATTCATTACTTCAGCTCAGGGGAAGAGCACGAGCTGAGCTTGTAGGGTAGCTACAACAACGAGAGCTCTGAAGGAGGGTTCGGAAAAACGGCGAGGGGTTGAAAGTAAGGAAAAATGGCGTCGGAGGGCAGAAGACCAGCGGCGAAATCCCCCTCCCACTCTTTGACGGGAGAAACGACGTTCCGTGGGAGTTCGGGAGACGATGGTTTCTGAGAGGAGAAATTTTTAGCCAAACTTCGTGGCTAACGATAGAACGGAAGCTCGGTCTGATCCTCAAACTAAACGTCAGACACAGGATCCGGAGGAAAAATCACGAAGGGGAAACAGAGGCAACACCTTGCTCTGCCATTAGGTAGCAAACGAACGAACGAACGAACGCAGAAGATGAGCGCACTCATTTTTAGACTGATCACCGCAGGCGGTGCCGTCGCTCCCGTCATCGGCTCCGCCAACATAGCGGACCGGCTTGCCCATCCCGGACACGGCCAGCGGCGAGTGTACTCAGAACAGCAGCCGACAACAATGACTTATCTGCGGTCGGATCATTCCGGAGCACGGAGTTGTGCCAGCGTCCTCCTTGCACTCGAACTCGTGAATTCACAGAAACTCCGAATGTATCCACCGAGGATTCTCTTCGCCAGCTTTTAGAGTTCACCGAGACTCCGGTGAGATTCGCAAGCGTTAGCACTGTCACCCCAGACTGCACTTCTCGAGAGCAGCTAATCCTGAAGTGCAAGGCGGGACCCGTTAGCTCATTAGTTATGCCAAGAAGGATTTTGCCAGTTCCTCCTCTTCCTCCGCGCGAAATTGAAACCAGGACGACAAGGATTACTCTGAGGTCGATTCTCATGAAATTCTGAGTCTTCAGAGACGCTGACGTCGGCGAGTTTCTCAAACCCGGCAAACTCTGATTCAGGATACTCGGTGAGTTGAGGACAATAATGCTCCTCTCCAAGTCTTTTCCCACATTCTGCTGGCGATGAGTCATCAGGCAGTCCAGTGAACCAATCGGTGAGCCGAATTCGCTCACTGTTTGACAGACGTAAGGAGTTCGATTCAAGAGCCGGACCTCACGACCGACGATCGTGCCGAATACCGAAACTCTCATCAACGCAGCCTGAGAGCGGAGAGGAATGCCAATTATAAATCGATTATTTGTTTATCCAGCAGACTTTCCACGCCTGCCTCAGGACAGTAAGTCAATCCAACGGAACCAACGTCGACCCTGTGTCGAGAGGCGATGAGAGGGGTCGAGGTAAAGCACTCAGAAGGCGGAGCACATGGAACTCCGAACAATTATCCTGCTGTTGATGACGAGGCCGTTGCCGTCCACGCGACTGCTACCTGACTGAGAATGCCTCGGAGCAAATCGAGTGGAGTGAACTGAGCGGCGTTCTTTCCGCTCCGAATTGAAATCGATTTGAGCTAATCAGGACGACACCGCGCGCTGCCACTGAATCCAAGCTTGCGTTTCAAACCCGATCCGCCTTTCGCACCGCGAGCTGCATTCACAGGCACCGACGTTCGGATCTGTCAGATGGAAATCCGAGCGTACAATTAGACTGGTGAACGAGTTCGGGCGTTCTGATGAATGAAACCCCCTTGTCGTTCGAGGCACGAGCTGACTCGTTTAGTGTCAACGATTTCTGCTGCCTCGACTGTTCACCGTGCCGCTCGGATTCCACGAGGTTATTCCTCCTCTCTTACTCTCATGATTCAGTTGCGGTGAGAACTCGAGAGGCGACCCAAGAATTTTAGAGCTTCGTTGGCTCTGGTTTATCTCAAACATGAGCATCCGCTGAGTGAGGTGATCGACTATTCTCTCGAGTTTTGGAAACTTCAGTGGATTATGCGATAACAACGACGGAGCTTTGGAACGTTGCCCGTCGTTCGCGCGGAAGATTCCCTACGTGGGGTCTGCTTGACGATTACAGAATTCCCCGACGGCGGCTGATTTGGCCAAAGAACAGAGAGGACAAAGATGGACGAGACGACAATCCGTCATATAGAGGACATGTTATATCACAGTGAATGGTCGAAGCAGCTTTCAGCGATTCTCTATTCTCCTCTGTGTTCTTCTCGTCCCGCCCCAGCCTGCTTGTGAGAGACCGCTACCTCAATCGCCTCCTTGCTACTTCGGCCATGCGCTATATCATCGGCAAGTAAGGGCATGGCACGGCAGCAATGCAGGGTGGCCTGTCTAGATTGGGAATTGTTCTGCTCGGTCGTCACCAAAATGTAGCTATCGGTCTCCCGAATCCTACGAGAAAAAATTTGGAAGAATTTGGTAATTTTTGACCGAGATTTAAATGTTTCCGCGAAAGGGAGACAAACTCCCAACTCAGTCGGGCCACCCTGTACAGCAGACTCCCGATAATTTGCACTCACAATCAGAAGTCAGATTCCGCGAATAGCGCAAATCACGAATCATCAAGATTTTGCTTTTTCTCAATTTATACAGTGGGGATCCTTTTGATTCGCGCTATTGGAATCTCGGAGGGTGCGAATTTTCGGAATTCTTCTGTAACTGCATTAAGGAGATGGAGCTGATGACAGAAAATGATAATAGAATGTTGTGCTACCGACATCTTCCACTCTTCGAATGTCTTCAAACTTACCTTCGTGTCATGTTCCCTCTCCCTTTGCTGTTTTCGATTCAGTTTCTAGCGAAATGGAAACTCAGAGAGGGGAACTCCTGAAGTTCTGCGTACGAAATGTAAGGGAGGAAACGTGAGTCGGTTTGATCAGGAGGGATTCTTGCTTCAAAATCTGACTAGCAAGAAGTGAAGAGGGGCGGGTTTGGGTCCATGTCGTCTTTTCGCGCTCATGGAGAGTTACCATGAAATCCGGCAAGTATTGGATCTTCCTCTGCGAATTCGTTTGATTAAGAACAATATAACAGGGTGAACTTGTGAGATGTCGGAATTCACTCGCAATGTACCTCCGAAGAATGTTAGCGACGTGAATTCGCGCTCCCCGACTTCCCGTCAAGGAGAGATCGGAGTCAAGTGGCCCGCCTGCAGAACTTAAAAGTTCGTTATCCGTAAAGTTCGTCTTCTGCCGAGGTCGTCATCTTATATCGTCGTTTCGCGAGGGACCTCCGTCCCCCGGGTGAAATTGAATACAGTGGGATCTCTAAATAGAAGCTTAGATTTCTGAGTTTTGATTTCATTGAAGGTCTCACATACACGGGCTGAGATGCCTTGAACCACTTCACGTCTCCAAACGTCCGGCCATCTTGCTACGTCAACTCTCCGAGTCGAAATAAAAACCTAAAAACTCCCTGGGAGCCGGACGTCCCTCCTGCAGGTTGCACTTTCTGAATGATCGTTGTTGAGGTGCGTATGTTTGTAACTCTATCTCTTCCCAAGCGGCTGTTTCGGATCAAACATGTTTACAGCACAGATTGCATTCNGGCAAGGGCATAGCACGGCAGCAATGCAGGGTGGCCTGTCTAGATTGGGAATTTTTCTGCTCGGTCGTCACTGAAATCTGGCTATCGGTCTCCCGAATCCTACGAGAAAAGGTTTGGAAGAATTTGGTAATTTTTGACCGAGATTTAAATGTTTCCGCGAAAGGAAGACAAACTCCCAACTCGGTCGGGCCATCCTGTACAGCAGACTCCCGGTAACTCGCACTCACAATCAGAAGTCAGATTCCGCGAATAGCGCAAATCACAAATCATCAAGATTTTGCTTTTTCTCAATTTATACAGAGGGGATCCTTCTGATTCGCGATGTTGGAATCTCGGAGGGTGCGAATTTTCGGAATTCTTCTGTAACTGCATTAAGGAGCTGGAGCTGATGACAGAAAATGATACCCTAAAGTGCCGCGTATAACGAACCCTTTTTTTGATCATAAAAGCATCCACAACTTTTTCTGATGACCGAATTTCCATGTTCTGATAATTTCCCATAGTAGATCGGTATTGGGTCCACATCGCGAAAATCTCAGGATATTGTAATTCGGCCATCGGAAAAAGTTCCACATGCTTTTAAGATCAAAAAAGGGGTTCGTTATACGCGGCACTTTAGGGTAATAGAATGTTGTGCTACCGACATCTTCCACTCTTAGAATGTCTTCAAACTTACCTTCGTGTCATGTTCCCTCTCCCTTTGCTCTTTTCGATTCAGTTTCTAGCGAAATGGAAACTCAGAGAGGGGAACTCCTGAAGTTCTGCGTACGGAGCTAGAAAGTAAAGGAGGAAACGTGAGTCGGTTTGATCAGGAGGGATTCTTGCTTCAAAATCTGATTAGCAAGAAGTGAAGAGGGGCGGGTTTGGGTCCATGTCGTCTTTTCGCGTTGATGGAGAGTTACCATGAAATCCGGCAGATATTGGATCTTCCTCTGCGAATTCGTTTGATTAAGAACAATATAACAGGGTAAACTTGTGAGATGACGAAATTCACTCGCAATGTACCTCCGATGAATGTTAGCGACGTGAATTCGCGCTCCCCGACTTCCCGTCAAGGAGAGATCGGAGTCAAGTGGCCCGCCTGCAGAACTTGAAAGTTCGTTATCCGTAAAAAGGCGCGTTTACACTGTTTCACTTTGGAGGCGCCTCCGCAGTGAAAGCTCGCGTTCACTGTGGATGAAAGCAAGGAATCGCTTTCATCGCGGATGAACGTGTCGGTGGCTTCGGAGGCGGTGGCGCGGTCTGAGAGGCTGGAGCGGTGCATCTCAGCCGTGGAGTTGTAGAAGAAGACGAAGAGTCCTGCGTGAACACAACNCTCTGTGTTCTTCTCGTCCCGCCCCAGCCTGCTTGTGAGAGACCGCTACCTCAATCGCCTCCTTGCTACTTCGGCCATGCGCTATATCATCGGCAAGCAAGGGCATAGCACGGCAGCAATGCAGGGTGGCCTGTCTAGATTGGGAATTGTTCTGCTCGGTCGTCACCAAAATGTAGCTATCGGTCTCCCGAATCCTACGAGAAAAAATTTGGAAGAATTTGGTAATTTTTGACCGAGATTTAAATGTTTCCGCGAAAGGGAGACAAACTCCCAACTCAGTCGGGCCACCCTGTACAGCAGACTCCCGATAATTTGCACTCACAATCAGAAGTCAGATTCCGCGAATAGCGCAAATCACGAATCATCAAGATTTTGCTTTTTCTCAATTTATACAGTGGGGATCCTTTTGATTCGCGCTATTGGAATCTCGGAGGGTGCGAATTTTCGGAATTCTTCTGTAACTGCATTAAGGAGATGGAGCTGATGACAGAAAATGATAATAGAATGTTGTGCTACCGACATCTTCCACTCTTCGAATGTCTTCAAACTTACCTTCGTGTCATGTTCCCTCTCCCTTTGCTGTTTTCGATTCAGTTTCTAGCGAAATGGAAACTCAGAGAGGGGAACTCCTGAAGTTCTGCGTACGAAATGTAAGGGAGGAAACGTGAGTCGGTTTGATCAGGAGGGATTCTTGCTTCAAAATCTGACTAGCAAGAAGTGAAGAGGGGCGGGTTTGGGTCCATGTCGTCTTTTCGCGCTCATGGAGAGTTACCATGAAATCCGGCAAGTATTGGATCTTCCTCTGCGAATTCGTTTGATTAAGAACAATATAACAGGGTGAACTTGTGAGATGTCGGAATTCACTCGCAATGTACCTCCGAAGAATGTTAGCGACGTGAATTCGCGCTCCCCGACTTCCCGTCAAGGAGAGATCGGAGTCAAGTGGCCCGCCTGCAGAACTTAAAAGTTCGTTATCCGTAAAGTTCGTCTTCTGCCGAGGTCGTCATCTTATATCGTCGTTTCGCGAGGGACCTCCGTCCCCCGGGTGAAATTGAATACAGTGGGATCTCTAAATAGAAGCTTAGATTTCTGAGTTTTGATTTCATTGAAGGTCTCACATACACGGGCTGAGATGCCTTGAACCACTTCACGTCTCCAAACGTCCGGCCATCTTGCTACGTCAACTCTCCGAGTCGAAATAAAAACCTAAAAACTCCCTGGGAGCCGGACGTCCCTCCTGCAGGTTGCACTTTCTGAATGATCGTTGTTGAGGTGCGTATGTTTGTAACTCTATCTCTTCCCAAGCGGCTGTTTCGGATCAAACATGTTTACAGCACAGATTGCATTCACCATGATTTCAATTGGTTATCCCATCGAAATCAGGGATGCGATGCTCAACTTATTTCCAAGAGTAGAAATTTTCGAGCCTGAATTCGGGAAGTCTCCCAGAAGTAGCTTGACTGTCAATCTGCTTCTCCCTCGGAGTCCTGGATGTCCCCCGACAAAAGTTTTGCCGAATCGAGCACGCTCCTCTGAGATTTAAAGAGAAGTTTGTCGCTAATTAGGAAATGAGAAATTCATGTTTGCCTCCTCAGGATGGAATTCGTTACTCAAATGAGCTCTGGAGGAGACGAATTCATTAGGGATTTGGCTGAATGAAGTCTCGGTGCAAAAAACTCCATCGCTTCGTTGCCGTGTACCTACACCTGACCCAAGATCACATCGAAGAATTTGCGCCTCATCAGACTCATTAAAGTCACGGGCTAAATCCGAAGATTAATCGCTCTTTAATCTCTTTCCTCTCTGATTCTCCGTCTCTCTCGATCTTTTCTTATCGCGAGTCGAATGTGTGGACTCTGTTGAATAGGAGGAGTATTTCTCAGGAATCTAATGTCCCATTGACAGCACCGTAATCAGCTCCCTGGCCACTCAATCCGATAAGTTCTGGATTCCTTTGGACAAAGTCTGGCACCTGTTTTGCCTTCCGCGCGTTGCTGAACCCTAGAGCTCATTGTCACAGTTTTCACCAATCAGGCTCTGGATTTCTCGTCTCTCCGTCTCGAGTCTCCGAATATTTTTGCATGAGTTCAGGTTTCTTTTCAAGTCGCCTCTGAATGATTGCATTCCCTTCACGACTACGATGGAAGATTGATTGTCTGCACTGATCGTTTACAACAGAATTCCTGAATCGGGCCGCTTCCAATGTCGAGTCAGGAACATTCGGGCAGACCACCATTCAAACAATCCTGTTTTTGGAACATCGAGTTGACACGTTTCCTGAAGTCATGAGGAGCATCATGGCATGGTCCCTTGCTCCCTTCCAGCTGACGTGATCAGTTGCGTCTCCGGAAAGGGCCACAGCTCCCTCAAGGCGTCGCAGGTCGCAGGCCTGTGCTTTGGAACTTAAAGTTACTCATTCACATATTCCTTGTTGTGGGCTATATTCTCGGTTTCTCATTCTTCGAGAGGGGGCACTATGGGGGATTCGCTCTGAAAACTGGACTTAAATATTCTGCCATTAGAAGAGCTGAAACACAAACTCCTCACAATTCTACGAGTGAATTCAGGAATCTCGTACGAGTTGGAATCCCGCCGAAAGCTCCTCCACTTTTTTCTCGCGGAATAGTTCAGATACTAGATTCGTACCGACTGATAGCTGAGAGTGAGGGCTACAACTTTACAATGAACCGCGACGGGGGTTTCGCAACTCTGAAAAGTTCTGACGTGAAAACCGAATTCCCATTAACTCAATCCCCTCTTAAACGAGTTTGATAATCCAAGAAAGACATCAGGCTGAAGCTTCTGGAGGCTCTTCCTCTCATTCCTGGAGGAAATATCGAGGGGTTTCGGGCACCATCCGACCTCTGTTTCGTCGAATCTGAGCCTAGTTGTTGAAACAAGGATCGAAAAAATCGAAAACTCGTAAAATGAGGAGGAGTTTGTGTTCCAGCTCTTCTAATGGCCGAATATTTTAGTCCAGTTTTCTGAGCGAATCTCCCACAGTGGGGCGGTGCAATTCATTCAGTGGTGAAGTCTAAACGAAACCACGCCATTCGATTACGCTCTTCAAAGATGCGCTCTTCGAAGTTGCGCTGTTCAAAGATGCGCTCTATTGAGTTTGCGCTCTAATTATTTAGCACCCTCTACGCGAGCATCACCGCGGCTCTGTGTCGTTGGTCGGTATCAGGAACTTGGAGGCGGTGGTTGGAGCGAAAGACTACATGGGTATGCAAAAAATGTCTTCGCGTGGACTTCTTTCGAAGTTCTACGGAAATCGGTCATTCATAGATCGAATGGTAGGTTTTCCCTCGAGCGAAAACCGTTAGGCTGAATCCAGATATTGATGAGAGTCTCCAATAGAGACTAACTAATCGGTTGAATTGCTGATGATGAGTAAGGCGACGACTTGGAGTATCGTTGTTGCTATCATATTTGACTGAAACGATGGTTCGTTAAAAAGTAAATACTCTGGATAAGCGTGACATTTCGAATTTGCCGTCGGAACATGATTTGAGTCGTTCAACGCCCCGCCCCTACAGAGTTCATTACAAACGTGCATGAAAAAGAGAATCGAGAACGTTGATCAAGGTTTTCCGGAGAGGATAAGTCAATCCAGGCTTCCACAAATCGTTGTAGCGCCATCACACCGCTGCATCTCTCGCGAATCTGCATGGTTACAAGAGGAAGAGCGGAAAACCGAAGATTTTCATTGAAAGCACTCTGAATGACTGCGACGGTTCCCCTAAAGCACCGCGAATCATCATTTCCGTCTGGGCGCCCATTTTTTTGGGCGCGCTTTTCGCGTGACACGTGAATTCGAGACAGGGGCATAGTTTGACGAGTTTCATCGAACCGATGATGACAGTGGCTTAACGAGCCATTATGGTGCCCGAGAGTATTCAGCGACCGCACGTGCTCCGAGTTGCTTCGCAACTTCTGAGATACTCTCGAGAAAGCCAAATCCCAAGCATCCGTGAGCCTGAAAAACGACGATGGTCGTTGGCCATCGGAGAATGATCAGCTCAAAAGCTTCGCTGGGACTATGTTATGAAATGAATCTCGGGACTGCACCAGATGGGGAATATTTAGGTTGGAAGAAGTGATTTCGTGAGCGTGGTTCTCGCCCAGAAAACTTTTGCGTTTTTACCTGGAAACACTGTGTGCACTGCGAGTCCTTCCGAATTTTTTTGAACCATCGCCACACCCAGCTTGCGTTTCTGCTGTTTCTCTTGATTCCGCTCATGCTCCCTTGATGTGGAACTCCACAATCTACAGCTCACGTTAGCCGGAACAGCAGTTGTAAACCGAGCCACTGTCACATTGATCATTCGAAAAGCTCAAAGTTTTGTTTCTGTGCATCACCACGTGCGCAACATTGCAGCCATGCACTCATCTGCCAAACTTTTGGACGTATGTATCTGCTCAACGTGCACGTGTGTCAACGTTCACGACATGAGATACGCGTTGGGTTCGAATCTCCGAAAGAGTTTTGAGCTCTCATCAATGGGGAGGGCTCGAATAAGTAATCTGCGTGCGTTTTTTTGCGGTTAACCGCGATCGAAAACCGCAAAAACCATGCGGGTAGAAACCGCTGCGAGGCCTAGCTACCATGCGATGCTTCCGTCTGAACGTAAGGTGGAATATACAGTGCGGCAGCCGAGAGAATTTCATCTGTCAAATCCATCATTGCACTACCACCGTCAATCACAGCGTGGAGTTATGCGCATCGGAGAATCCTGATATTAGATGTTAACAAAATGTTCCATGAAATTTTGACATTGATTTCAGATGAAATTCGGTGAACATGGAACTCAGGCAGCCCCGGTTGGAATCTTCCCGGATTTTGTATGCAGACCGAGCATAATCAGGGCCGGCCTTAGGGGGGGGCAACCCGGGCGATCGCCCTGGGCGCAAGGGCTCTGGGGGCGCTTTAGCTTCGCACGTTTGACTCACAGACTCGAACTTCTGACACACGGAGGAATTTCTCTCCGAAGTCTTGTCCAGAAGACTTCGCTCAGCCGGTTTGAGAAAAGCTCTTCTCCCGGTACTAGATGCTTGCCGAGGACAAATGTCTGAACAAGGTGGCATCCATGGGAACCATCTTCAGAGAGCCGGCACTGGTCGCGATTTGAAACAGCGATGATGCCGTCCGGATGCATTTTCGGCCTCTGGTACCAGACGCCCTTCTGGTACCGGACGCGATAGCGTCAGACCACTAAGCTATCACCACTGCTCAGACTCGAACATTGAATTCTGACTCCTAAGTGGCTAGTGGAGAGCATCGCGAAGCGCACGATGAGCCGACTCAGGCCCGCAAACATGCTCGTCCTGTTCATCCGTTCCAAATGATATTTACATACAAAATTGATGGAAGCGTCAAGATCAAAAGACTGTCACGGAAACCTCTCACTGAGAAAAACTGCCCATCCATCTGATCTATGTAGAAAAAGGTTTATTTCTTAAGGATTTGATATTACGACGAGCTCTCGTGGAACCTCGAGTACCCTGACGACATTTCTTGTTCTTCGAGCTATAACGCGATCGACGGTGCTTGGGTGAGGAAAGAACTATGGGCGTATTGGGAAGAACTCCTCCTCCTTGATGAGCGACAGACTCTTGGACTCTTTTACTAGGAAATTCCAACTCTCCTCCTCAAGATGGAGCGCTCCAGAATTCTCGCCCGGGGCGTCATCCGCTCAAGGGCCGGCCCTGAGCATAATATTGGAATAAAGAGTCGACAGAAGCTCGTGCGAAAATGAAAAAAAGTCCCCTGCTCCTAACCACTCATATAGGTAGAACTCCCACCGGCTCGGACTTCACGGAATCAGTTATGAGGAGAAAAAGTCTGGGAGACCTCGAGATTATGGATTTGAAAATTATCAGACGGTGTACCAAAGTCGGGTTTTTGCTCAAATAATCTGAAATGGAGTTCGAGGGAAGTCCGGGAAGTTCGGAAACAATCATCGGTGCTTGAAGAGTCCGATTTAATGGGTACCATGGAGAATCGGCTGGAGCCAAGACTGCATGGGCACTGGGATGCCAAGCTAAGCAATTGATTATTTGATCATTTAATGAGTTATAACAATATAACAGCTGGAAGATTGTGCCACGGATGTCCATCGTCGAGCTGGAGTTTGAACTAGAAGAAAACGCCATCTCCGTACGTCAGGGATATTGCTTTTTGGCGTCTCCCTTCGTGACCCATCAGACAGATTGCCGAGTCAAATTTTGTTTCAGCGGAGTGCTCCCCAGTGCAGAAGCATTCTATCGATCGAAACACCATCCTCCGCCGCATTTGTAAGGTGCTTTGTAGGGTACAAGTGAACGAGCATACGTCATGCCAACCCGATCAAGCCGCGAGAGACCGGTGGCCTACCGGATCCGGGACAGCAATCTGACGTCGAGCAGGACTGCGACTCGCTCTTGTTCATGTACAGTTCCACACAGGGTTCCGAGAACGATTCCGCCGCGGTCGAGCCGCGACTTTCGCCACGAACAGGCGGAACTACGCAAACTCGTACAAGAACCCGGCCAAGAATAGACGAGCATTGGACGACGCTCAGGAGGTCTAGCCGTCCACACCAGGGAGTGAAACCTCGCACTGGGATTCGGAGACGACTGACGGCAAGTTCGTCGCCCCAGCAGCAAGAACTTGAGGGGAGGTGTCGGGCACTGGCGGACCGTAGGGGGGGGGGCGGGAGGAGCGGTCCGCCCCGGGCGGCGCTTCCGAGGGGGCGGCATTTTGGTGATCTCCGTCTTGGTATACATAGAGGCTCGTTTTTTTTTTCGGTCTTGACTTCGGGTCGAAGACGCTTCCATGGGCGGTATTTCCCGGAATTTCCGAGGTCCGCCCCGGGCGGACCGGTTGGTAGATTCGAAATGCGTTGCTTTCACCATCATGCGCTTGTCATTGTGCTTATTTTTGAATAACACATCAATGCCGTTACCAACATCCATTATTTGTTGTCAATAGATTTATCGAGATTCTACATCACCAAATGTAGGTACGCCGGAAATATCAAGTTTGAGAGCCGAAAGAAGCCAACTGACGGGAGCTGCATCTTTGCAGACTTCACGTTTGATTCCTGTACTCGTGCTTTGCTGAAAGAAATCACTTGATCGAGGAAGCCTGCGAGATTCACGGGAATCGTTGGATTGATATTGACATCAGCATCAAACGTCGAACACGTTCTTCTCGACTTCATGTTGACCTTCATCGAGCGCCATGAGCGCGGAAAGATCTCGGGGTCAACGATCTACGCGTAGCAAAGCTTAGTTACAGAGATCCCGAATTCTCGATGTCAGGTGATTCAAAGAGTTTCAAGATTAACTCCGATCATTATCGTTTTCCAAAGCGAAAACGGACATCATCAACGGGGCATATAAAAAAGGTCGTTATATAAAAATTGTTTATGGCAAGGGCGGACTTTTCTAGACCACGACATGGATTTCGAGGGCGGTTTCAGTTCGCCGTGTAGAATAAGCCGAGATGGTTGCATCAGAAGTTTTGCGGATTGTTTCGATAGTGGTTTTTGCTCTTTGTGGACTCTTCGTTTTCGCGCTACTCTACCGAATGACGCTGCGTAGTTCCAAGAGGACTTCAAGATGGAGAACATTCATCATCAGACCCGCCACTCAAGGTCTACCTGTGCCTCAACAATCCAGGAAGCCCTTCGCACCGATCCGAACAATCTCTTCCGACATGTCGTGCGTACCGCAGGATGCTCAAGTCAAGGCGCCCTGGAAGTAGAGAAGCTCCATGCAGAATGATCTCCCCGTAATTTTCGAACCGATCGATTCGAAAGACCCCAAGTTAATCCCAAGACGCCACCATCGACGTCCTCCGTGCCGAATTCAGTCAGTCGACGACAATCTCGTACAGCCGACCGTTCCGTCATAGGATCGCATCGAGATCATTGAGGGTTTGAGGTCGAAAATAGTCATCGCGGAATCTCGTGACCACCTTGGGAGAATTCTGTTATTGAATTCGAGAGTTCAATAAATCCCGCCAGAGCGAGCAGCACAAAGCAGTGGCAAAGAGTGAAAGTCTGGCAGTCGTCGCTTCGACCATCTGCAAAAAAGTGATATCAACAACATTGTCGCTCCCTCCGGCGCGCTGAGACCCTTTTCCAGCCGCCGCCGAGGTCTAGTGCCGCTCCGCATCACTGGTTGTTTGATTCTAAGATGGTCTGTTTGATCGATAAAGATAGGGACTCCGTGAGCAATAGCTATATCGTTCAAACTGAATGCTTAATCACCGTCAAAGGTTTTTGGGAATGAAAATTGTGCTGAATTCGACGTTCGAAATCATGCAGTTCTTCCAGCGGTCCGTAAATTCCTGCGAAAACCGAGCGCGGCAACGGCACTTCTCATTCACAGAAGAGAGCTACTATGATTGCCGGAGCCAGCTGTGATCATTCACAATCCAGTTGGTTCACGACAGACTCTTCCAGGACTTCAAATTGTCTCGCCTATCCGGTATCATCATGGGGGCATACATGGCCAGAACCAGTTTATTGATGTTTGAGGAGTGCAAACTTGATTACAGATTGGAATGTGGATATCTAGCGACATTTCGAAATTATACCGCGTATGGCCATAATGGGAGAGATCTCCCTTTTGAGCTCGAGAAAAATTCCAAAACACTGCGGAACTTTCTCATCCCTAATTATTGAGGGATGTCGTCGGTTTGCATGAACGCGGTAATCTGTATCTGTCTAGGATCTCCAGAAGTGCATATTCAGCATTTTGATTCACTAAGGCCCATATGCGGAATTCCATGAATGAATCGACATGGCAGATCTGCTTGTCGATGCAGAAATCATAGGCCAGAGCGAACCTGGAAGCGTAAGAGAAATCAAGCTACCCGTGTAAGAATATGGAATCACAGAAACTAAGTTCACCCAGAGACTTTTGGAAAGGAAAAGCTCTGCGCTGACGAGAAAAGCCGGGAGGTGACTCACTCGCACTCGAATTGTCTTTCAAACGCACGTTGATTGCGGGGTAGAGTGAAGAATTTGCAATCTTGGTCAATATCTGAGAGGAACACAATGCTGCTCACCGTGGCGACAAGAGCATCTGTACAGCGATTGATCTTTTTTCTGCATTCCCTGGCGAGCCACCACGGAATGGCCAATATCTTCGTATCAGAATAATTATGGTCCTTCTCGATCGAATAGAAGTGAGGATCTTCTACGCACGCGGTTGGCACCAGTAGGAAATCACGTTGTTCCTCTGCTGATCTCAGTTTTTCCTTGCAGTCCTCGAGCTCAGGCATGGTTGCGGTATCGGGATTGGAAGTGATAGCCAATTTTATCTGGTATGATGAAGGAATCCGTATGCGTTTTGTTAGTTCATTGAATTCTGCTCTGAGGGCAGAACCCCCCCACTCGTTTTCGAACAACTCAAATGTGAAGAGCCATGCTGCTTTGGGTCTGCGTGGTCCAACATTGCAAACACAGTTGATGGCTTCTTTCAAGCTCATCATATCAAGAATGTCTTCCATGACGGGCACCATAGAAACGTTGATACATCCATTCACAAGAGAAAATACTTCATCGTTGCAGCTTTTTTTGCCCGCCCTACAGGACGCGATGTTCCCGAGAGCCAGTGGATACAGAACTTTTTTAGCTTCATGAAGACTTTCGTGGGCGTCCAACACGCCGAGCAGAATCTCCTCGTTAACAAGCAAATCGAACGCCGACCACTTTGTGTGATTCTTCATCTTCTTCTCGTCGAGTTTGCTGGTGTAGTCAGCCAACATTTCCTCCACAAGGTTCGTGAAAAGTTTTGTGCATTTCCCTGGAATCGACAGCATGGATTTTGAATGCGAGCGGAAAATTTGAGAATTGAAGAGCCCAGTTCCAAAATGTCACATGCCTGCTCTTTCGGTTTTCAAGAAAACTGCGAAAAGCTGAAGGAGAGAATCTACTCGATGGATTTCCTTCATAATCCACCCCGAGTGAAGGCTTCTGAAGATCTCTCGGTAATAGGGAGAGATACACAGGATTCTGCAGAATGAGAAAACCCAGAGATGAGTCGTCTTGGAACTGTGTTCTTCAATTGAGAAATGGGCGTGAGAAGGGAATCATTTCGGAGATTCACGAGATTTACCCTAGGTACGAAAGAGAGACGAAAGAATCACAATCGGGTCGGGAATAAACTCGACTTACGTTTTTCTATGCAGAACTTGACGTCGCCTATCGTTTTCATGACCTCGTAGTCCCCCGAGCAATTCTCCATTGAGTTTGTGGAGAGTCGCCAGTCTCCAATTGAGGATTCTGGAACCAATGAAGAGGAATTTTCGAAAAGCACGGTTGGAAGATAAGGAATCGTAACTACTTTGAGTCAATTTATTTTCTAAAAGAAGTTTCATGGCTGTTCAGAGAGCCTTGACGAATTTTTCGATCACTTTTGTAGTTCTTGTTGCACTAACTTTTGTGAGTTACTTTGGGTTTGAACAAGTTATATAGCGTCGGAATGAGGAGTGCAAGAAGGGCAGCAACGGTTACGGCGACAACGAGGATGATGACCTTGTAAGCGTTCCGTCTGTGCGTCTTCTCGAAATTCACGAGATTGAATCCACTCTCAGACAAAGCTCCGCCAGCAGCTGAAAGAGAAGCTTCATGAGATCGATATGATTCATATGATTCAGATATGTACTGATGAAAACGTGCGACACGTATTTTGAATTTGTTGCGAAAAAACGAAAAATAAAAAAATAAAAAAAGCATTGCAGATGCTGTCGACTCTTCATCATCTTCTCAATGAATAGTCTACGTTCTGGAGACTCGACGTCGCAATTCCATTTATTTGTCTTTCGAGATTGTGGGTGCACTCCGACATCGCATCCCTGGGTCTCAAAATCGAACCTATTCTCGTATCTGGCTACGCAACACAAATCGACTGAGACACAAGACCGCGTGGCCGACCAGCAGAAGTACTTCACTTCCGGAGAGATGATCGTATGAATGAATTAAACGATCAGTCTCGTGCCGAATTGTCGGAGGAAAGATCGGCGTCGAGTGGTTTCAACTATGTAAGGGGAATTTCTCAAACTGCTCAAGGAGTGCCCGTATTCTTCGCCACCGCTGTCGATCGGCTGGACCTTCCCGCTTTCAAGTGATGAGTACTGATTTGATTGTTGGAAACATTCTCACTTACTGGTAGTGGACGATGTCCTTGACCTGGATCTTGACTCCTGCCAATTATCGTCGAAAGTCATCGACGAGATTCACCACTGCGTTGTCGCCTCATAGATGCTGCTTTACAATCGCATGCATCTGCTGTCGATTGATTCGTCTCATTGAAGCATAAGTTTACGACAGTGAGCCTGCATTTTGGACTTGAATGTCAATTTATTGGCTGCCTGCGGACAGCACCGAGAGTAGTGACATTTCCCAGTGTCCCTATGTCTTGAAATTTTCAACCAAATCTCGGAATTAACCCCGGAATCGGGTATAGGTATCGCAATCGATGGCAATCGATGGTCGTGTTCGTCACCGATCTATGAATCTTTCCAACGCCATCGATAAATCTTTGGATAGATTGCAGAAGAACGGTCAATTTGAACGGACTCGTTTTAAACTACACATTTATTTTGTCTGAAAACGATCACAATTGTAGAGGTCGATGACCTCCATGAATGACCATTTGGCTTCATCCTTCGGAACCCCTCGCTTTTGTATCTATTTGGAAATTTCCTGACGACGGATATCTTCCAACGGTTGCCGGCTGGGAATAATCTCAATCCGAGACGTCTTCTCGATACTTCTCGGAAAAATATAGCTGGGTGCAAAGGCCCCATGAGCGAAATTCTTAACCTCGATGACTCCCACGGAAGACTCATCGGGATCTTCCCTGTTACCTCGTACCTTGAACCTTCTTGAATGCGGTTAGTACGCCGATCAACTTGGAGGACGCCCAGGCTTCATGCCTGTCCCATCAGAAGACGCCAAGTGAACGCCGCACGTTGAGCCCAGCGCGGTGAGAAATTTTCCGTGTGGTTCCAAGTGCCGAAACAAAGTCAGTCTTTGATTGGGCCCGATATCTCCTTTTCAAAACTCGATTTTTTCGTTCTCCTTCGGGACCTTCAACATGAGGAGGAGAGGCATGGGGGCCACTTCCCCCGAGCGCGGCCTCTGCGGGCGCAGAATCGGGATTGGGTTTCGTATCAGCTTCGAGAATGCCGTATATTGTTCGAACGTCGCCAAGGGAGCGGAAGATTCCAGATTCCAGCGAATAGGAGATCATTTTCAGGTGACTGTTTGTGATTTCATGACCAATGGGATGGGTTGACGCTGCGATTCGCGAGATTATGGGTCTCCTTATATCGATTATCTTCCATGTCCCAATCTTCTGTCACATTCGAGAAAGCGAAGAGAAGTCGATCGTAATTGCTGCACTTGTTCTCAGATCAGTGATAGAGAGGAAGAGACTGGAGCTCAATAATGTACAGGGGAGCACATTCTGCGTTCGGCGACCTCAAAATAGTCTTTTGAGGACCCCGTACTTCCACCACAGATACCCCGACACTTCGACATCCGGCATTCGTTTCGGTACCGGAGATTCAAGTCCTTTCACAGTTATTCTCAACCGGGGATCAGCTGGACCCCCAGTGATCCGCGACGGATTTTTTGGGGTCCCCGGGAAATCCTCCGGGAACCAGGAATTGCTCAGGTGTTACTGTTGGAATATTGTGTTCCCGAAAGCCCACTCGAATCTCGCGCTCATGTGGCTCAACGAGGCGTTCGTCAGAATCTGTTCAGGTTTTAACTTACATTTACAGGACACATTTCGCATCCTTGTGCTCGATGAAGTCTGCCTTAAGTGAAGTTTGTAATCATAAAACGGTATCACTTGTCATCCAATCGGTTCAGCGTCGTCCTTAATATTCTGATAATAGATTTACGGACGATTGAACATGTCAAAACAACTCAGAATGATCCCATTAACCAAAGTTCCCTCATAAAAACCGACTCGGTTCCATTGGAAATGATCAGGGTATCCTATTTTTGATCCGACAAGGCGGGGTCATGCGATTATCTGATGCACCGATCAGGCAGAGTCCACGATATCAGTAAATACAATGAATCCATCAAGTCGTCCAATTGATATCAGTGACTTGGAGTTGAGCCCATCTGATCTTGTCTTGTTTTTCATAATTAGTGCTAGGGTTAGGGGATCAACGAGGGAAAAAATATTGAGAACCACAGCTATATCAAGTTCGGTTTTCATCCAGTTGAGGGAGACTATTAGTTGACTCTCGTTTCTCATATTGATTCCAATCACCTGCGTGTTCCTAGTCGTAGGGAGTGAGGTTGACAAGATCGGAATTCGGCGAAGAAAGGCGTTTATTCTAGTTTTGGAGCTTCCGTATTCCGACGGCAGCCCTGGGAATAAATATACATATGTACGGAGAATGTCATAGGAGACCTTGACGTTTGAGATCTTCAAATGTTTTCTTGTTGACAACGTTGCCAGCAGTGTCTTCGAACTCCTCCTCGGTTTTTGCATGGAACCGTTGTTTCGATTTCTCATCTTGAAGTTTCTGCCAGAGGTTCATGGCGTCTTCGATATTTGTGACATTGGCGAAATGCGCCGTGTTGGGAATGCCCAAACAACGCATTCCGTGGGCGTGTCTCCATTCAGCGAAATGTCTCTGATAGGCTTTGGGTCCTTTGTAGACATAGTTCCCACAGATTTCGCACGTGTAACTGACGTTCAGACCATGGAGTTTGTAAAGCCAGTATGGTATCGGCTTCCCATCCCATCCAAGCGGAAGGTTCTTAGGGTTGTAGATCACGTCTTCCTGATCGTCGTCATCCGAGACTTCATCCGCACTTTCGTCATCACTGTCTTGTCGTTCACCGGCTGTCCGAGCCTGACGTCTCTGAACGTTCTCCTTCGACGCCGCCCTTTGCTCAGACAACTGTTCCGCCAACCAATACACGTGCGCTTCCATGAGGGCGACCTCTCGGTTTTTGATCGACGAGCCGTCCTTCGATTTCTTCTTGACTTGAAGCGTCGGATCAATCTCCTCCATGCTCTTGCCTTTTGTCACGAAAAGTCTCTGAGCACGTTCCTCAAGAGTTCCTCCGCATTTGAGACCGAGAGCAAGCAGAGCACTTTTCAACCTGTCCAGCCCTAAAGAAGCGAGTTCTTCAGCGCTGGAGAAAGCACTCAAGTCTAGATGAGCTCCAGTGTGAGCCAGAGCTCCTTCGCTTTCCTTTGGCCATCCCGGGAACTGCCCTGCGGACCATTGTTTGTCGAAGTCGCTCTCGATTTTTGTTGAAGCCTTCTCGAGATTCGTCAGCGGTTTGATTCTCAACTGGTAATCTTCCAAGTAGTGATACAGAGTTTCGAGGTACTTTCGGTACTCTGAGTTCTTCCGTTCTTTCGGGATCTCGAACAAGCGGTCAAAAGTGCTGAGGTACGTGATGTAGTCTATTCTGTCGATTCCTTTGAGATTGACGAACTTCTCATAGCAGACGTGCAAGTCTAGGTACTTCCCATATCCTTCCTCATCAGTGAACTCCACAAGGTTCTCGTCGAGCCCAGCTTCCCTAGCTTCATCCATCTGCGTGAACTCCACCGACATTGGGATGTGAATCTCGTCGGAGTTGTTTTTGTAAAAATCTTTGAGCGCTCGGAGCCGATTGTAGAACTCGATCATCTCGTTCGGTCCTGACAAAGTCCGAATTTCTTCTCTGCGGGTACCATCTTCATCATCATAGAGATCCTTCAGCTTTTGCGAAACCTGGAATCGTAGAATCGATCATTTTAGCGGCAATGGATCGACTTCATGCCCAGGTGGGTTCCGACCCTTCGAAGAGATGATAGCTGCCGCCCAATTTCCATGAATGGATAAATGAGCTTGTCATTCACTTACGTCCAGATAGCGGTCCAGAAGACCGCGAACCCTGTGATCGGAGTTGATTTGTTCTCTCAGGGTGTTTTTCTTATGCAGAATCTCTTTGACCTGTGCGTCAACGAGTCGCTCCCGTTCCTCATGGTGCGAGCGTTGCCGCTCGAGGACCGTGTCCATCACAGTTGCGGAACAACCCTTATAGATACGATTTCTTTGCGGCACTCAAGCACCTGCACCGGTGTCGCCAACCCTTCTTTCCGTTCACATGGTGTTTCGGTCTCACTGTTTACAAACATTCATCTGGAGAGAGGGAAGGACGGAACGCGAGAGCTCGGGAGGTGGCACTTCCACAACATCATACCACAGGCCGCCAGTTTCGGATCGAAAATGCGCATCTCGATGTCGGGCATCGAATATCAAGACTGCATTTTTTCCAAACTTTGCGATGTCACCGCCATCATGATCGGACACTGACTGAGGTTGCCACTCGAATCGCTATGAAGCGTCGTCTGCTAGACCGGGCTCTTTTGAAAAGCCACTTCAGCCGAAAATGGCGCGTCGGCAGCGAACAGCTGACTTCGGATGATCGGATTCGGACCCGAAAACTGCCTGACACCAAGACCCGGTGTGAGAAGCGCTCAGTGCCATTCTCTGCGACGGGGCTCCACATGACTAAACGGTGACGATAGTGAATCAGATGTTTTAGGAGCATTCCGACTATAGTGTTCGCAGAGAGTGAGTCGACCACAGTTTACACTTTAAAAATGACGGAAGCTAAACATGCTGAGAATAGAAAACTTTTGGACGCACTGCTAGAGAAGACACCGCTTCTAAAATATCAACAGGAAGCATTGAAAGATATCGTGGACAAGGATGCTCTCCTCATCACTGCACGGTAAGAATAGCGCATTTGACTTCCTGACCCGCACACATGCACCATTAGGAGAGTGTGGCAGAACATGAGCATGGCTGTTCTTGAGAAAATCTCTGATTTTTTTCAGGGGGCTTGGACTTCACTCGATTCTACATGCCTTGATAAGAGTCTATCATGCGCCGGAGAACTTGGTCATTGTTCTGGGCACTGAACCCGAACAAGAGGTGGAATTGATTATCCCTCGAGAACCGACGTAAAAATTCATTCATTGCCGTCCTCTACCAGAATCTGTTGCGAGTTAGAGAATGAGAGAGTTTTCATTTCATCCTTCAGGTGTACATAAAGGCTCGATTGGAGAAAGCGGGTATGAAGAACATGCCAAAGTGGATTACATCCGACGCCTTTGACACAAATGCCCGCACGAAGCTGTACAAAGAAGGCGAGTAGTACTGGCTCTTCGCTGCCTTCCCCACTCTACTACCATCAGGTCCCTCGGCGCCCGGTCTTCAACGATCAGTGGACTCCTTGACGTCGATTCATTGTTATAGAATTCCTTTCCCCTTTCAGGTGGCGTACTTTTCGTCACCTCGAGAATTTTAATCGGAGACCTCTTGAACGAAAGAATGCCTATCGAGCACGTGACAGGTTTTATCGTAAATAATGCCGAAACGTGAGTTCTATTCAAATCTACACCGAACATCTGCCGAGGCGTTCTATTTTACATGTATGTAGGAATCTGATAAACTTCCTTTCCTCTCGCATCAGAGTTCAGAACTCACAGCAGGATCTCTTCATCCTACGGCTCTATCGCGATAAGAATCGAACGGGTTTCGTCAAAGCTCTGTCTTCTAAGGCAGTCGCTTTTACTCAGGAGTTCATGCAAATCACTCGAGTTATGTCGCGCCTTTACGTCAAACACCTTATCCTATATCCGAGGTAATGCGGAACGGGAGATTTCTGAATTTGCAGCTGGACGTCGACTTCACAGATTACAGATTAGGTATGTCTTCGGAAAATATGGGAGCGTTAAGTGCTGCTGCTTCTTCTCTACAGATTTCATGAGTTGGTGAAGGAGAGTTTGGACAACCCAATGGAAGTATACCAAACCTCTGTTCCGCTCACAGATTCTATGGACCAAATCCAGTCCGCTCTTCTGGAGCTCATTGATATCAGTATTCGTGATATCAAAAAGCTGAATCAGTCGGTAGGTTCAGAAGGAACGGATGCCAAGCTCAAGAGGAATGACGTCAATCGAAGGACATCGAACGCTGCCAGGAGAACTGACGTTCTTTGAAAATTCAATTCCTCCTCCGCATTAGTTTCTTTCATGTACTTATACTTGCAGCTTAACATCGATGAGTTCACGACGGCGAATGTCATGGGAAAGTCGTTCTACGCCACAATGAAAACTTGCATCGATCCCCAGTGGCATCTCCTCTCGGGGAGAACCCGACGGAGCATCGGTGACTTGAAGAACCTGAAGAAGCTGATGGAGTGAGTCGAATCCCTGCGAGGATTTTTTTCCCCCCGAACATCTGAGACTTTCGTCCTAAACTACAGCTGCGATTCTCCCCCTTTTCAGCGGCCTGACGAAGTACGATTCCGTGACATTCTTCCACTTGGTTAAATCGGTGTGGCACGCGAAGCAAGGATGTCACCAGACCGCAGATTGGACTTTGATGGATTCCGGCGAGAGCCTGTACCTGGCAGCCGAGAAGAGGGTGTTTTCGAGGGACGAGGGCAGGAGAGATGGGGTCAAGGTGGGACATTCATCCGCCTGACGGCTCAGCGTTGATTCCTCCTGAAGAAAAATTCAACCTCGAAGCTTTCACTAATTTCGAAATCTTCGGCAGAAATTCAAACCTGAGGTTCAGCCAAAGTGGATATCTCTTATCGACGTTTTGAAGGAATGCGATTCAAGCGGCAATATTGTCATAGTGGTCGAAGAAGAGAGAACCCGTCGTCAGCTGGAGGAGGTGAGTCCCACTGAAGCATGAGTCAACCAAGCTATGTGGTAGTCGATGTGCAACAGTCTGCCCTCGTATCACGGAGGTGATTCTCCGATGTTTTCGTTTCGGAATTTCAGTTTCTTTGCGTCGGATCGTACCGAGTACTTCGTTCGGCGTACCAGAAATTGCTCGCAGACACTGAAGAGAACGTTGTATTTCCTCGAGAGAACAATGACGGAAACGCAAACAGTGGAACCGATGACAGCGACGACGATGCCTATAACGCCCACCTGGAACTGCAAAACACAGACGGGTATGGATTAAACTCTCGACGAGGCTTGAATTCATCGTTCTCATCTCGGAGCGTTGGAATAAATATTGTACCTTGAGTAATCTATCCATAAATCCCTTTTTCCTCCCTTCTCAAAGGAGTAAACCGTCGTACACCATCATCTCCATCACAACTTCGAATCCTTTCGAGTTCGAGGAGCTACTTCTGCAACAACGACCCCTCAGCGTTGTTCTTTTCGATCTCCACTTGAGTTCAGTTCGAACTTTGGAGATATACAACAATTTGAGCACTCAGAGCGGGGTAAGTTCGACGGAGGGAAATCCCGGAATCAAGACGAACTTGTTCACTCTCAGAGCTTGACCGCATTTCCGCTTATTCTTTCTGTTATCTACTTCGCTGCATGGATTCTTCTGCCCCCGTCAAGTTTTGTTCCGCTCGTTGCAGGTGACGATGCACACAATCATGTACAAGGAATCGGTCGATGAGCAGCGCTACCTCACTTCTGTGGGGAAAGAGAAACAGGCTTTTGCGAATCTCATCCAAGAAAAAGCGGTAATCGAGTGTTTCTGACAGAAATCACGATCTGTATCTCACTTAATTGACCATCATCCATTCAAGCACCATCGAATTTATTCTTCTCCTCAGGCTATGGCTTCGAAGACAGATTGGGACGAAGAAATCAACGTCGCATGAGGCGAGAACAGGGTCGGTATTCCGCACAACTAATAATATATGCCGGAACTTGATGCAGCTTGTTCAAATGTAGTCTCTCCAAAAGAGAGTCTGCAGTTAAAAGCACTTTTGATCATTCCGGCGACTTCCACAGGTGATCGTGGACGTTCGGGAGTTCCGGAGTGATCTGCCTGCTCTTGTATACAGAAAAGGTATCGATCTGTGTCCGGGCACTCTGGAGGTAGGTCCCTTTCCTTGAGTTTTCTTTCACTCTCGCATCAAGACGATATGGAATGCTTCCTTTCTCTGGGGCTGGAAATATGTTCTCTGTTCCCGATTAAAATGCTGACAAAGTCGTGACAAGCACGATTTTTCTCACTGTGGTGTCTATGCTAATCTTCTTGTTCAGAACGGACTACGCTGACCACTTGGCGTTCTCATCGGTACGCTTCTAGGCACTAAATTTTCCAATCATCGTTGTTCTAGGTCGGTGATTACATCCTTACGCCTTCGATATGCGTAGAACGGAAAGCTCTACAAGATCTCATTGACTCATTGTGTTCAGGGAGATTGTACCGTCAGTCAGAGCGGATGAGTCTCCATTATGAGGTTCCGGTTGTCTTGATAGAGTTCAGCAGTTTGGAGGCGTTCACGTTCAAGGTATGTACTCCGCTCGGGCTTCTTGGTTTAACACACAATCTTTTTCGAGTGACTCTGATCGGCTTTCGATTCAAGTACTCGACCATTCTCTAGTTCGGAGCATTTGGAGACTTCTGTTGAGATTCGCTCTTGACTCGATTCGGATGGAATTTCGGTTTCGGGGCTCCTCTCAGATCTGAGCGATTTCCTATCGAAGATGTGGCCTTTTAAAATAAACGATGTTTTCAGAACAAGCTCCAATCCGAGATCATTTCAAAGAAAACCGTTCAGCGGCTAATCATGCTGACCCTGAGTTTCCCGAAGTTACGCCTCTTGTGGTCTCCCAGTCCACACGCGACGGCTGAACTCTTCGAATTGTTGAAGAAAGATCGACCGCAGCCATCCCTCGCGGAAGCTCTCAAGGTCACCGAGAGCGAGATCAAGAGGGATGACGGTCTCCTGGAAAAGTTCAACACCCGAACCACGGTGATTACGACTCACCTTCTGGCAGTCTTATGAACTCAGAGTTTGGTTAATCCGATTTCGATTTTCGTTCGAATTGCGGCTTTGACAATTCCAGCTTTAGTGGGAAAAAAGTCTTTCATTCCTTTCATCAAGCAAATGTTATCCTTTTTCAGAGATTCCTCGAAACCCTGCCTGGAGTCGGAGCACACTGCAAGTATAAGATCATGCGGCGTTTCAACAATCTCAAGGATCTCCTGACTGCCGACGAAGATGTTCTTCTGGACGTTTTAGAATCACGGGAGAATACGACTTTGTTCATGCAAACAGTTCAGATGCCTTTTGAGAGAAGAGGAAAGAAGAGACCTCTGGAATAAAACTGTGATTCACACTGCGATTGATATCAAGCTTGATCTTTTGAAGCATACCAGACGGCTTTCTGAACAGAAGTTTCATTCCGCACCGTGTTTGAAGAGAGGCTGAGTAGGGGTACTCGCCGAACATGTTGATCTTTCCTACCATTTGGGATGATGGCCCGGACGAAATTCAAATTTAGCGTCTTGTCCGATTACGAGCTCAGTGAGAGAAAAAATTGAGTTGACTTTCTGTCTCCTCCTTCGCCACGCATAAGAGACTTTATTCGCAATTAAAAACGCCCTTGATCAACGAACACAATCACGGGCGTCTAAATTCAAGATGCATCAGTGCGAGTCGATGAACTACTCCCGGAGCCTTCCTTTTTATATTGTAGGAATTTTCCGGATGAGATCTTGCTGCTTCTTCATCTTTGATTCCTCATATGGTTTGATTCCTCTTGCAGACTGAACTTCATCCAATCGAGCTAAAATTGTATTTAGCAGAGAGCTCAACGATTTCTCGATATCCAAACGGCCGATTCGGTCCCACCGCGTCTCGCCGAGCTTCATACTATCGTAGACTGAATCTTCCGTCTACGCAGTTTGCGTCAAAATTCGTTTCCACCGGAATTGATTTCGAATGAGCGATTCTATCTCATAGTGATTCACTCTTGACTGACCACTCATTGAAAAGTTTGAGTCAGTGGCCTGGATTTTCTCCCACAATCTACCCACTAGAGCAGTGGTTCCCAATTACCCAGTGGTCCCAGGCCAGCAAACCCTTTGAGGTTCTGGAAATTGGTAGGGACCTAGGAGAAGATGGCTTCCCTCTGCCAATATCCTACCGTCGGTCGCCGTGGAAGACGGATTCCATCAATGCAAGAAATGATTTGTGATTAGACCCGCCTGCTCACGTCCAGAAGGGAGTGCATCATCGAAGCGCCGTGGACACATGCCTCGATTGGAACAATGTATGCATACACTCCAATCAGCACAAGGCAGGCGCTTCTTTTATCCTCTCGGTGACGACCCGTAGAGCGAAGCTCTTGAGACAGAAAGCATCTGCACGGAGATCTCTGATTTATCATCGTAGAAGAAAGTGCCGGATTATCCCTCCGAATGTCTACTGGCCAGTGGCGGCGCCAGCCCATTTCATTTATGGAGCTAAATGACTTCACCATGGTCTCTACGATTTCCGAACTTCTTTCGCATGGCATGTCGATGATGTATCCATATGCCGTTAACTTTATGCTTCAGTCAGGTCCCCGTATGGAAGAATTCCAGTGTACCGGCCTACAGAAGAAGGTCTGATTGTGAGTTCTGAGTTACGGGGAGGTGGGGAGGTTATTATTACAGTCGAAAATCAATTCACTCAATGCATACGATCCGGGGCCGTGAGCAGTACCCGCGAGTCCGAATGAGTTCATAGCAATGTGGTCTCGTATGAGACAACCCTTATTCTTCTTAGAAACAAACAACCACGCAGGCGTCTCGCTGGAACGCTGGAAACAGAACACGCGAGGTCTATAAAATCAGAATGGATGTGGTGTGAAGCAATCAACGCAATCAGGAAGCAATCAGGAGTTCTCTTCATAGCGTTCCTGCCACAGTTTGGAAATCGAATCAAGGTGTTACTTCCCAAATACCAATCGTGAGTTCCCGTCATTCCCAAGATAGTCCAGCTTCTCTGCGGTCAGAGAACCCAAACTTAGTCTTTGGTTGTTCATTGGGCGATTGAAGAGCCGAGATTCATAGCGACATAACTCTGTTTTTCCATGTTTTTTCGAGAAAACCGCAAAATAACTATGGAGTCACCGCGGCATTACACCCGTAGGCAAAGGTCATAACTCTGTTAACATAAGAGCGATCTCGGAAAACTCTTTGTTGGTTAACTAACTGAGAATCACTGAAGCTCATGTCGCTTATTGATCATATCACCCTCAACTCATTTTCCGTTTTCTCAGGACTGGAAGAGATAAGAATTTTGGAGAAGATTCTTTGAAGTCCGGTTGTACGCATAGGTGCTGGCCGGCGCTCTACACAATATTTTGCAAAAAGCCGAAATCGAAAACTTTGGAGTTCTGCCATTTCAGATCTCGGCTCTTCGAGATCCAACTCCGCCGAGTACAGCTATTACAGTAACATTCGTCGAAACATTCGTACAAACTTTTTGAGGTATTTATTTTCAAACCAACAATTCTCCCGAATCTCGGCAGGTGATCCATGAAGGCATCAGATCTGCTTGAAAATCGATCCAGCCATCGGTTCAATTCAGGCTCTCTCGGGCCACTTGAGCTTTCGACGATGCGCCTTCTGCCAGCAGTGACGGAAAATCCGCAATTCATCAAAAATCAATGGCATGACTGCACCATCATTCACTCATGTGACCCGAGCTCCTGTCATGGTGTGCACTGTTCAACTTTGGGAGACTCCTGACGGCTGCAATCTTGTTTATAGGCCCTCGTTTTGGATCCAAAACGCGATGATTCGGCAAGATGTTTCCTCTGCAAATTACTGAGCCGTTAACCCTCTCCTAGCAGTAAGCTCCTTGCACATCCTCGATGGAATGACCGTCGCGTCAGTTAACGGTGTTATAGAATGAATATTTACTTTCTCTTGCTGAACATGACGTAATCATTGGATATCATTTTGACACGAGACCGAAGAGCTTCCAGGTTTGTCATGGCATCCTTTATCTCAGTCTGATACGCTTTCCGGGCCTCATCGAACTTATGGAAGGCTTCCGACTCCTGTGAAAATGAGTTGAATGTACATACTATGAGTGCATTTACATCGTAAGCGTACTTTGTGTGTTCGGGAACTCGATATTTACGGTATTACTGCGGCTAGCCATTCCATATTTGGGCAACTCGAAATCCTCACTTGGTCCAACCTCCATTCCAGGTCACGGACGTCAGATCTGAGATTGTCTCTGTCCTTCTCGAGTTGTCTCAAACACCTCATCAACTGAGCCTGAAAAACGCAGGAATTGGTAATGGTAATGGTAATTCTAGATCCGTCAGGTTCAGTCAGAATTCGTCAGGTACACGGAACTATCAAGCAATATGAAGAAGGCGGTCACTGGGATTAGTGGAGATAGGCTAGCAAATGACTTCACTACCAACAGGTTACTCGATATATGTGAGACATGGTAACTGCTCGAGGAAGTATTCCGACTTTCAACGTCGAATTGAATCACTTCTTGCTGAATGGCAGTAACTGGTCTTTCATTGAAACCTCCGAAGCTGTGTCAAGAGGAATTATGTTCGGACGAGGAACGTCCGTTCTTAGAAGCGTTTCATAAAAGAACCTCTCATAAACGAACATTGCCGGAAGAAAAGTTCCTTTCCTACGGGAGACGCGAGGACATATCCAGCTTCAGCGAGCATACAAGGAACGATAAATGTTGAGAACCGCTGGTTTATGATCATGAGTGCATCACCGCCCCGCGATTGTTCGACAGACTGACCTCCGAAAATGAATCAAGGTCGAGTTCTGTGGTGCCCAAAAACGGACGACCCTGCTGGCCTTCCACCTGCCCTCGGAGCCACTCTTTTTGCTGTTCCAGATGATGATTGAGTTCGACCTGTAATCGAATGCAAACTTGAGGTCCCGGAAGCGGGCGACCGGCCTCAACATATCCATGAAGGAACCCAATGAGTGAGGAATTAAATGTCTCGCGAGTTGAGGATTCCCAGGAGAACTCCGGAATCGCAGAAAGGGAACATAATATTGGGCGAAATCATCAAGCTGACCTGTGTTGTATATCGGAGTTGCCATTCGTTTCCGTCGGGATTCTCGCTTCTCTCTTCGAGTTGGCAAACCGTTTTCTCCAAGTCTTTTATGGATTGCTCGAGTACATGTCTGCGAGACAGACGACTCATGATGTTAGAGCTTAAGAGAGTTTGTATTGCTTTTCACACCACTCCGCTCTGGCCCGAGGTTGTTGGTCGCCCCGATCCAACCTCGCGCTCGACTTCGGCTACTGTGCCAAAGACTTCGTCCGCTTGAATTCATTCACAACCTCCGAAGGACGTGAGGAATTCATCCTCTGTAAATTCATCCACAGCCAATGGAAAGTCCCTCTCCATCATATTCGTTGGAGTCTCAACTGATTATTATTGGTTGAGAGGCGATCTGGTTTCACTCACTTGAAGCGCTGTTCGCGGTCGATTTCCTCCAAGAAACTTTGATGCGAGCTCATCGTTAGGAACATGGAGCTGCAGCTTGGGCTGTGGTCACGAGAGGTATGCTCGGATAAGCAGGCGAGTCCCCGAGCGCCCTGGACGTCATGGCAACGGCAAACTTCACAGGACATCGAATTCGACTGCGATTCTTGGAACAATTCTCGGAAAGAGACGTATTTCTGCTCTCTCGAGAAGGCCGAGTATCGATATGACTGCCCCCGATGGACTCGTTCGAGGGAAGTGAGTGTGGCGATCAATGAATCGTTTTCATATACTGTTTATGAATGCTTCTGTGGCCTCCGGGGTCAACACGGATGAGCTCTTCTTCGCCGCAACAATTCTGAGCACGTGAATTAGTCAGTTTGTCGATGCATCGGCATCCCGGACCACAAGGTCAACAAATGAGTCGCGGAAGGCCATCGGTTTCAAATATTTTCGAGTGACGATTCTTCTCTCAATGACCAAGCAGAAGCACCGGCTGCCGCGCGAACACTCAAACCATCATTACCCAACTGGTGATATTCCTGGAGAATCTGATTTGTTTGAGAAATTCCCTCCCGCTCGGTCATAGAATAGAAGTTTGAAAGTCCCGGGAGGTCACTTGGTTTCTCGGCATTGATTTCTTATTGCTCGTCCGTCCCATGTGGCGCGATCATGATTCTCGGATGGTGATAGATTTGCCAGAGAAACGCATCAATGAGACAGAAGACAGGTACTTGCACGCCATTCAGCCCGAGGTAGTTTTGATGATCCCGCGATTGAAACTATCGTCAAACCGATGAATCTCGGGAACTTCTTCGTTTCCTATGACAGCAGGTCTTGCACGGTTGCAATTTGAGAACCGTCTCGTCAGCAAATATTCCGCGCAATTATCCGGTTCCATAAGAATATCTTCCGCGATCATTCGGCTAGCTCATCTTGTGACCTCAGCAGCCAACTCCCCGACTTGCCTAATTGCCCGAGGCATGCACTGTTTCAAGAAACAGGCTCCGCGTTCAATCTGTGCTCGACTGCTCGCAAATCAAGTCAGACGGAAACGGCACCTTGGAGTGACGACGGAGCTGGAGTGTCGAAGTCGGAGTTTATTGACCGTGAAGAACTCATTGAGTTTGCTGCGTTCAAAAGATCCTCATAACTGCTGCGCCACTTTGTTACCACCGGTAACGTCACTGGCTACTTGAGACTCAGAACTAGGGCTATGCGTCTCATGCATAAAAAAAATTGAAATATGCATGCAGTATGCTCGGGGAAAAACTCACAGAATGCATAAGAATATGCTCGTATATTATGGCTGTATTTGAGCGAATCCTTCGCATTTTGATCGATTTATAGACTGCAAGCGTTGACGGCCTACATTTTCCACTGACGGCCTACATTTTCCGAGAGTAACGAGCCTGTGCCTCAGTCTCAGTACCGCTTTTTGCTGGGTTCTTCTCTCCGATGAACGCAAGCTCCGAGGGTTAGTCCGACAAGACTGACGAATGACTTCGTGTCATTTCTGCTCAAAACAGTCTTTCGGCTCAAAGTTGCTCGACCCAGAATGTATAACATAAATGCTCATCGAAAAACGAAGAGAATGCGAACGAAGAAGCTCGATGTTGTTCAAGAGGAAATCAAGGAATTCCTCGAATCTGTTAATTTCGATTTGCACCCCAAAGGATTCCCTCTATTCTTCAAGGTTCACACACAGTTATGCTCCACAACTTTCCATTTGCTTTCTTCTTTTCCCGATTCTAGCTGCAATTCTTTCGTCAAGAAGCATTCGTATCCAGTGTTAATTGACACAGCAGTAAGCGTCGTACATGCATTCGTATAAACGAGAGATACGTGCGAGAAAAATGCGTATACAGACAGAAGCTCGTGAAACAGGGGAGGGGGCGATCAGGCGTTGGCACCCCCTCCCCAAAAATTCTTCTTCTCATGTCAAATCCCTGAGTATCAAATCGCTCCTCCCCCCCCCCCCATACATGGGGTCGGCCCCCCATCGACGATTCTTGAATACGCCACTGCGGTGAATTTTCTCTAGAGCGTTTCCGGAGCTGCAGCTTACAGCACAGTGCCACACGGTGAGAGAACGATTCAACGAAGACCGTTCTCCGCTTGCATTCGAAACTCTATCGAAAATCCACGATGAGAAATATCCGAGAGAACGGACGTCGCGCCGTTCCCAGATAATTTCAACGAAATATCCGTTTCTCACACGTTATTGGAGCCCGCCTTCCTGTCTGATGCGTGTTGTGGTGCTGCAAGGGCGACGATAGAACTCTGATAGAAGGTGCAGCATTGAGTCGCTTGAGACGCCATCTTGGCCGCCAACAAAGTTTTCTCATGTAAACAAATGCAGCCAATGGAGCCAATTTGGAGTCTGCATTTCCCGAGGAAACTTGTTGCTTGTCAGTGTCAGAACATGTGATTTCTCGCATTTTTCCCATGGAAAAATTCGAGTGACGTTTTCCCTGTTCGCTTTTGTGTAGCGGGGTCAAACCAAATGGCGAGTCTTGAGCACCACGCTGTTAGTTTGAGTTTCGATTATAGACTACGCTTCGGTGCTGGGGAGCTCTCTGCTCTCTAATGCCTCCGATCGGAGAGCAAGCAATTATTGCGTTTGTCGTGCAAAGGTGAAAAGCGGGTGCCCAATCATCTCATCGACGGTGAATTCTGTCTGAGTGTCCAGAAACAACGCTACTTTCACATCCTCTGTGCGGAGCTCTCATCTTTTCAAACGTTGCTTTGGTTGAAACTTCAATAAGAGGGTGATCACCTCACCCCAGAGAGAATTCACGATGCCTCTGTCGCTCCTCGGGAAGAAGTCTGTGAAAATGCAGGCCGTCAGGGTCTCAACGATGGACGCAGAACTCGAATTCGAACTCCCGGTGAGTGAAAGAGAGAACACACGGGGAGGATTTCTGTTTATGTTCTACACCAGTGGTTCCCGAATACCTTAAGAGGGACCCTCAGAAATGTATGAAGATGTCTTGAGGGGTGCATGCTTGCATTCTGTTCTGAGGGAGGGGACGCACATCCTTTCACGGGTCTGAAAGTTTAAAAACAACTGCTCTACACGAATCACACATTCGATGTGCGGCATGATCTCGAGATCTAGGATATCAAAGCGCTCGGTTCTCCCTAATGCGAAGCTCACTGAGAGATAGGATGGGGATGCATCGGTTCCAATGTAGTCCACGTGTCCTGTTTTCGACTCGTTGTATCGGTTATTGGTAGACTCGGACTCTGATTCCGTTGGCGGTTGTCATGATCAGTTCATTTGTTTCATCAGATTGTTTGTCCCTCAAACAACGTATACATATGTAAGCTCAACTCGAATCATCGGATTCTGCTGCCGGAGTTCTCGTCCCCGAAAAATTTCATTTCAATGTCGAATAAATTCCTCTCTGACTCAACAATTCAGTCTCAGAAAGAAAAATTCACGGCTCGGAAAAAGACTATCCGGTATGTCGCTTGTAGAATGTATTCAGCGATCGACAGCCTTGTTATTTGGAAATAAAGTCTCGTTAGCGGTCTTCGAAGCCATGAATGGCTTCTCGTGAATCTCTCGTGAACAGAGTTTCAAGCGCGATTCGCCTTACAGGGTTACGTGTCCTGATCATGGAGCCCGGGAATTCGGTTTTTGGGGCTGCATCTTTCATTTCAATCATCTTTCAAATCTCGTATTATTTGGACTCGAATTCAGCTGAGATTTCGTATCAGACCAAACCATTTTGGAGTGAGCTGTGCCGACTCCCTTTTCGAAAATGCGCGATTAGGATGATTCACATCAGAGTCCTTTGCTTCCAAAGTCTATGCGATCGAATCCGTGGGCGGAAATTATCGTCTCATCTATTTAGATTCCGATCTGAACTGGGAATTCGTATGCCCAGCGCAACGTCCTGTCTAGGATTCAGCATCATTGATCGCGGAAGGATTCCTTCAGGAGAGTCGTTCCAGAATCCACGAATGAGGGTGTACATAGTATGAGTCTGAATGGTGAACGCTTGTTGCCGGGAGCGAGTTGTTGTAGGGGTCGCTGAATATTGAAAACTGTTTCTAATTCTAGCAAAAGTCCACCGGGCGAGATCTGTTCGAGCTCGTATGCCGTACCATAGGCTTACGCGAGATGTGGTACTTCGGCCTACAGTTCGTTGACGCTAAAGGTTTCCCTACTTGGCTCAAGTTCGATAAACGGGTTGACAAGCAGGACTGCAAGAAACCTCTGTCTTTTCTATTCCTTGTGAAATTTTACCCCGAAGACGTTTGCGATGAGCTCATTCAGGAGGTGACGCAACATCTCTTCTTTCTCCAGGTCAAGCAAGCCATCTTGCAGCAAGGTAAATCCCTAAAAGTTCAATACGGTTCGTCCGCTCGGCCACGATTTATAAATGCAGAGAACCGACCCATTCTTAGTTCTTATCGAATCATAATGGAGAAACAATTCCACTTTCCCCACAGATATTTATTGTCCACCGGATGCGTCTGTCCTCCTTGCCTCCTACGCCGTTCAAGCGAAGTATGGTGACTACGATGAGTCAACCTATACGCCAGGCATGTTGGCAAATGATGACCTCCTGCCTCAGAGGGTGATAGATCAGTATCAAATGACGTTGGAGATGTGGGAGGAGAGAATAAAGGTTAATGACCTAGTTCGAATCGCTCTCAGTGAGCTCTCATTCGGATACCCCAAAAGATAGTCGCCTTTGTATCTCATTAAACTTAACGAAGTCTGGAACCGTTTCGCAGGTTTGGTACGCGGATCATAAAGGAACGACGCGAAATGAAGCGGAAATGGAGTACCTTAAGATTGCACAGGATCTCGACATGTATGGTGTTAGCTACTTTAAAATTTGCGTAAGTTTGAACAACACCGTTTGAACTACAGATCGCATATACTCGGAGTAAATGCTGTACAGGTTATGTTTCAACAAGCGAATGAGTTTCCATCTTTCATACGGTACGAACGAGTCGAATGTTCATGTATCTTCATTTCAAATATCTTCACACAGAACCGAAAGGACACAGACCTGTGGCTCGGAGTCTCAGCGGTGGGGCTAAAGATCTACGACAAAGATAACAAACTCACCCCGATGATCACGTTCCCCTGGTCAGAAATCCGAAACATATCTTTCGACGATAGAAAGTTCAACATAAAACCAGCCGATAAAACTTCGCCCAATTTTCTCTTCTACTCCTCAAAGATTAGGTGAGCTCACTTCGACGCAGTGAGACGAAGCACTGGGGTCTCGATGCTGCCTCTCGTTATCCTTCTTCGCGGTGTTTGAACCGCTACGTCGGAAAAGATTTGCGAGAAATGTTCAAACGCTCGTCGATTGTATTCCAGGTTGAACAAATTGATTCTTGATCTGTGCATGGGAAACCATGAGCTCTACATGCGGAGACGCAAACCAGACTCCATGGAGGTTCAACAGATGAAGGCAGCGGCGAAAGATAGCAAGCTTCGGAGGCAGTACGAAAGGAATCTTCTCGAGAGGTATCTTGAAAGCTCTGTGGATGTTCGAGTCATACAGAACATCAACGACATGAGCTGCACCGATAAGCCTTGGAGTCAGTGAAGTTATAGACTTTGATATGATCTCTGTTCCAGGGAGAAGAAGCTACGAGAAGAAGCCGAGCGAGAACGAGTGGAACTGCACCAAAGACTTCTCATTTCTCAGGAAGAAGCTCGAGTTGCTCACGAAGCCCTGCAGAGATCCGAACAGACAGCAGACCTACTGGCCGCGAAGAGTCGGATCGCTGAAGAAGAATCGTTGCTACTGCAGAGGAAGGCTGAGGAAGCCGAACAGTTGAGGCTTCAATTTGAGCGTGAAATGGCAAAGTTCGAAACCAAGGCAAGAGAGGCAAGAGATGCTGAAATCATCGCACAACGGGTAAGTGCTCTTTGAAAAGCGTGATTCTTGACAACTGACTTTTCTTAGCTTTCTCGCATGAATGTAATCTAGCATGCGAAATATCCACTCTCGTAACCGCGGCGATCTTCAAGGTATCCGAAGAGAAGATTCAAGAGATGAACATGCTCCGCAAAGAACTCTCTCGGCTCAGAGCTCAACATCCATCGTCACCTGTTCCCACCAACAATATAATAAATGTCAGCACCAACAACCCGAGCAGCAATACCAGCAATGGGAACGCAAACATCAACAACAACAACAGCACCAGCATCAGCAATTTCAATCCGGTGACTGTCAACGGAAGCGTGACCTCGGTTGCTTCGGATTTCGAAGATTCATCCGACATCACTCAGTTGGCGGAACAGCTTGAGCGAGAGAAGAGTTCCTACATGGCAAAAACGAGCAGTGTGCAGAAGCAGTTGATTCAACTCAAGAACGAGATCCAAGTGCTGAAGAAGTTGGTAAGCATCTAGACTCGATTGCAGACTGCGTGAAATTCGTCAGTTTCCGTATTTTCGGGATAGTTGTTCGCTAAATCTGTGCGTTTTATTGAAAAAAAAGAGACATGCAGTATACACGAGAAAACCTTTGAAATATGCATCAAAATATGCAAGTATTAAGGCTATATTCGATACATACGGCCATAGTTGATCGGATTCTTCACAATTTCCTGATCAATCTTTTGACTGCAAGCATTCAAGGCGTGGATTTCAAAGTTTTTGAAGCGGAACGACCATCAGTTCAACTTCAGTATCGCTTTATGAGCGGAATACGTCTGATCTGACCCCCATGATGTACTACAGGAGTGACTTCTACGACAATAGCTCCCTCTTCAGCGAATCTCATTCAGAATCTCACGAAGATTCGTCCCCGAATGACTCCATCGATGCGAAGACTGTCCTGTGCTTTGCGAAACGTTCAATGCGAAAACACGACTATCAAATCCATCGAAGCTGACATGCTCTCTTCTCATGTGTTATCACGTAGTTCCGAATGAGCTCTCACACAAACTCGGCTGACGTGAGGTACCGCATGTCATGGGGTAATCGCGCTCGGTCCTCACGGTTTGATAATGAGCACCTGATTCCCAAGTATTGAAGATTTTTATAAATTGGAGGGCATGGTGTTTGTGTTTTCCCTCTTACCATCTTGTCCAATTCTCCGACTGAATTAGAACAAGCCCAAATATCGGTCAGGGAACGAGTGTTTCTATCATGGAAGTCCGTTAATTCTCCCCAAATAGATCGGAAATCGCCAAAAGAATGACAAGAATAGACAACTATGCACAGAATATGCGAACATACATTTTATAGAACGCACAGAACTTTTTATCACCCACCAACCCTGTTTATAATCAGCAAAATGTTTAACCTCAGTAAATGATAACTTTGCTGAACTTTTCAGGAAACGACGAGTCCGATGGATCAAATCTACGAGCAGAAGCAAGCTAGTGGGGTCGACAAGCACGCCACTTATAGGAAAACTTCGCAGGGCGCAACCAAAAGTCGCGTGAAATTCTTCGAGCAACTATAGACTGTGGAAACTCGCCCGAAGCGAGCACGTACAAAAACGAATTTTACAAAATGTAAATAAGTTAGTAGTGTGAACAAACTCCAGCAGAAGTTCCAAGTGAGTTCTTCGCGAACGTTCTCGAATCGGACGACCCGCAACAATGGATTTCCTCCAAATCAAGAGGAGCCCGTGCGGAGCTTGGTGAGCTCCACCGCGATGCCGTAAGAGTCTTAATCGACCAGCGAATCACTCACAAATGTTCCGAGTTGATGCGGTCCGGAAGGCTGTCCAACGTTGAAAGTTGAACGGTAGACGGTGCGCGTCTTGGATCTTGCTGACAAGTGTTCTTGTGTCATAACCACTTTGTGCCAAAAAGTTGTTGATACTTATGACGAGAGCTTGGAATTCTAGGCATTCCTCCAGAAACGAAGTGGGGCGAAACGCCGCCGTGGACTTCTGACTGTCCAGAATGACTTCTCATTGTCAGAGAAATCTTCGAATGTCCCAAAAAATATCGGGGAATCCCCACTCTCAGAAGGAGCTTAAAACTAGCGTTCACCCACTCGCCACTGGATTTTCAATCGATCGGTAGTCAATGCCTTACATTGCAAGTAATCCTGATCATTGATCACGTTGGGAATAAATATATGACGGTTCAGTTCTGCTCCGTTCTTTTGAAAAACAACCGTTGCTTTCGTTTCGCGTGATTGGCTAGCAGAGATCCTGGAATATCGCAAGGGTCTTAAGAGCTAGCTTCAAAAGCGCTCAGGTCACCACAAGCTTTTATATGGTTCGATAGGAAAGGCGTTCTTTCGCAGGTTCTGCATTTTATGCCGTGATCCTTGAGTACGATCATTACAACACGTCCATTTCCCGAGCTTCCTAATAATTTCGAGGCTGAATTCTCCTTCAACGGGTTGCCCATACATTTTGTCGAAGACGCGGATAACCGCATTTCTCGAACTCTTCCTCCTCTCTCTTGCGTCACCCATCAGCGGGACAGCGTCATATGTGAAGCCTGGAAAGAGCGTCGAGAGTATGTGATAGAAAGTTATGTCAACTGGAAAGTCCATCGTAGAGTTCTTCGCCACGGAACGCGGGCCCTCTGAAGGGACACGACCTCGTCACGCGAGATCCCGGACCTCGTGAATTACTGAGGTCGATTACTGTGCCTTGTTTCCCTCCGAGGAATATCTCCTATTTTCCTTCGCAATGTTGAAAAAAGTGACTCAGGTTCAGAATACGCATGACGAAGCTGACAAATGGAATATACTTGACCGCAAAATGAGCAGAGATGTCATCCATGGCATTCATCTTCCATTCTCAAGCACGGAGGATGAAGAAATTGTGCATTGGTCGGACGCCGGCTAGTTCGGCATACACTCCATACGAGCTCCTCAATTCAGAGAAGGACCCCGATCCGCATCATTTTGAGTCGCTCTGAATTTCGGAGCAACGATTTCAGAAGCTGATAAGCTTTAGTGTTTCTTGAGTTTGCTCTATGCACTCGTAATTTCAGACAGCTTATATGATTGGAAGAATGTCTCAGCTCACAAAGGAACCGAGCCGAGCCGGTCTAAGAGCATCATAATATCTTGATCGTTTCGACGACCCATCTGTGCGCTGAAGGTCCTGACAGGCTGCACAACGAACGTCTAGACGAATTCTCCTCGCCTGGTTGGTTTCTCAAACTAAGTGCAGAAGACGATTTGCCGGAGCGGAAGTTTTGAGCAGCTAACACTCATCGTGAGCGCGGGATAGAATCGCCATGACGTTAACATCACCAAACAAACGAATCGCCACCGCGTTCTCAGCGCAACACGGAGAATAATTCTTCTTAAAACGCGCGTTGTCATCCGCTCGGTCGCTCCTCTGCCTGAAAAGAAGGTCATTCGATGTCAGCCGTCAATAATTGTTGTTGTCTGGAAGTGACTCGTTTGAAAATACCGATGAGAAGGAGCCGTGAACTGCTCGGCACATGACGACAACTATGTTTCCTTCTCTGACTGTGTGAATTCTTCAATTCTCCGTCGACCTCTAGATCTCAGCAGTCATGACAGAGGTCGTCGGTTCAGACTGTGTCGGTTCAGACTTCAGACAAAGGATGGAGGAGGCGTTTTCACCAAGAGGGGAGTTTCTAGATCCTTGTTTGTGCCATCCTTGCCCATCTTGATGGGGTGTCCAAAAGATGCTGGAATCTTGTCTGAATCTGTTGAAACGCGGAGTAGGTAAGGTCGCCGGACTAATGACTTACATGCGGCCGGGAACCACGGGGATATACGAGGGTGGTAAAAGGAACGAAGGTGATCGTTTGAGAAGAGAACTTTGGAAGATAGTCACAGAGAGGGAGAAAATATGAGTTCGATGGATGTCAACTTTGTGCAGGATGCCTCGGCTCTTCCTCTCGCCGACCATCGCACTTCGAATCCGAACAGGTCGACAACGGAATCTGGTAAAAGACGTCACAGACTACGCAGTGTGGGAATCGGTTAGAACTGCAGAACTAGAGTCACTATGAAGTCGCAAACCCGAGCTGGTCGCGCTCAAACATTGAATCTTCTTTCTAGATTGAACCATCGCTTAGTTGGAGATTCGAGCCCAGGAGCGATGAAAATTCTTCCCGAGAGAAATGTTCTACCATGATTCCTCGCCTTAACACTGGGCCTTTGGAAGGGTTTTGTATGAATTCGAATTTCAGAATTGTCATTTTGCACATTTCCCGTCAGGATCCTTCGCTTCTCTGATCGAGCGTCATCAAACTTCGCGAATAAGTCATTGCAACCAAGTCAAACGTTGTTCTTGCTCTTACAGAGCCCCGAATAATGTTTCCCGCGGCTTTCGTCTCGATATCCTTTGTTTCTGTTTGGAGATCCTCGCGCGTTGAAGGAGCGAACAAGCATGGCGTTGTTGGTCTACCAGATTTCGACTTCACTTCAGAGTCCACGACTGTAGAGAGAAAAACCTCTCGAGTGTTCATCTGAAACAAACACAGACACAGAACAACTCTCCCGAGAACCGACATTCGGAGGGACGCTTTGATCAGTGCGTACCGACCCGCGTACTCTGTGAAGAGGTGTCAACGAGCAAGATTTTGTGAATTTTTCGACACTTACTCAGGAATGATCTAGTGACTGGCTGTGTTCCATTCCTACCGCTCCGGGGCCAGATTTCACGGTGATGAGTAGGGCTGTGCATTCTATGAAATGCATATATGCATATTCTATCCATTACCGCGTTTTTATGCATATTCCGTTCATCTTCGAGTTTTTATGCATATTTCTAAGGCTGTGCGTTCCATGATAGACATATTTTCAAATTAGTCGCATTTCCTCGAGTTCATGCATGTCAGGTTGTTTTCGCCGTATTTTTCGAATGAATAAATGAGCTTCAATGATGAAAACGGTGTCGAAACTCGTTGTTGACAGATACTTGAGTGTAACCCACTTGGTCGGGAATTTTTATAGGATTGTGCGAGGGAAAACACAGGTTCAAAAGAGGGGAATCTTCCATATGTAGGAATCAGCTACCCCTCATGCCACCGCAAACAAGCTACCCCTCGAGAACTTTGCATCTGCGAAGATTCGTCAGACTCCAAAGGTGTTTCATGCTGTTGACGTTGTCAGAGTCGTGGAGTTCGCTACTGTCATCTCTTGAGAGGTGGCGTGAACATATTCCGCGCACAAAGCGATACTGTGAGACTATGCACGGGGTCGTCACTCTTAAAAACTCGGAAATGTGTGCCGTGAAAGCTTGCAGTCTATAAATCGATCAGAAAATGCGAAGGATTCGATCAAATATGGCCATGATATAAGAGCATATTTTGATGCACATCTCAAGTCTGTCCCCGTGCATACTGCATGCATATTTCAATTATCTTTATACATGAAACGCACAGCCCTAGTGATGACAGAATTCTTTGGTGATAGTGCTTATCGAGAAACATGATTAATATGAACCCAGTCATAATTATTACTTTTTTTGTCAATAATATTCCTGATCAGGCCGCCCATCACTGCACATGCGCACGTATAGAATTTCTTCGTTCCGCTTCAATTCATGTAGCACTCATTCATAGCTTGTGAACGCGAATGGAATCGGATAGCTTCACATGACTCGAGAAGATTTCCTTTCCAGAAACACATCGGGGCTTGTAAGAGCACTTTTTTGGTTGTTCGGAATCTTTCGCGGGATTTCCATCGAGTGTTCGCGACGTGGAAGAATAATGGAAAGAAATATATAATGCTCAAAGTCGAGGCGTTCGCATCAAAATCTAGGATTAGAGATCTTCCTCCACCAATTAGCGAGAGTTCGCTCAAAAAGGATTCATGAGAAGCCCTTGGGTCCGGCGTATTCACTAATGATAGATCGTCAGATTTCGCGTATTGTACGTAACTTTGCGAACTTGAATGATTTCATGAACTTCAATAATGACATAATGTCATGGTAGGTTATGCGAAAGTACAGAACAGCCGCATTCAACTGTGAAGTAACCGGTTCCATCCAACGCAGTCGAGGCCTGAGTGTCCCACGCATTCCGAGGATGCAGAATGCGTTGAAGGTTCCATTTGCTCGCTCAGTTGTGCTGCGCAGGTTCTACTCGACAGCCTTTTCTCCGATAACAAGGTGAAAAATCAAATGCTCATGGAAAAGACCACGATACGAGGTTCTGGGCCCGCCGAGCCTATGGTCGATCTTGTTTATGGCGCTCGCGCCGCTCGATGAGTCCCGAGTCCCCAGTCGCGGTGCCCGGTGCACGTTCCTAATCCACACCAATCCATGAATATGATTCCATCGTACAATGGAGCCTCGAGCCTCGCTCGTTTGCGGCGAAGTCGAGCATGCACAGTTTTCGGCTGCCGCGGCGAAGAACACAACTTCCCGCGTCTGACTCGCGAAGAGCCCCCTAGCACATCTATATACCGGTCTGACGACGAAACTCCATCCTGGGTTTTGACCCTTCCTTGTTAGTTGAATGCTCCATTTGTGATTCACGTCACGAATACTGGGTTCCATTGGAGTTTCGAGCTGCATGGTCAGATCGATCCTCTCGTCTGAGCGAGCTCAAAGAGAGCTATGAAACGATTCTGTGTGTTATCGATGTACTCAAGCTTCCGCTCGACCTTGCGAAAACCGGAAGAAATTACTCCAACGATGGCGGCCGCCGCCGGCGGCAACAACAACAGCGAAGCCGGATGGAGCTGACGATGACGCCGACCTTAGAATAATTCTGCTGACTGTGTTATATAAGAAGCGAATCCTGCTCAGCTGTGACGTCCAGACCTTTAAAAGGTACTTCTTCAATCATGCGCGCGACAGATTATTGCCAGAGCGCGATGAAGATGCCCGACTCGTGTTAGGATCGATTCTCTGAAGTGCTGTGCTTGGACTGACTGAGTGACTGGGAAACAAACTCGACAAAGGCCGTTAGAGAAATGGTGAAACCCATAATCGACGTTCGGAGTTGCTTGGAACTTTTTTTGGTGTTCTTGTCTTCTGTACTCTCGCTCGTAGTGCTCCCCACGAATCACTGGGGACAATTTTATCGACCGTCGCCCATCGGTGAGTCTCGTTGCGACTTAGAATCCTCACTTCAGTCGTTCGATTGTCACTCGAGGGCGGAAGAAGTAAACCGAATTAGAATCAGTTACATGATTACGTGAATATCACCTCTCGGTAGCTGTCGGGGTATATTATCGACCTCGTGTCATCGTCTCACGCCTGAAACTGTCGAGAATCGGAGGGACCGCGGTTCTGAAATTCTCTTGTCGACCACCTCTGACTGTAACTCTCGTGAATAGAGTTCGTATGTTTTCAAGCAGTGAGGGCGACGAGGTTCTCAATTGGAAAACATGAGAGATTTGAGAATAATTTCTCAGAACTCCGATTGGATTCCGAATCATGCTTTCTCGAGCAGAAGTAGAGGACCTCAATATCGTCCGCGAGCAATAGTTAGAACTGTAGCAACCTCTTCTTTCTTTAGGAGGAGAGTAACCACTAAATACTCAGACCTATAGGCTGTAATATATTTTGTTGTACCTTTGTTCCTTTAAGAGAGGATGAAGAGACCGTATTATTAGAAGTGAAAACCAGCATTATCGCGGAACACTCTGTATATTCTCAAATATGAGTGAGTTTCAACAGGAGCGGATGCTTTCGGTGTTCACTTGACTTGCCCCGAAGAAGTTTCGCTTCATTGATGAGATCAACCTTGAAAAGCAGTCACAGCGGACAAACACGCGCGCTGCGGCCTAGGTTGCCTAACATCCCATCCACGCAATAACTCAATCTTAACCCTGACCATCCTTCTGGAGCTCTCAAGAAAGTCGGAACGAGGACTGACACCGAAATGTTTTACAGATGTCATTTTCGAGGATGGCAGGTACGGCCTGTGGGGATTCTGTTTCGTCAAGGCGCCTCTTTACATTGAAGACTGCGAGAGCGAGGAGCTCGACTTCCGAATGCACAAGAAAGGTAAAGAGTAGTCGATACTCTATGTTCTCCCCCAGACCCGATTTTCACTGTTCCCAGATTCCGAGATAGCTTTGCGATTGAAAGAATTACATGAATTCGATGTCATTTATTCCTCTCGCTGATCCATTGCCAATTTTCCGCCTTCCATAACGTGCGTCATCACTACAGCGCTCATCGCCGGAGTCCTCTCGGTGTTGCATCTCGTCGTCATCGGGATGCTTTACTTGCCTCTACGTCTGATTTCAACGGGTATCAAAACGAGAGCTAAAGCTTCAGGATGCTTGACGGCTTTCCAGAGCCATCGATTCATGTTCATCAGATTCGGGTGCGCTTTTTTGGGGGGTACGTGAAATCATATCACAAGTTGTAAGATTGAGAAGTACATGATGGTTTGACAATGTGACGAATTTTCTCCAATAGATATCATCGCCAAGAATACCGTAGTAAGGCCCAGGAGAGAATAAGTTCCGAGTTTTGTCCACAGCTTGTTTCGCCCTTGCTGTCATTGTGGTCATGAGCAATGCGACGGACGGTCCAAAAGATTACAAGCTCGAGCGCGATTGGTGTTATTACGTTCAATTCGCGATTCTGTTCATCGATGTCCTCATCCTCGCATCTTCAGTGAAAGAGTTCATCGAAGAGTTTGACCGTGAGTTTCCGTTCTGTCGTGCTCGATGAGATGAAATCATGGGAGAACTTGGGACTATCATCCGATTTCTGATGTTCCCCAGGTCCACACGACGAACCACTACGACGCAAAGAAGTGTCAGCACCGACCACGACGGCTCCCATGCCAGACGATCAAAGCATCACGAACATCGGTAAGACGACAAGATATTTTCAAGATCCTCTCGAGAATTCCCCCCAAAACCTGCCCAAAAAGCGATCGACAAGGAAGGAAAATCGCCGTAGCATGGAGCCCTCAAAAATATCTTCAATTCCAGATGATTTCACAGTTTACTCGAGCACCATTGCCACCAAGGAGAGCGTCTACCAGCCTCTCAAACCCCAACAGGGATTGGTGAGTAGTCATTTCGATGTTCAACATAACGAGTGGCGGCATCGACGGCAGAGTTCGTTAAATCCCAGACCTGTTTCGTTTTCCAGCAAAACTCGCCGAAGCCCACCGATGTTGTCCACTACGTCAACGAAGGGGTCACCGTGTCCCAGGGAGGCGCCCCATCAGTCGCCAGCGAAGCGGTTGTTGGTCAGAGACCTTCGAGCAACCTCATCGAGATGAGTCCTTCGCCGGTAATGCCATTCTTCGATGAAAGTGCAAGTCCCGACGGTGAGCTCCTATTGAAGACTTCTCTTCCGAACGATTCTATTACCATCCATGTCGGCGCAGCTAGTAACACACGAATGCAAACTGCACGAATCAATTATCAGTAACCACGGAGGCTATTCTTTCTCGGACGCAGGCGGGCCTTGCTTATTGTGACAAAATGTATTTCAGGTCGAACATCGTTTGTCTCTCCAGGGCCGCCATCCGAAGAAGGTTCCGAGAGCCAGTTCGCCTTGAGCCCGGAACCCGCACCCGCACCGGTCTCACCGGGAATCCCGCCTCCGCCTCCGCCAATGCCGCCAGGCGCACAAGGCGTGGCTTCACACGATTATCAGGTGAACTCTCTTGAAAATTTGTTTTTCGGACAGTCATGTCTGAGAGTTCGAAGAGGCTGAGCATGAGAGAGGAATGTGTTCGAAATCCGACGGATTCACCCTCAAACTCTGAGCCTTTTTTTGAAACTGGAAAACGCGGGCACACGGAGGTTCGATATTCGCCGTCATGGCGATTGGCGACTACATACAGAGTTATAAAATTGTCTTTCTTCCAAATGTCAGGTTCCGGCGAGTCAACCGATACCAGCGAAACCTCCATCCCAAGATGGTACGCCCAAAGGACCATTCGGCTTTGTGCTTCCACCTTTGAAATTCCAGCCGAAGAATTATGATGAGGATTCAGATTTTGGCTACAAGGTGAGTATTATTATACCGATGGAGATTCAACTGCGAAAAGAGCAGCGCAAGAAGCAAGTGAATCATCGAAGTCTCTGAAATAACTTTTCGAACTCGCAGAGTCCTCGAGGCGAAGATAACCCTGCTTTCGAAGAAAACGAAGGAGCGCCATCACAGACGACCTCACCCCCGCCACAACCTCCAGCGACTTCGACACCGGCGCCCGTGGGGGGACCCCCTCCACCTCCACCACCGCCTCCGCCTCCAGGCTGGCAACCTCCTAAATAGAATTTATGTACATATATTGAAAATCTCAGCTGCAGGACATGAGCAAGCAGTTGATGTTTCATAAATAAGAGCCATATCCGAATCGCAACTGTCAGATGTCATCACTCGAGCGGTACTTTGTTTGATGGAAACTCACGAGAGAAAGTGTCCTGTCTTGTCTGAATTCGTCTTTTTGTCTGAGCTCGTCTGTCGGTCGAGTTTTAGGAAAGTAATCCGACTATCAGAGCTACTCGTAGAACCCGAAAGTTGCAGTTTCTGGGATAAGAAAACTGTGTTTTTGGAGAGAAGAGTCGAGAAATGGGAGATTGATAATTTCTAGCCGCGGAAACAACGTCTCCAGTGGGACCGAGGAATGAATTTTGAACCGAAACGTCGGCTTCAGGCTTCGATCGCTCATTGTCTTTGGTGAGATCCGGCAAAAATCAAGGGCGATAGATGAACTAGATGATTCATTCCAGGGTCTTTCGGTAGAACGTTTCGGGATGGAATTCTTAGACTGAGTTGTAACACTCGAGCTGCTCCGATCTGCTCGCGAAAAACGTTTCCCGGGGAAAAATGGACGGGTGTCTTTAAAGCTCCAATTCATAAGTGAGAAAGTGTTGATCCGATCAATACTAATACGAGCAAACGCTAGCGTCGTCCACGGCTACCAGAATCGATGATGATATTGAGAAAATCGTACATACAGCACCGAGATGGGGTCCTAGGTTACGAGACCCAGGGTTCGAGTGAGCTGAGCGATTTCTCACCCTGGGAACAAACAATCGGCAAATGAGTGAACAGTTGTGAAGCGTAGAAAGCGGTTCGATCCGTCCTCTCCCACACCTCCTCTCACGATATCTTACTTGTGGCGCGGAGGTCCTTGACCGAAGAATCTTCGACGGCGAAGATCGGCCACTCTGGCACCGTCCCTGACACGGGATCCGAACTTCAGTAGTAACTGGGCGAACGCTTCAGAAACTGGCTGTGTGACTCGAAGATATCGGCCCCGTGCTCTTTTCCTGGGTTTTCTCTCTGATTCGGTTCGAGTTGGATCTCCTCAGAATGCCGGCAGTGCAAAGTAAAGAGTTTTGGAGTGCCATCGGAGCCTATAGGTGAGTGGCTTGAAGCTCGGAAGTTTGTGCCCAATAATTTCTTGACGCTGAAGTTCTGTGTGTGACAGATGACCGAAACTTCGATTCCTCATGGAGGCAAATGTGACACATCCGACGCCAGGCCAGAAACTCTCTAAATTTTCGAGCGAGCACCCTCTCGAAGACTTGAATTTTGAGGATGCCACATCTGTTTCCTACACTCCACACTTTTTCGAACGTGGGCTAATCGGTCTCGATCGCGGCGAACGAGACTGTCTCTGCCGCAACTCCGACAGAGAGTTTTATGTTCGATTCTTGGCTGCCCCCTGCTTCCTAAGAGTAGACGGAGCTCGACCATTCAAAACCGATCTACTCATCAGAGCTGGCGAAGGGCGAGATCGACACATCAGAACCTCTGACTGTGTTCGGTGCCGGAGGTTATTCATTAGTTGCATTGGTGGCCACTTGGTTGCACTCAGTTTCTGGGTCGATGTTGTTGGGGTCAAGTTCGAGCGGTGTGCGCTGTCGCTCACCATCTGACGTGAAACGCTCTCATCGACAGAATGTAGTTGATATCCGGTCAACGATGGGGAAGGTTTCCAAATAAATAGATTTCGACTCACATTCGAGGTATCTTCCAGCATTCCGTTCAACTGCTACGAAGTCGCTCATCCGTGGAACGTGAATTGTGCGGAAAGTGCACTAAAGCTCTTCTCACATTGTTTTGAGGTACGTCAAGCCGGCCCGGAGTTTTCCACTTCTATTCCCCTCCACGTGTTCCTAGGCAACACAGAATATTAGTGGGAAGTGCAAAATATTATGCCATATTCCGGAATAAATTGGAATTTTCCTCGTGGTGATGAGCTCAATCCAGATGTCGTCGTTGACACGATGGTGGCCGATAATAATGAGTTCGAAAATATCGTTTTCTCTTCTAGGAATCATTGAAAATCTACTCCCCACTCTACGTGGCCTCGTTTCTATACGCACGAAGGTTCGACAAAGAACAGGTCCTCAAAACGCTCCAAAGTATCCTGACCTCCTCAGCTTTTCTTTCCATAAATGCCGGCGCTTTTCTGGTGAGTCGTCCAGGATAGATGTTTATACTTACGATCGACTGTCGACAGTAGAGGGAACAAAAGATGAAATCAGTTCTGAAAGGTCGTCGGCGGATTCACTCTCGGGCAGAAGAGTGAGCCGTCTTCGAATCGCGGCTTCCGGAGAGTATCGGTTGACACCAAAAAAAATACTATATCTGAACAATCGATGCAGAACTGATTGTTCTCCCTCCAAGTTTTCGTTTTGTTCCTCCGAGAGCATAGATCCTCCCAAAAGTAGGGAAGTCGAATTCGCGACTTCGGAAAGAACAGAAAATCACAACTCCGGCACGCGTTTGATATTTTTTTCAGCTATTTTGACAGTGGCAATAATGGTGGCAGCAGCAGCTGGAATTGTTCCCAGAGCTGCCGAGCGTTTTCGACTTTGAGGGAAACTTTTGTGTGACGTTGCGGTCTTCGGTCACAGCTGACGATTCTCAAAGATAGTCTTCTGTAAACCCTCGTGAACATTTTCAGCCAGCTTTAGAATTGCAGTGTGCGTGAAGTGCTCCATCGAGTCCGACGCGTTTTCCATATTATTAACCAGACGAAATCGGTTGACAGAAATCTTTAGCGACTTTCGCCGAATTCCGGTTCCTCCTCGCGTCGAGCATTTCGAGCGGAACTACCGAAAATCAAACCTGACTAGCAGCGAGAACAATCAGAAATAAGAAATTCTGATCAACTTCGATCTGGTTCCTGAAAAGAAATAGTCAAAAAATACGAAGAGTGCTACGAACATTAGTGTGCAAGGACGTTGGCATAACTCTAAACTAGTTTGGAACGATGGCAAGCATTACGAACATTCGAGTGATCGAACTAAGCCCTGTTCCTATCATCGAAGGCAAATTCTCTCTTCAAGCACTGAATGTATCTGAAATTTGACTTTCAATGACCGTTCGACTTGACCCCGAGGTCACACGACCTTCACTTAGAAACCGACAATTCCGTCACCAGCGGCGCGAAGCGACTGCGATTGTACGAAAGGGCTCACATAACTGGCATTTGTTCTGCTGTCTATATATTAGACGCGATCAACTCAACGCTCGCTCGATCAATCAACACTCGATATATGGACGGCGGCGGACGCATGTCAAGACTCAACGATCGTCAAACTTTTGTTCTAGGCAAGTTTCTGTATCATACGGCATGTCACGGGTCAGTTCAGTCTGCTGTCGACGGCATACACGCCCGGTTTCGTTGCTTCTATTCTGGCAATCATGGTCGAAAGACCGGCGCGAAGAAAACAATTGGCCGTATATACCTGCAATATGGCATCCGAAGTGATTTACAACATGCTCAAGTTCAGAGGTAAAGAAGTTCACCGATCCCACATTTGCCGCTGATTTGGGACTAATTATTATAAAACTCCGAATGTTCTTTTCGAGATTTCTGATTTTTTCCCACGATTTCAGGATGGATAACTCCCATACCGCATTTCGAGAAGGCTCTTTTCGCCGTCAGTGCTGGGGTTTACCTATGGTTATGTCAGAAAGGACACACTCATCCAAACGATCCAGTGAAGAGGATGTTCCAGTTCCTCATCGGCAACTCAGAATTCAAGAACATCCAAAGTGGAGGCAGTTGCCAACCCTCCACCGACCCCTCTGCCTGCCCACACGAAGACGTGTCGTGTCCACGATACTTTTTACAGGTTTGCACTTCGGTTCTTTTTCTCGTTGAGACAGCGGGGAGCTCCTGAAAAAAACAAAGAGCTCGCTTCCGACGAACTGTTCGTTGAATAAATCGAACTTTCCAGGGTTTCGCGCGGCCTTTCGCCATCGGATGGCTCATCAGAGCAGCGTTCTATATGCTGGCGACCAGGTCTCTATCGAAGACGTTGCAATACAAGGGCGCCTACAAATTCGGACTCTTCTTGGGTGGGTATTTCCTTATGGGCGACGCCTCATGGTCAAGTTGTAGGCCCCCGGATATCCGAAGCTTGAAAAGAGCTCACCAGCGATTCGGGATAACCTTCTTGGACCAATGCGGTCGAGTGAAATGACTCGATGAACAAGGTTGCTGAATATCATTTCCTTGATTTCCAGGATCCTTCAGTGCGATTTACAGAGGCGTCAGCTGCTTCTTGAGAGGGCGTTCTGGATCACCGGCACTGAAAGCTGGAGCTGCCGGCTGTTTGGCAGGTTAGACAAATGCTCACTTCAACAGTTCCTGAATGAATTTATAGTCGGATAGGAAACTGGGGATTCGAGTATGGCCATCAATAGGAGTTTCTCACTTGTCTATTTTTCAGGTCTCTCCATGTTCTTCAGTGGATCACCCTCTATGGCACTGTACCTTTCGTGGAAAGCTCTGGAAGGTGAATATCCCGGAGAAGTCGAAACCTCCTGAAATGATTTGTACTGAATGAGGTTCAGTATGGTCTGAAAATTCGATCATTTCCTACTCTTGCAGGAGTCTACTCTGCCTACGGCTACCCCGTGCCAGGAGCGACGGAACTTTTGTACTCCTTGTCGACAGCGATACTTTTTTACGCCGCAGTTTTCGAACCGCATAATCTTCGGCCTACATACTGGAAGTTCATGAATAGAATTTCCTACGATCGGTAAGAAAAAAGATCGATATTCGTTATTCGAATTCCTTCGGGCCAACAGTTATTTGATTGGAGTGAGTTGACAGGCGTGATAATGAGTTTTGTTTCCTTCCAGTTTCACATACGTCAATCGCAAGATCTTCGACATGTACGGAGTACAAAGCTCGAAACTATTCGGAGAGTTCTGGCCGCGTCTCGAACACGATCACGTGTCGAAAGAGCTCACAGAGCGAATTCTAGTCTGGGTACCCTTCTAATTTCGTTCGGAAGCGGGAGAATGCGTTCAAGGGATTCTCGCTTTGAAGACCAAATCCGTGTTCAATGCTCAATTTCCGTCGGTCACCAGCTGTTGACGAAGACGACATTAAGACTGAGCTCACGCACCCCAGTACATCAAGGAAGTTCGTTTCGTAGAAAACCGTGTCTAGGGATAAGTAGTTTGTAATTTCGAAAGCACACTCGTAAAAGGAAAGCACACTTGCCGGCGTAGAATAAAAAATAATTCTGTGGCCCTTGCGACTGTCTGAATGTAGTGAATGGGGCCTCTTGAAAGGGCTTGAGAGCCGCAGTGAGATCGAGGTAGACACGCTGAGATTCTGGGGAAATCATGTAGTATCGTCGGGAGCTCAAGAAAACGTGATGTGAATAGGTCTTCCTGACTAATAGAATGAATTCATTGAGACTATTCCGATGGTTGTTTCATGTATATTCGTTGGTGGATATTTATGCATTCAAAGTTCATCAAATGACTCCGGAGATTTTACAAATAAAAGCTGCTCAGACACATCGACCCTTCATTGTGAATTGAACACAAGAAATTTACGAAAGTGGCGCACTGGGAACAAAATCAGGTACCTATCATGCAGTGCGCCGTGTGACTCAACATTTGTGTAATGCGACATTGCACGTCGTGTGGTCGAAATAATTTTTAGGTGGCCTCATACGTGTCATGTGAGCAGGAAAGTGTTTATGCAAGGTTCAGAATCTTCTTTGCTTCGTTTATTTCCGAAGAGAAAAGAAAACTTTTGTTGGTGCATCTGTGTTTCCTTGAGCACGAACCCGAAGCTCACGTGACCCTGGGAGAGCGTTGCAAAAGGACGCGTCCTGTGCATCAATATCGAAGAGAAAGGCCCATCCGGAAAAGGTTAGATTCAGAGATCGAATGAAGACCTGTAACATGAGTGTGTTTCGATGATTCCCAAGCTCCCGATCGCGTCCGTCCGGCCCGAGTTGTCACATTGATTTCTGACATTTAGTTCTGCTCAGACTTCCAAGATGATATCGTGATGGATGTAAGGTTCACAGCTGAGGTCGATTCTTGTTTTCTCTTGAGCAAGATCGATGAGTCGCCTTCCTCCGTTCGATATTATCATACTGGACTTCCTATCCTCAGTGTCAGGGATCAGACTCCCGAAGATTTCTCGATCGCGGTTCCCGGGACCAGGATGATCTTGAAGGCTATGGCTAAAGTTTCGCACCCGTTCCCTCTGTATCAGGGTACGCTTGCTTTTCTTTTCAAAATCATGTCATTCTCCGCGAAGAGCTCTTGTAGAGAACTTCCAACTCCCGCGTTCAGCAAATCCCGCTTTCCGGCAAGTTCAGTTCGAAATTGGGCGGAAATCGAAAATAATTTGATTATCTCAATCGACTCCTTCTGCTCGAGATCGCTCTCGAGGGTAGGGTCCATCCCGTTGTCATTTAGTCACTGAACCTTTCGGGATCTTGGAATCTTGTCATGAAATAAGTGAACTCAGAACGTAGCCGGCCGTCGAACTTGAATCGCCCCGTATCTTCCAAACATTGATGTCGTCACAAAAAAAGGCTCTCAAAACGCGCCAGAGGCCCTGTCGATTGAAGAGTCATCAATGGAATCACGAATATACTTGACGTCGGTCGCCGAGCAGCTAGATCAGATTCCTAGGATGGCAAAAGACGAAAATCCTCCCCGCACGAGCTGTAATCGTCGAGAACCATCCGTTTCCCAATCGACTCCGGATTCTACTTTTTTGCTCTCTCTCCTCCCTCGCCTTCTCCAGCGAATAGAAGTGGCGCGCTGTCTCGCCAATCGCTGCAGAGACGGAACATTTCTCTCTAACCGTTGACGTAGAAGAGGAAATAATCTCAAAACAGAGCAGAAAGTGATTCCCGACTGAGCGCGAATATGAACTTTGTTTACCCACACGTTTGTCTGCATTTTCCTTCTGTTCGCTGGCACAACGATCCGCCAAAAAAACATACAAAAACGCCGGCAGGGATTTTCCTCTGGGTTTCAACGAGTCGTGGCACGTTTCGAATATGAAGTCAGCTCATCCAACATGAGGTGAGGGCATCAGAAACCTCTCGACCTGAGGTTCCGGTGTTCTTCTATCCGTTTGGGAGTTTCGTGATTGCGAACAATCGGTACTCCACTCTTCTCGCCGACAACTTGCTCATCGAAAACCTTGAGTATCAGCTTTGCTCGTGAATTATTCAAACGCTTTCCCTCTTTCTCGGAAAAATAGAAACCGTTTCGACTCAGTTTGTAAATTGAGGAAGCATAGACTCTGTTTCGGACAAGAAAGCGTTTCCTAAAACGCGGCTACGACTGTAGTCTTAGTCCTCATGAGATAGAACTCTTTTCCACTCAAAACGTGGAACTTCGATAGACTACAACCCCACTTTTCATCTCTGGGAAGCATCTCCCGGAACCTAATTTACCTCTTCCTCAATACCTCAGAGCCGCGGAACGATTTCTACTGAAGGTTCCAGTGAAACCACTCCATTGGGATTGGAGCGATCAGATCTGTCGGATAAAAGCAACAAAAATCGTAGAACTCACCATGTGGATTGGGAAACGTTCCATCTGGCCTGGCCGGAGGTTGTAATCGAGCTTGTTTCAGCTCAAAGGTGAGTTCAACGCCTCATCGCATTCAAGTCTTACCGCTAGCTATTCTGTTCCGTGATCTTCTCGCAAATTGCGACCATTGGTTAGGGGACTCTGAGCTCGAGTGTCAGGGCGTGAGCACCAGGACTCAATAGAGGGAGCAATCTCTGACAACTTAATCAGTTGCTCTTTTAGTTTTCGTAGCTGTATTCGACGCTGAAAGGTTAATGGAATGTGTCATAGACCGAGGGAAGGGACTTTACGTTTCGTAGAATTCGAGTTTGACCGATAATGTTCCGACGACCTCTGTAGTTCTTAGATCTCTCGGCCCATGAGGTCTACGATTCATGTCGTGAGACCTCAATTCTCAACTTCCACGTCGAGGGAAGTCTCATAGTATTATATTCGAGACGAGTATCAGAGACGACCTACTTTCAAGTTGCGTTTTACCGCGCTCGATTGGTGCGCAGAATTAACTCGAGAATTCTCTGTCCCAAAAGTTCCAGATTGTTCCAGTCCCGCGAACTGAAAAATGGCGGTGAGCGAAGGACCCGAAGTTCTTGACTTGACGAACTCCGATACGAAGCGAGTCTGTTCACATTTCAGACAACAACGCAATAGCAAAGAGCTCTGCTATTACATAACACAACGGTGGGCACGAGTTCCTCCGCTCATCATGGCAGATCCCTTTCATCAAACGTTCTCCAATACTTTCTAACTTTGCATTACTTGCGCAGTGTCGACTCGAATAGATCGTTCCTAAAAATCTTCTGCCGCGACCCGGTTATTCGAAAAGCGTTCGCCAGAGAAATCAACGAATTCCTCCGAAAAGAGACTGTGCTCGAGGCCGAAAACACAACGAGCAATGATCCCGGTCATCTTGTTGCCGACGAGCACAGTGGGAGTCAGAATGGGCGGCTTGATGAGAGCAATGAGTTCAAGTCCATGAACGGTACAGCGATTGTTTCTGAAGAATCGCAGAACGTTGCAGAATCCGAGATTGAAGATCTTGAGGAGTTCGCTCAGGAAACGTCAGCGACTCGGGAAAACGGAGGTCCCGGTGCTGTCTCGAATCTATCGGTTCCGCCGATTGACTCGATCGCTGAACGAGGGAATCAAGACGAGAAAACTCTGTTTGATGCTTTCACTTGTCCGATAGTAAGAGTGAAGATAGAGAGACCTCCGAAAGAACTCAGAGAATTCCTGCTACTGCGACCTTACGCCGCCATGCTCATGAATAAGAGCAACGTGAATAGAGGAACTGCTCTACAGAACGCTGCCTGGCCCGACTTATTCGAGAGAAAGTCAATGGCGCTAATTGGTCCTCGAAGCTGCGGGAAAACGTTCGCATACCTGCCGGTCGCGCTGACATTGTCCCTGAAGGACACCGCCGTCGTCCTGACCGCGACGGACGCCCGCATCTCGAAACTCGATTCGATGCTCTCCTATCTCCAGCTTCCAATTGACGTCACGCGGCCCCCATCGAAGATTTACAATGCAAAGAAGCAGCTGCTCATATGCAGCCTCCACTGGTTCTGCAGTAACCGCCGAAATCTCACGCCGTCGGTGGTCATCTTCGACAAGCTGGACCGGATGCTTGAGAGAGCATTGGACGTAAGTTTTGCTTTTCTTTGACATCGATTTCACCTGTCCCCAAGTTATATCCTGTCACGGATCCGAAAATGTCCCATGATTTGCAGTTCCATCCCTTCGATTTCAATCGATACCGATCGATTTCGCATGAGTTCAATTCCGTCTCACTCAAAGACTTCGAAGTAGATATTTGCCCGCCCAATTTCACTGAATTCGGAAGCAACCCGGATAATGAGTCAGGACCCTTTGATCTGATTCAGAGACTCAGGTTTCCACGTAGGCTTAGGGAAACCTCTCGAATTGATGGGGTCACGTTGCGAATATGATCGCTATTGAAGCTTGTCGCTAATATTCCGCCACCCTCCAAACTGGTACCGAAAAAAAGTCGAAGTCAAAACCGAATCGAACTCCAAATTATCGAGAAAATATCGGAAGCATCAAACGAAACCCGTTACGTTCATCATTCTCGAGCGGAGATCTTTCTCGATTTTCCGTTGGGCGTTCTCTCCAATCGAAAGCGCGCTCAACGTCCAGGCGGCGCGCGAATCGCGATACATGCCGGCGGAGTTCATATTTCACAATGTGCGAATCTCAACATTTTTAAGGTAACCTGCGTCGAGGTGGCGCAAAGTTGTTCTCACATACCGTTGATTGCGACCGCTCGAAAACTCACGCCACAACTCGAACAAACCTTGGAATTGATGAACATCAGTTCTTCAGTCATGGTCCCGTGCCAGAGCCGCATCCGAGAATTTCGGGAATACTTGGTTTCCATTGACGACACGCCTGAGAGCTCACGGTGAGATTTTAAAGTTTTTTCTGTCGTAACTTCTTCAACGGACGGAGATCACGTTTCGTATTTCAAATGCTTCGCCGATTGTGAGCCGTGCTCTGGAATTCGCGGCTGCGTTTGAACCACGCCCTAGATTGCCAGTAAGATTGAGTTTCCTGACTCCAGATACCAAACTTTACTCTCTGTGCTGAGGAAAGAGAGCCCCGATGAGGTGATTTTGATATTTTTTCTCGACGAGACCGAAGTAAACTCCATGTACGATAAGCTGGACGAGGAAGCGAACAAGTGAGTCATTGATATTCCTAGCTCTCGTTCGACTTTCTTCCCCTTTCCAATGAGCATCTTTTTATTTTTTCTTTCGAACTGATTCCGCCTTATGATGAACTTCAGAGCCTTCAGTTATTTGTCTCCCTGAAATCAGTCAACTTTGCAGAAGCACTGTCCCGTTCAGCAATTTCCATAACCTTTGCGAGAAATTCGAGGAGGAGAGGAATCTGCTTCGAAGTTATCTCAACGATGGTTCGCCGGGAGTCTATTTGGCCTGTCTCCAAGATCACAATTGGTTATTCACGACGAGCAGGTGAGTTGAGTCAACGACGCTGGATCTCGACAATTTTCGCTCTGTTTCCGAAAATTTCGCTCCAGTATCGAAAATCGCTTCTTCCCGACTCCCGTCTTTTCTCAAATCTCCTCTATCGACCGTTCCAGCGTTCACACCATCATCAACTACCGGCCTCCCGATTGCGCGCAGGCGTACCGATATCGGCGACAACGACTTCGTGACAACGGGAAGGTTCTCACCATAACTCGCAGCCTGGACCTGAACGCTTTCCCGGAAGATCTGTTTTACATACTGTCGAACCTGACAGGGTACGACGATGTGAATCCGCACATCGACAAACTTCGACAGGCTTTCGAAGACGAGAAACAGTTGAGGAACACGCTGCGCTTCCATCTTCTCAGTTAACGACTGAGAGGAAGCTTTTTCGTCATCATCTTTCATGACTCTGCTTTTTTCGTCGACTTTGGAAGGTCTCAAGTTCTGATCGAGGCGACTCTATTCAGAGAACCTGCGAGCCTGAAAATCTAGTGACTCAACTTCGATTGTTAGAGTAGAAGCGTGTATGGTATAGGTAGTTAGAAGCACACAAATAATGTAGTTCCGATCATATTTGACGTGTACCGAAATTTTCTCGGACTCCGTCTGGCCTGTCTGTGAGAACATTTCACAGATACGCTACGAATTACGCGTTGCTCTGTGAGACTGGCTCTTAGCGTACTCACTATATAGGAAGAAAATTTGGATCCATGTTTCGCAGCTGTTGTACTAGTGGAAGTGTTGATATTTTTTTGGATTGTGTCTGCCAGGATAGCTCATGTCGTTGCAAGATACGGAAGACGGCGTGAGGCCTGAATGAATTCATCGATAAATTAAGAATAAATGTAGCAGATTCCAAGTTATCCGTGATCGATGTGTGTCTTGATGTGCCTTCAAGAGTCCTCAGAAAACAGATAATCGCCCATCGCCCCACTTCCCATCCTCAGTCGGCACAGAAGTCATGATACATATCCTCATATATAGAGCCTGGGAGTTCAGGCATTATTCATTAATCACTACCCATCAATTCATGAAATAGTTGATCGGAGTTCGACCACACTATGATTTCTGCCCAATCACGGCCTCGGCTGGAACAATCACGCATCAAAGACTCATATATCCATCAATTCATATGGATAGATGGAGGGTCAAAAATGATTAATGCCTAAACTTCCAAGCTCTACTCATATATATGGAGTACAAAAGAGCTGAAACGCAGGTGCGAACTCCCTTGAAACCAAGCTAAATATTCGGGCAGGATAATCGTACGTCGCGGACGAACTCTGATTTTGGGGAGAAGAATCCGGAGTTTCACAGAATACTGTTGGGGCAAATTTTCGCTCGTGTATTTCCCAAATAGAAGAATATAAATCGATTTCTGAGCCTTGGAGTTTTGGCTTTTGATAATTACAACATGCAGTACCATACACCGCGAACAATCAGTGGCGCAACCATCGACTCGAGTCTCATGTGTCCGTGGGCGGGATTTATTTGAATTCGCGCGGGCGGTATTAGCGCGCCAAACGTTCAAAACGCTTTTACTAAGGCGGGCGGATGATCATCTGCGGTGCTGTGTGAGAAAATGGCGGCCCTGTGCTCTGAGTAGTAAACATAGTAGCTGGTGTCTTCGAGGACGAAACCGCCACCTCGGGACGTCTCAGAGGACTCCTGATGATAATGACGTTTCCAAATTAGAGCGCTGTGAGTTATAGAGCGGAATCGTTCGGTTCGTAACTTCGCCGCCCCATGGGGCAAAGTCCATCTTGAATTCAAAGACGAGCTCCATGTTGTCGGTTGGAAACAATGAGCTCGGATAAGTTTCTTCGGTGGAACTAAATGATCGACGTCTACGTCGACCACACTGTCGAGTTTTTCTTGAACCTGCCGCACCTTCAACTTCAAGCCGAGCAGTTGCATTCCGCCTAATGCCTGCACAGCAACAACTCCATTGTCACAACAAGTTTCTGTTCGAGCTATGCGGTACAGGTGCTGTGACACTTTCAACTTCTGTTCGAGACCGTCCAGATTGAGATCCAACTTAGAATAGATCGCGATCCTCTAATCATTGCCGTAGTTGAGCTGTAGTTCACTCGGGCGAACCTGAAACCTTCACGAGCGCGGATTTCGGCGCGGCGAAACATCGAACTATTCAAACGGAAATTCGCAACGTGTTCTATAACGGTTCTCGTGGGAACTGCAACGGTCTGGTTGCTGAGCGTTCCCAAAGTGATTATCGAAGTTTGCGCGGCAGAGCGGTCTGCGAACGTCGCCATGCTTCTCTCGAAGATTCCAACCGTCGACGCGTCAACCGTACGCTGTTGAGAAAACTGAAAATCCTCATACCTTACAGAACAGCTCTCAGCGATGGTTTCCCGGCGTTCGAAAGGTGTTCTGGGCAGATCGGAGGACCAGATCATCTCGAGCAGTCAGCCGAGGAGCAAGAAACTGGCCTCGAAAAAGAAGCCCAAGGTACTTGTCAGCTGTTCGAATGTTTACAAATACAGTGATGGAATGACAGGTTTTTCGTATGCCTCCGATACATGTATAGCTGGAACAGTGGCGTCGAGTTTTTTGTTCAAAAATCAGAGAAAGCCATTCTCTACGCTTCTGAGCTTGAATCGTTTCTCAGAGTTTCAATAAAACGTTCCAGGGACTCGTTCTCGCGAGAGTCGAATATTCGATCAAAAAAGAGATCAAGAAAGTTAAACGCAAAACCGACTCGAAGGCTCCAATCGAAAATGGCGTGAGGAGGGAAAAACTTGAAGTAAGTCTTGTCTTTGCGAAGTAGAAACTAATGTCGTGAGAAATCACATTGATCATGGCATCTTCATTCTGCAGAAGCACACGATCTCGAATTAGGCCCGGAAACGGAACAACGTCCGGGAGGTGGATCTCACGGATCAATCAAGAGAGTCGCACGTCAAGAAGCGGTCCAGTGAGGTCGTCTCTCCGACGCCCGACTCGCCGAAGAGGCGCAAGACCTCCGACGAGTTCCCCGTCCTTCCCGTGTGCGCAATATGCGCCCAGCCAGATTCTCGCAGAAGTCCTAGACCTGCAGAGCTGATCTACTGCGCGGAATGCGAGACGAGGTGCGCCCACCCTTTTTGTCTAGGGGCGGCGCTGGCCGAACTCGACAATTTCCAGTGGCGCTGTCCTCAATGCCGACTGTGCGTCGTATGCAATCAACCAGAGGGTCCCCATATCTTCTATGCTTGCACTTCTTGTGCCAACGGAATCCACAAACAATGTATGCCGGGGCAAATTTCACCGATCAAAGGTGAGTTTGGCCGCGCTGAGCTTCCGGCCGTCTCTACGCAACAAGATTTTCATCTGTTACCCGAATTGGATTCGTTTCTCGATTTCTAATCGGTTTTCGATTCGCAGGAATGCGTTGCGGGAGATGTATCAAAGGCAGTGAGAGCCCAGTGAAAACACCTAATTTAATTAGAAGAGGCTGTAAGAAGAATTCCGACGTGAGAGATGTTTTATTGAAGAAGAGTGAGGAGTCGCCAAAAATAGAGATGATCTCCATCAAGGAATCTCCGAAACAAGTTGTCGAAAGCCCCGTGAAACGCGCCCAAAAACAGAAAGAACGCTTGAAGAACCTTCAGAAGTGTCGCAAAGAACGAAGTGAAACGGTCGTGCCGGATATCGACATGGAAATGTTCGAAGCAGCGCAGACGAAGGTGAGGACACTCTTCTTCTTTGGAAACTTTCGCTTGAAGAGCTCAGACAACTCATCGGGCATCCTTTTGGAGCCTCCAACCGCTTGTGACTGATTCGTTTCTGAAAATCACAGGTCATTCGTGAACTGCTGAATCGTCCACTTTAACTTATATATAGGGGTCGTTGAACTAAGAGTTTGATCGAAATCGTTCGCAGGTCAAAAGCAAGTCAACGGAAGCATCGAATATCCAGTTTATCCAGTTGGGTAAATACCAAATCCGCACCTGGTACGGAGCACCTTATCCCCAAGAATACCAGCAGTTAGAAACTCTGTTCCTCTGTGAGTTTTGTTTGAAGTACATGTCGTCGGACGTGGTGCTCCGACGACATCTCTCCAAATGTCCCTGGAGACATCCTCCAGGCGACGAGATCTACCGCCATGGGAATCTTTCGTTCTTCGAAGTCGACGGCGAGAAGCAGAAAACCTACTGCCAGAATTTGTGCTTGCTGGCCAAACTGTTTCTGGATCACAAGACATTGTATTTTGACGTGGAACCGTTTCTGTTCTATTGTCTCACGATGTACGACAACACGGGCTGCCACCTGGTGGGATACTTTTCCAAAGAAAAAAACTCCTTTCTCAACTACAACGTCAGCTGCATTCTCACCATACCAGCTTTCCAACGTCAAGGCTACGGACGGCTACTCATCGACTTCAGTTACCTTTTGACGAAAACCGAAGGCAAAGTCGGCTCTCCCGAGAAGCCACTCAGCGATCTCGGACTCATCAGTTACAGAGCGTACTGGAAGTCTGTCATCAAAAATTTCCTCGACAACTACCAGGGTACGGCGATATCGATCAGAGAGATTTCCCAAGCGACCGCCATTCAGCCATACGATATCGTGAGCACGCTCCAAGTCCTCGGCGTCATCAAGTACTGGAAGGGCCAACACGTCATCATGAAAACCATACAAAAAGGCGCGACGACAACTACGACCAGCGGTCGGAAAAACTGTAAGAAGAAGGAGAAGCCGGTGGTCGAGACCATAGTCCCCGAGAATCCTCTTAGGTTGGATCCAAGCTGTTTGCAATGGGTCCCGTTCAAGAAAAAAGACGGTGTCGACACTCACGTCAAATGAAAAGAGCTCATCGCGAAAGAGAAACATTCGAAGATTCCCGTTCTGACACCGAACATTTTCTCTCGGACGGAACCCCCCAAAGTCAGTGTGCATGTTCATATCCAACGAATCGCCGACGAGGTTTGGCGCTCATTTTTTTCTCTGTGTAAGAGCTGTAGGACCGCGTGCGTCGGATCGAACGACCCAGTGTCGTTTGTAGTTTTGACAAGGCCGCCGCCGCCGAAACTGATCGTTACTCGGCAGTTGAGTTTTGCGCATTCTTTAGTGTGCAAAGCCCATGTTCTTGACCATTCAACAGCCTGCTGAGATGTGGCAAACAACTGAGCTCCTGGACGGAACCATCTGATCCGTACGGCGGAAGCAGTACGGCATCATTTGATGCCAAGATGCGGCGGTTTTCGAAGGATGAGTGCTGCGTGTGGTGGTGGATACATGGGACCGAACCGTTAGTTAATCATTGTAAATGTTGCGTGAATGCAGGGAACAAAGATCGCAGAGGAAAGGTCTAGTTGTGCGAGGCCATACCCCGACCGGAGACCGACTGTGGCTGGTGTTCGATTTGTCAAACGATTGGTAGGCTGATCGTTTGATTCATCTCCTTGGGTGTGTGGAAGAAAGAGCAAACATTGTTGTACTTGGTACTTAGCTGTGAAATCTTGCCGAACAAGGCCCGCAATCCTCCCTGCTCCGTTATGTATTCAAGTTACGAGGAACCCTATTGTCGTTGAGTGTATATAATTTATTTAGAGTAAACGAATGACGGTCGGCTGCGGTATTCAAAAGTAAATTCGAGAGCTCTGCGTGATCTCACGATTTTCTCCGACAGTCAGCGAGAGAAAGCAAGGCCGTTGCTGAGAGTACGGTATCCCAAATCACAGTTGTTAGATTATTTGCATATAACTATATAAATATATAAATAAACAAAACGAACATTCGACATCGATCAGACGTTGTAACAGAACCGATCGCCTGGCTGTAAATATGTGCGGAGATCACGCTTCATCAATAATAAAGCGGTTTTATCGACTTTACAGACTCGAGAGTTTCCGATTTTCTCGCCTCGAAATCCTGATTGTTTCTCTCGAATCTGTTGGAATCCCTAGAATCGTCTGATATCTGGAATGTGAGAGATCGGCTGACGCAAGACAGGGGGGGGGGGGAGACCATCCCGAAATGTAGGACAGCAGAACCACGTCCTGGGGAGGTCACTGACCGATGGGTCGTCGACCCAACCCTCTGCACCTCGGAAACACAGAAGACATACTCACGTTCAGCTGGGGTCCTCTGAGGAAACTGCGAGACTATGAATCTGAAAATTTCCCGTCCCCATCTCCAGCCATTTTCGAATCCGATGTGAATGTTGTGCGCGTCATCCAAATCATCAAAGTTTCGAGTTGCAAGAGGAGAGCTGGTCCACCCCGTCTCGAGTGAGGAACTAGCGGGTGGCAAGATGACCAATCGAACATTCGCTCCGAGCTCAGGCGTGGGGCCGCTCGAATACTCTCTCTGGAGGTCGCTGACATCCGGGGTCGTCGACCTCCGGTCCTCATGGCCCCGAAGGCGCAAAAAGAGTTCTCTGGAAGTTCCGAGCAAGCACAATAACTTCGGATACCGATAGAGATGCATTATACTCAAACAACGATAACAGTACAATACCTCAAAGTTTGTTGAGTGTAGAAAGCGGGACGGTTAGGAAAGGGGCGAACGGAATTTTCCTCAAATCTCTTCGTTCTTGTTGGACTCAAGGCATGGAAGAGTTCCAATGGAATAATGTTCCGACTGAACTTACGAGTGCAACCTGAGCAAGGCTCGCGCTCAGGGTTGACCTACAGGAGCGCTGAAACACATTGTCCGCCCCACCCTTTTCAAAGACAGATGGCCTTGATGGGGACCATTGCCCCCAGCGGGGAGAAGAACGACGGCTCAGCGCGGTGATGTTTTCTATGAAGGAAGAGCTATGCCTTTTTAAGGAGCGTCTTTGGAATGCCCACGCGAACTTTTGTCGGAGCTCAGCAATCGTGAGAAGATCCTCGAAACCTTGTTATTCGGTGTCACATCTTGCTCGCTGCAGCCGCGGTCGACTCTTTTCACCTCTTGGAGACAGTTCAAGTATGACTATGTGCCTCAAAATAGTGCCTTGCTTGGATTGGAACGAAGAATCGACTTACTCGAGATCTCAACGATTTTCGTCGAATCATCGTCGTTTCCAATTACTGGACGGAGGACATACGACGTGAAACTCTGTGCCAGATTTCGTAACTGGAGTCAACAAACAAGGAAACCCTGGCAATACGCATTGTGCGGCGGAGTTCTCGGAAAGCAGCGACGTAAGCTCGGTGATTGGCGAGTAGACATTGTGACGTCAAATACGTTCCTAATGATTCGACGAACTGCAACTGATGGCAACTTCCTCACCCGGCTGGCAAACTCAATCAGCAGCGAGAGGATTCGAACATGAGATTCGGATGAAATAGCGACCCTTAGAAATTCCCGATTCTCATGGAGAAAGGTTCAAACCTGAGCCAGAACCTCGTGTCCTGGATCGTCGCCAACTTGTCATCAGGATGGTAACCCGATCGGGGTAAGAGCAGCGAAAGCTTGTCCCAGGGGCTAAGCTGGACAAATAGAATATAGCGCCGCTGATCCGAGAAAAGATCCGTAGAGCAAAACTTGCTCCCTCAGGACTTATCCTCAGCTCTCAACAGTTCCTTGGAACGGCGCTGCGCCGGCTCTCAGCTCGGAACGGTCGTTTCGCGTTCGGTTCTGTGTGTCGCACACCAGGTTCGTCGAGAAGAAATTTCGGCGCACTTCATGACTCGTATGGACTGCAGCTAATCACGAGCGGACCCTCCTTTTCGAACACGGTGTGCGACTTCATTGGTCGTACGAGATGATGGGCTTCAATGTCTCGGATGAGAAGAGCCATCTTGGAAGAAGCTTCCATCAACGGGGTCTTCCGCGACTTCCAAGAACGCCAAAGAGTGAACGTCCCATCTCCAACGCCGCCGCTTCCATCGTACTCGCTTTTGGGCCTGTTTCTACTTCGAAGCTTCGAGAGAGCGCCTTGTTCGACTGAGGCGACGGAGAGCAAGCCTTGTAAAATTTCGCTGCAATGAACATGTTGCGGAGTCACTCTGCTGTAACGAAGTTCCGGGTTGAGCGTCAAATGTCGGATTCAACGTGAGCTCAAGGAGTAAATGCTGTTTCAATCGCCGGCACGTCCGACTTTGATGACAGAAACGGCATGCGGGGAAATCTGGAGAAGTGTATTTGTTGTTTTTTGATCGATATCGCAGAGACTTTTGCCACAACTTGCAATTTTCCCTTGAATGATTATGACAAGTGCACACACAGGTCTTGACATCACACATTTGATGTGGATGAATACTCCTTTCATGATGCAAGAAGTTCGCTCAGCCGGAGGATCCCGGCTTTCCGGCTCGGCTTTCGAAAACAAGGATGGAGGCAAAACGGAGAACGACAAAGCTGATACCCGGAAAAGATTGTCTCGAGAGGAGCCTAAGAGCCTTCTAGCGAAATGCGAGCTTCGAGAGCTTTCGCGGTAACGCTCCCGATGCTTCTGCTGGTGAAGTTGCGTCAGTCACATTGCATATTCCGCCCTGCTTTGGCCAAGACCCGCCTCGTCCTATTCGCTGCTGATGTCCAACCGCCGATTTCCTTCTTTTTGCCGCCGATCTTCCCCGACCGACGACACGAACCCCCACCGCCGCCTTGCCATCCAGCCGTGGGCCAGCATCCACCTCCAAAATGGCTTCTGTGAAGCTCTGTTGTCGACGAGGCGGACTGTGATGATCAAATTCTCAGTAAACAAAAGCGGCTGCGGCGGCAGCGTCTTCTTCGTTGGATCTTCCTTCCCCTGTTCGTTTCCTTGCTCCTTCCTTCCCCGCTCCATCATCATACGGCTCCCCGACAGTGACCAGATTCTCCGAACGGGAAAAGCAGCTTCAGCAAAGATCTGATGGGGTCTCTGAAGCCAACCAATTTGCAAGATTGAATGCTTGCTTGCCTGCGCTTGTTCACTCGCTCGCCGGCATGCTCTCTCGCTTGTTCAGAACTCTCGATGACAGCATTCTTCGAAGTCACGTGCATCTCACGTACAGAAGAATGAACCCAAGAACTGAGAGAGAGAGAGAGAGAGAGAGAGAGAGAGAGAGAGGGAAAAAGACGAGAATCCAGAGCTGCTTCGATAGCGGTAATGGCGATCGGTGGTCTCCGCGACCGTTTGGTCAGGCCAACCGAAAGGACGAAAAACCGATTGTCATCCTGATTCGATCTCGGCTATCATGCGTCATTTCACAAAGAGAGATAAACCGAAGCTCCCCTCTTGCTTCCTCTCAGCACCTCATTCGCCGCGATTCCCAAGACGGTCTTGGTTCTTCTTTGCGTTTCTACTGTTGTTGACGAGTCTTGTTGCAAATGTTTACAAAACTCGATTGTTGAAGGGTCGGCTAAGTTCCAACTATCACGCCAATATCGATACCGAGCTTTAAATCCGAAGCAGAGCTCGAAACGCAGCATCAATCTCGCATCTTGCGAGCAATCGACTTCTGTGGCAATGCTGTAGTCGTGGGCTATAAGATAGCCTGCAAGGTACCGCGTCGAAATTTGGTTTTTTTCTTTCGAAAGTTTCCTGGAAAGCCTCAGCTCTGGTGTACTAAAGAAGAGGAGCTGCAACGGTGACATGACAGTGAACGAGTTCCCTAGTTGACACTTGACCGGCGAAACTCGTCCGATGTGCAACGAAATCGAGCGGATGTCATCGAGTTGCGGCGCAGAAACCTCCAAAGTATTTGGTCGTTGTCAGACAGCTGGTCCATCTTTATTTAGATGCTCCGAGAACATTTCGAAAGAGGTGTGTCGTCGGCGATGTAGACGCGGCGGCTACCGTTGCGCTCGTGATGTCATTGTCGCAAGCTTTTAGCCAGGAATTCTCGGAGGCAGTTGTGTTGATTTGTTGGAACAGGTCCCCCAGTCCGTGTCTTGTTCTCCATCCTCAACTACAGAATCAGCTTTCGCATCAACACGATCCTTTGCGAGGTGCACGATTAAGTGGAATTGTATCGGAACAATGCTGGCTCTAACTCGACTGTACAATGGGCAGGCAACCAGCCATCCTGTTCTTGGAGGGGGCGAAAATGCAGCAGACACTATTCAGAGAACCAGAGGCCGGCTGTACAGTTGTTCGCGGAGGTTTTGAATTTTCTTTTTCGAATCCCTCGATTCCGAAGAATCCGAGAGCAAATCTTGAGAACTTCGCTATCCGTCGCGTCGGGTGACATCGGATCCAATAGCTCAACGGCCGAGATCTGATCTATGTACCCGCTCTAGCTTCAGCACTTTCCAACGATCCCTCTCGAGTTCGACGTCATATTCGTCCAACTCCAGGAGGATGGATTCTGGACTTTCGTTTGGGATCCTTCGAGCAAACGATCCGATTTTGGAGAGCCGAAATCGAATTGAATTCAATTTGATTTGTCCGAAGTTTTCGTCGATTCTCGACTACACATTCCGAGAGAGGAAAAAAAACAGGAGATAAAAATGGAATGACGAAGTTCGGAGAACGACGGCTCCGGGAGAATTCGGAGAACAGTTCACCTGAAAGCCGTAACAAACTTAGCCTCTTATCAAATACGCCGTCCTGGAAGTTCTCGGAAGCTTTTTCCTCCCCCGCCGAGCTTCGCTTCATTCCCCCATCTGACCTTGTAGTTCTGCAAGTCAAGGGAGGTCGCGCAACTTCCGATCAGGATGTTCGTCCAACGGCGGGAAATCGTTGCGAGTCGAATGAGATTGTCAACGATGGCTGTTTTGCGATCTCACTGCGTATCTTAATTTGCTCGATTTGACCGCAGATCACGACACACCGAGGGTTGACACTCGAAAACACGCATCGGATAGCTCGAGTATTTTCTCAACCGTCGCATCGCTCGTCTCAAAGACACTGTATCCCTCGCCGCCTTCGATTACGTTCGTGTCGAGATCAATCTGGCCTTTTGTGTTGTTTGAATAGGGGCCACAGAGCCCTTCGAGCGTCGCTCGTTGGAGGACACTCGTGTCCTCGACGAAAAAATGCTAGTGCATCAGCTCCTGCAACGATCTTTTCTGATAATCCAACACCTCCACCAAAGCATTCTCGGATCGGTCGAGTACAGTGCCGTCACCTCGAACCGATCCACCTATGTTCAAACGCTCGAGGGCTGCGTCTTCAACACTTCAGACTTCGTTCCGGAAATCTCGGACATACTCTTCGTGGGGAGATTTCCTGAAAGTTTTCGTGACCTTCAAGTGTTTCTGTTGCGCTGCCTGCCGTGGGTGTCTCACATCTGCGTGGTTCCGGACCTGTTCGGCGAGAGAAGTGAATCTCTCGCTGACATCGAACGTCTGAAGCGATGCTGCGACGGTTTCATCGAGAAATCAAAGGACATGAAGACACCCTCGGCGACAACGCTTTCTGAGAGTTCGTGGTTTACAGTTTACGCTATCGGAGAGAGTCCAGACAGCATCTGTGGAAGGTGCGGGATCGGCTGGAAGGACACAAACGGAGTCATTGTCCCGATTCGCACGCTGTACTGCGACCCACATTTGATGAATTTGACAACAGCCACCGGCCAGCTCGGCGTCCAGGTGTACAGCCCACCATTCGACCCGCCACAGTGCCTAAAGGACAATGAAGTGGTCGTGGGTTTCGATAATTATATTCTGTACACGTTGTCGGAGCTTTACAACTTCAGTTTCTTCTCGAAGGAGCCAAACGAGACAATCGGCGAGGCTTTCGGAGTGTACGGAACCGAGTTCACAGTCAATGAGTCGGGTCGTTTTCAGGGAAGTCTCGACGACCTGATACAGCGGAGTGCTACATTTGCTCTCGGTGATACGATTTTCCAGTATCCGAGGTTGCCGTTCTTCTCGTTCATGTACCCTTTCAAAGTTCACTCGTTGGCGATGGCGACCGTGCCCAGAACTGTGGAGGTCAGCGGGACGACTTTCGTCAAAGTTTTTCCGCTGAAACTGTGGCTGCTCTATCTCAGCATGGGATTCCTCTGCACGCTCGTACTGATTATGGGCAACTCTCGGAGCCTCTACAGATTTGTGGAATCTTTCATCGTGATGATTATGCTGCCGTTTTGTGCGGCGGCTCGTGTTTCCGGAGTTCACAACGTTGTGTACCTCCTGGTTTTGTGGAGACTCCTCGTGTTCTTCCTGTTCGCAATGTACACCGCTACATTGATCACTCTCATCTCAACGCCAGCCTTGACCGGCGACTACGAGAACCTCGTCGAGGTGGCCACGGCGTTCCGCAAGACTAAAGGATCTAGAAATCCACCGAAAATCTGGACCTACAGAGATTTCATCGAACCGATCGTCGATGAGATCGAAACGCAAGACGACATCGATGCCACGGGGCAAGCGCTCGTCTGGCTCGTCAGGAACAGCGACGCCCTGGATGAAATCGACGGCTACGATGTACTTTATAACATTTTGAGGAACTCTTCCAGCATTTTCCTGATGTGCGAGGAGACCGAGATGAAGAACATCATGCGATCCATCAAAATGGATGTCAAGACCCACGTCGTTCCTCAAATAATCAAGACCAACCTGGAGACTTTCATCTTCCAGAAAGGTACGCATGCAAACGGAGAGCATGCATAACAGATTCACTGCGATCGAGTCGCGAGTTCGAACAACAAATGAAGTGAGTCACGCGAAGTTATTGTTCTAGGCTGCTCGTACGCCAAAAAGTTTGGAGCTGGTGTCAGACGCATCGTGGAGACGGGCCATTTGGAGTTCTGGCAGCGACATTGCGGTAGCGGAGAGTTCGGCAGCGTTAAGTCGGAGCCGGAGTCCAGTCTGATCGCCCTGGGCCACCTGACAGCGATAATGATCTCGGTGTTCGTCGTCCTTGCCTCCGGCGGTGTCGGTGTCTTTCTCCTGGAGCTCGTTTGCGATAGGGTGATCCGGTTTGTCAGAAGCCGAAAGAAAGTCCGCGAACACTTCAGCTCGGCGGATGACAAGAAAAGTTTGGAATGGATGAAAGCGGTGAATCTCTTCGTGACTCGAACGACGGCAGACCCCAGAATGGGTTTTGTCAACGAACGCAACGAGGATCTGGAGCCGAAACGTTCGAGAGGATTCACTTACATTCAATCTCCAGGACAGCAGCCCACGCACTGCTCTTGGGATCGTTCCAGAGCTTTCCCAAAAAACTTATATCATCCGAACGGAACAAAGTTCACATGATCTCTTCGATATTCTTCGTTTCGGACGAATTTTCAACTGGTGTTTGGGTTTCCATTCCACACTTCCTTCAGACAATTTCATCATTTCTCAAGGCATTCGCTTCCGGAGAGGAAACGGACGAGAGATTAAGAGAAATCGTACGAATTGAGCCGACGCCTGAAAGCTCGACGAGTTTCACAGGTGAGCGGATACAGTGGGTTAGTCCTGGTGACAACAAAGTCTGGGGTGCTATCGATTCTCGGGAGGAGAGAGAAAAAAGATTCTCTTGGAATTACCACAACATCCCCAAGCTCCCTTTCGATTTTCTCCGTCGACCAATTTATATATGTGCGTGTGTGTGAGCAGCGACCTTCTTTCGAGCTGGTCGTTGTTCGAGGAACTGAACCAAACTGGATTAAGAGCTGATCGACAGCAGCCTGTGATCCTGCAGACGCGGCGGCAACAAAGAGTGCCCTTACGAAATCGCTTTTATTTTTCCTGGTCTAGAGATTAATTCGTCCTCATTGTGTTCTCTCGCTGCGACGAAACCGAGTTCAGGGAACCGAAAGGAAAATATCGGTCAGCTCTTCGGTTTTTTCGATGAATAATCCCCTCGATCACTCCCATGGGCTCGAATGACAGCCGATCGAGATGAATAAATGAGATGAAAAAACTGAAATTCGATGAAACAAGCGAGTGATTCTCGAGATTGTGTCTGTTTCCAGCCTTTCGTTTTCCACTCGCGAGTATTCCTCCTCCCGTCACGACTCGGAAAGGCTCAAGTCGGAATCATGTGGAAATATATTCATCTTCTCTGTAGAAATTCGCTCGTCGGATTCTATTCGCTTCTCGTTGACAGCTCGAAAAGCGCAGTCGCGGGCCCGTGGAAAAGAGAGAAGAAGAACTCCGAGAATCCACTGCCAGCGAGCGAAAAAGTCTGTGCCGACAGCCGGTGACAAACATCACTCAAAGAGAAACATCAACGGAATTTCCACGTTTTTTTTTTGCTATTCCACAAACCCGGTGAGCAGTTTCTCCCTTGGTCCTGGCTTTCCAAAAGTCAACGGTGGGTTCGTTCATCGGTCTCGACCGTAAGTGACCGTCGAAGTTTGGGGTTCAGCTCGAAAGTTTCATTCGCATCCAAAATGATCGAGTTTCTGATGATTCCTCTTTGGTTTACCAGCGTCTCCATCGCATGATTTGGCTCAGTCAGCTGAATTATTCGTTCATCAACTCCAGTCCATCCTTCCCTCGAGCTTTGTGAGAATTCTACGAAGTGCTCTTCCGCGAAGACCAGCTTGACCGACCGACCGACTGTCTGACTTGGTTGGCTCGCTGGCTTGCTCGTTTGCTGGTTCGTCAGTCTGGCCCATTCGCCATTCATAGCACACAGTCGATAGGGGTAGCGCGTGTCCGCCCGCTAGTCGGTCCACGGAGCGGAGCTCTGACCGAGACCACGCAATAGGTGACACCAGATGGACCAGTGGAGAAAGACTCGGCGAATTCCTATTCTGCAAATCGCTGCTTCTCATAACCACAAAGCGCCGCGTCGCCAAATGCCACTTTCCAGCTGATAATGCTCAACCAAACAGCTGTTTTCCTCGAGCTTCGACTGCGAGTGTAACTTGTCACTTGTATTTCTTCAATTGAGGCTTCTCACACCACAGATTCGATTCCCGATGATGATGAGAAATGTGGAGTCGCTCTTTTCTCTGATTTCTCAGATGCGGGGGCACTCTGAGACCGCGACATCTAGGCCGGAAGGACGTTTTGGTCGGAGTCCTCGGACACCGAAAATTTGTCTTCACCGTTTGGCAGCGCATCCTGAATGAAAAGACGGTCCCGACTCTTAGTCAGGCTTGAAGTTAGTGCCCTGGCCTGGATAATAAAACGCTCTATAGCGAGTGCATTACACCTGCAGCAGGCTTTCCACCCATCTTCCGCCGTAACCATAACAATCTCGGCCGTGATGGAAGCGATCCCTGGAAGCCATGAACTCAAAGTTGACAGCACGGCGAACGGACGGTCAGGGAAACGAAGCAGCTCGCCGAGAGGATGCACGTTCAAATGCTCTCGTGCAGCGCCAACTCATCTTCCCGTGCACTCTTCATGGAAAGGCGCATGAGGCGCCGTGTGACGTTGTGAGTTGAGGTATGTTGCACAATGTTGCGCAAGACGACGAGAAAGTGGGTCGGCGAGCTTGCGGACGAAGGAGGGAAAGAAAACAAGGTCACTTGAATGTGTTGCGGCTTCGCCGTGGAAATCGCTCCGTGGCAACGTTCCTTCGACGTAAGGATTGGAGAAGTTCCTGGAAGGGCGCCCATCTACGAAAGTGGATGACGTCCTGGAACCCGGCGCTCTGCAGGAGCTGATCCTTCGAGACAGCGCCTTCGAGCTGCAAGAACAGATGTGAGATATTGGAATTTCCTGAAATAATAAAACGAAACCAAGAACAGGAGTTGGAATGAAAATCAACTGCGAGCAGGAGCCGCGTTAGTTTCATAGCAAGCCGAAATGAGTGTCACTGAGAGCGAATTTCGGGAGACAGACTCCACAACTCAAGTCAGACTTTCCAGACTCAGATCTTATTTCAGAATCTCAAGAGACGAAAACATTTTCTCATTCGTGTTTTTCGAGAAGTTCTCTCCGGTTTCGGGAGAATAATGGTTTTCGCGTAAAACATCCGCTCCGTATCGGATTCGCTCGGAGTGGATTTCATTGAAGTCATAAAAAAAAAAAATTCGAGACGAAGAGAAGAAACAGAGAGGGAACGGAAACTTCCCGAGAATCGGAAACACTAACTGCCGTTGTGAAAGCTGAGCTGTTCCAATATCTGATAAGGCTGCCACGAATCCCAACGAACGAACTTTGTGAAAAGTCGGACGAATTCCCGGGAAACCGTTCGAAAGTACGAAATTCCTGACGTGCTCAAACGGAGAGCCGATCTTCTTTCGAAAGAAGAACAACGAAGCAAGTTATGGCGCGGCCGATTCTGAGAGGATATTCATCTGTTTCTTTTCTTTCAGGGAACGGCTATGCACTATCAAGCATTTCGTCCGTTTCATGAACTTGAGAGAAAGCAACAGACAAAATGGAAAGGGCTCCTACGAGAATGTCGATTGTTGACTTCTCGTCACAGTTTCTTTGCAAACTCACATGGGGCGGAACGAGAGAGTCTCGCGAATTAGCTCGAGCTCGAACTCTGACTGTACCTGCTACTTGATGACAGAAATTATCGATGGCCTCACTTCGCTTGGCAACAACAGGCGAATGAATTCGATTCAGAGGCATTCCCAGCATTTGCAAAACAACCGAGAACCTGATAACTAAAACACGCTTTGTATCCAGGTAGAAGTTTTGGCATTTGGAACGCACAGCCGGTGATTGACGCGATCGTGAGGAGCCAGAAGAGTCTGTGAAGCGGAGATTCATGATTACTTCGCTCCGCTCGTGAGCGTGTGTCTTTTTAGCGCCGTGAGGAGGCGTTGGATTTCATCAGAATGTGTGCAGTTTATCTCTTCTGCTAGCATTGACATCGCTCACTCTCCGGAGCGTTCTCTGAAGCCCCCAGCAGCTCGACGGATACGCGGAATCCGCAGCGCCTTACCGTCTTAGCGCTTGGCAATCCGGTCGGTGTCATCAGAAACGGCGGCAGCGAGATTTCTGGACAACTGGGGGTTAACAAGACGAGATGGACGACTTTATCAGCGTAAATTTATGACCGCCAATACCGAAAGCACAACTATCACCAGTTCGTGCAGCATCGCCTGCCTGACGGCGCCGAGCGGAGAAAGTCCAACGAAATAGAAAATACCATCATGTCGATTTGAGGAACTCTCTTCAACATTGAGAATAACGAAACTTCGGAAATTTCTCCTTGTCTCGTGATTTGATCGAAAGTCTCAAAATCACTCCGGACTGGTGACGGCAACCTTTCCGAGACGGATCAAACAATTCAACTTTTTTTCCGAGGCTTCTGACTTCTAGCTGACTAAATCAACCAAGCGATGCAAAGGGAAGTTCTTCCATGAAAGCTTCTTCGAGCGCTCGGAATCAGTTTACTACGAATTCAATCAGGCTTGTTGTTCGACAGCGAATCTCGTTCTGCGATAATCCCCTTTCGCGTCTTTTTTTTCCCTTCCTGGAGTTTTTCTCCTCTGTTCCACGAACTTCATACATACATACATATGTCGGGCGAGCAAAGCAGCTGAACGAGTTTCTGCTTGCCTGGAATCCGGTATGCATCGAGTGCCCGCAATGTAAATACGGTAGACTCGACGACATAAAAGCCCGAGATTGATGGGAACAATAACAATCTCTAGCGAGTGCGGCTATTCCGTCGAGGAGTTCGCTCACAACGAATGCAGGCCCAGGCTTTATTGTTGGCGGCGACGACGACATCTTTCACAAAGAAGACTTCCCCTGCTCTGCGTTCGCGGTATAAGAGTCTAGAATTGTGGCAGAAAACCCATTTCCCTAGCTTATCAAAGTACGTAGAGAGTGAACATAGAAGGAAATCAGAATAAAAACGATGAAATAGTGACACATTAGTATTCTCCGGTCTGAGAGTCGAACACAAAGATTGCTGAATGATTCAAAACGGTGGAGAGATTTGGAGATTATGATTTTTCGAAAAACTCTGAAATCTGTAATTTCTTGCTCTGAACCAGGTGGTCTTGGAAAACTGTGATTTCGCGTGCTTTCGAGTTAGTCTCATGTTTTAGGTCGAACACGGTCGAGGCTTCTTTAAAATTATTTTTTTCATCTCGTTTCGGATGAAAAACATGTTTTTCATCCGAAATCAACGAAATAAACGATATGAAAAGAGCCTTTTCCAGGAAAAGAGGAAAGCCCCTGGAATTGGATTCCGGCACGAAGGTCTCGAGCGAGGATCTAAGCAAAGAGTGATCGAAAAGTGTCGATGAGAGTGGCGATAGAAGTCAGATAATTTTCAAGGAATACATGAAAGCTCGAGGAGTTTACATTGTGATTTTCAAGACCTCCCGAATTCTTTTTCATCAAATTTTAGCAGGTAAAAAAAAAACTGGATCGACCGTTGTATATCGTTATACCGTTATACGAAATGTCATACCATTCCGCCAAGTCAGTTAGAAAGTTGAATGAACGCGGACTGGAGAACCTGACCTCTCGAACGAGAACACAGAATATCCGGCAGAGACTCAAAGGAAAGCTTGACCTCGAAGATTTAGGAACGATCCGATCTCATCCAAATCACCACTATCGCCGGCGGCAGCCATACACATCCGCGGCAGCGGCAGCAGCAGCAGCTTCGTTAACAGTTGCGGCCACCACTAGAGGCAGAAAGCATCGGATGCGTACAACGACAGGATCTCATGACATTACTTCCTGGAAAGCCTCGGTCGGCTCTTTCCGCCTGGAACAGGATGGAGGCTCCCGGCAATGGTGGCGTATTCCCGTTGATGTCCCGAGAAGACGTGCGTGCCGCGAAACACCGCGGCAACGTGCAGCGGATTCCTGTTCCTTGATTTGCATGAGAGCGGCATTACCAAATGATTCCTCCCGTGCAGCGAAACACTTTGAGGCGCGCTCATTCAAACTTTCCCGAGGTCCCTCAGTTCTTGAACTTTTCATGAAAACTCGATACGACTAGTTTGTCATCACAGCGTCTTTGAGTCAGAAAATCGAGAGAAGAAATTGCTACTTTTTCATCCATGACGAAGCTCGACCAGAGCGGAATCGAACTACGTCATCACAGCGGTGAGAGTTGATGATGAGCGGCTCACTTCAGAATTACGCCGTGACGTAGGACGTTCGCAATGAGCGATTCCAGGTAGTCGGCGAGCTCGCTTCCTCGCACTGGGGTCTAAATATTGTTTTCACGGAAGAGCCGTATAGATAGAAGCGTTGTAATTCGATGCATGTACTGCTCACGATGAACAGTCACGCAAGGTCGAATGTTTTGCTCCGGGTAGGGCCACGTCAGATCTCGCGGAGAGACAGCGAGGCATCCGGCATCCTGCCCGATGCGCTGCCGAGCAGGAAATAGATTGAACGCGCGCGAGAAAGGCTCGAACCACTCCACGGGAATTGCCGATAGTTTACAGATCGAATTCGTTCCTCGATTCCTTCGTCCTAATACTCTTGCGTAACTTCCTCGAGCTGTTCGTCGACCTCTCGGTCGATAAGGCCCAAGGCGAAGGTCGTTCGCAAAACTCTGAATGCTTTTGACGGAACAACGAAGAGCCAAGTTTATATATATATATATATATATGGATTCCATGGAATTGTAGTTATACCGTTGCGCACAATTGTGACCTTTTCGGGCCTTCCGCGAAGGCCGTGATTTTCTTCCAGTTCTCAATTTCGGAGAAATCCGTGACGTACGGTGATCGTGACCCGCAATAGAATCTACAGTGTGAATGTCACCATTGACGTCAGAGCATTCGCGGAAGTATTCCAGCACGAGCATGCGCATCGACGACCACGTCGTCCTTCGACAGCGCTTATCCGCGTCTTCGTGCATCAACGGTCACGCATCCGCACGAAGTCGAAGCCACGAGCCGAAGTGGCTGCCCTGCATTCTTGGGCTGTAGGAGGAGTTCGTCGTACACTTGGCGTGCAACAAGCCGTATGAAAAATGCATGTTCATGCATCGATGAACCGCTATGGCTTTGTTGATCGATTTCATGCAGCTCGCCCGAGTCCATAATTTGCCGGTGAATGTGGCGGGTGGACAGAATGTGAGTTTCGCCCGGGAATAATGTCATACGCTTTTTGGGAGTCAGTCCCACCCAGTTGCTGAAGAAGCTCCTCCCAGCCTTTTTCCCACCAGCATTCAAGCGGTCCCTCTTGGTCTCCCCTCTGTCTCTTTCTTTCTCGCTCTGCCCTCGTAGGATCTCCTCCAGTCTCCGTTCGCCCCCCCCCCCCTCCCCCCCATACACCCAAGTCACTTCTCCAGGAGCCCCCACATCCCCTCCCAAGAACGGGGGTGGTTTGTGAGCCATCTGAGAGGGCTTGTTAACTGTCTGCGATGCTGTCGTCAGCTCATCTACGCATCGGAGGGTGGGAAGCGGGGTCGTGAGGGGGTCAACAGGAGAATATGCATTTGGGGAGCTGGGCTATGCATTTGGGGAGCTAGCACTGAAGAAAGCATTGTTCTTGGTTACTGGAATCGCAATTGAGCCTGGGAGGAAGAAGCCAATGGGTTCCGTGAAATATGATTCATGAATGGTGGGGAGGAAGGGAGATGCTTCCCCTGCTCGTCTCCCTCCCACCGGGATTCCTGCCCCCGTGAAGGTCCGCCCCTCAACTACAAGCTTAATTCCTCGCAAGCGAGTTCAGGACAAAATCTCACTAAGTGGACCTCGTGCAAACTGCGCAGTTGATAGGGGCGCTCGGGATGACGACTTCAGTGTCGGTATGCGGCCCGTCCTCCGGAGGAGGGCAGCCGTTAAACTTCTCGGAGATCGGTGGAGACTCCGGGTCCACAGAGGCTCAACGTGAGTGACTAATCACGACGGAGATCGTCAGTTCCTAACCATCAGTTCGCGCATCAACGAAAGGAAATGGATTCTCCCCGTGGTCTGAATACCGACGATGACGACGATCATCGTCTGCGTCGATCGAGAAAACGGAAGGTTTTATTTCTTTTGCAGCGATGATTTGCATAGATAAGCCGCACCAACCCACAGCGTCCAACGACTTGAAATCGAGCGAGCTGTTCCGCGACAAATACGATCGCTTAGCCTTTGCCACTGCTGCTGGAGCTCCTTGATTGAGGCCCGGGTGGCGGAATTCGTCTCACTCACAACGATGAATTTAGTTAGCATACAAGGCTGCAGATAGACATGGATAGGTTCGGCGACCCGGCGCAGTTAGCGGCTCGGCTCCATTGCCAAGTCATTTGCCCCTTTATCTCGCTCTAGGACTATTATCAGGATGTGAGCTGGCTCTCGCGCGCGCGCGCTCGCGGGCGACTGGCTGAGTGAGTGAGTGAGAGTGTAAGTGTGCTAGAGACTCGTCCTTTGGTTTAGTTCGGACGCCGGACGGACGGACGGACGGGTCGCATTCTGAGTTGCCATTATGAAGAACCACCCCACCCTGTGTGATCCTTTGTCCTCAGCAACTATCCAACCAGCCAGTCATGGAGCTGCCTGCCTGCCTGCCTGGCAGTCGACCGGCCGCGAGAAGGTTTCGGAGAAGCGCCTGTTCCAATGATTCCCTGAACTCTCCTGGCTCCTGCGCCATCCTTGTTATACCCCGACCGAGCCCCTCCGACCCTCGCTATGTCCCTCCGACAGTCCCCTCCTCTTCGTCGTCGTCTTCCCCACAGAGCTCTTTCTTCTCCCAGTTGCTCCCTGTTATGCTGAATCTACGACTTGTCAATGGCGGAAACTTTCGACGAACTACGCTCATAAACTCCGACACACGCAGACGCTGATACACACACAGAGAGACATTCATATTACGAGAAATTCTCGGGAATCGAAGCAAAACACGCTGAACAACGCCCTGATATTTCGCAACGGGATTTTTGAAACCGCCGCGTCGCTTCAGAGATAGCGCTGGTATTGAGAACTGGTTTCGAGATGTCAAAGGTGGGGCTGAGGAAACGAACCATTCGTGAAGAGGAAGCACTCATGCCCGAAGCTCTCAGACAGCGATTCCAAGATTCTCCCATCAGGAGGGGGGAGGGGGTGGCCTTAGACGTGCGTGAAACACCGCAAAGAAACGCTCATCTCTCAAACTGTCCGCGATGTCAGAAAAGCGATGAGAATTCCGCAGGAAGCAGGGCCCCCAAGACTAGCAGAACCGATTTTCTCATATTTATGTGCGATGTGATATTAAACCAAATCATATCACCTCAGAACATGTCATATCAAACACGAGAAGAGCTGGATTTGCGTTGCAGACGTTCATGAATTCCGACATAGAGCTTGTCGAGCACGCCGCTGCGGGGCGGTTCCGGATCTCCAGTACACCGACCGAGAAAAAACTTGTCCAGTTCTCACTCAGGAGATCAAATGCCCAATGAAGTTCGAGCATTGTAAACTAGAGAAATCATGCCAGTGAGAATAGAGTAGAGAATCACGGCGAGAGAAGGATCCTTGATAGAAGCGAAGGAAGTGATGAACATTGGAGTTTGAACTGAAACATGTTGAGAGACTCACAACGAAGGCTCTGCCCATCTCGAATTACTTGATCTTGGTTCGACAATCAAAATGTATGGGGGGTTCGACAGTCGATGGTCCTCGATTTCCCCACTCCTCCCATTCGTTCCCCTTTTCCCGACATGAATTTCTCTTGGCCCCTGGCGCCTCCGCGTCGCATCGATCAACTATCGATGGATTGATTGGGAACAGATTGATGCGCCCACCCCATCAGCCATCAGGATTGAGAGATTCAAACATGGGCCATCTATCAATGGATCCACACAAAGATCACAAGTGATTGAGAATGAAGAACAAACTGAGATTTTCAGTAGCTGAGAGCTTCAGACATCATCAATCAATCGGCCCCTATTAATCAGTGGACATAACGATTAATAGACTCAAGGCAAATATCCTGAAGTGCCGCGTATAATGAATCCCAAGTATAATGAACTCCGCCTTTAACGATCGCCAACTTATGATGAAGTCCTTCGACAGAATTTCTGAATGAATCATCGTTTGACCTGGATTCCGAACTTGTCATCAAGATCCTACTTTCTGTACACATTTGAATACCCTATTCAATAAAGGAGATCTTGAATGAATGAATCAATGAGGATTCATTACTAATGGCTCTGGAAAGAAGTTTTCCATATGAAAATTCATCATAGGTGGTGTTCGTTCTTCGCGGAGTTCGTTAAACGAGGTGAAATTCTCGTATTTGCATGATTCATAATGTGCGGTACTTCAAGGTAGTTACATGCTACCTTATCGAAAATTGGAATCCAGAAGTCCGAGCCAGATCCATTCCATACCATCACGGGGAAGTTTTCGTGCTCTAGGCATCTCAGAGCTCTGCCACAGTGGATCGAGTCCCGGAACCCGATTTGCGGAGAGTCATTGGGGAAAAAATCCGCGAGACAGGACTATCTGAGGCCCCAACAACCACTGGCCGTTCAAACGTCATGTTCCTCTCGAAAAAACAGGAATCGACCTGAAAATTCGTCAAACCCCATGAACCTAATCGTTCGGAAACGCTTGTGCCGAGGGTATCTCGAATAAGTCAATAGTGAAGAATTGCACGCACATCATCATGGTGATGGCTGTGATGATGATAGCGTTCGCGGAAACGATCAGAGGATGTCGCATCCTCTCGTGTGGGTAGCTGTCGGTTTGAATCTGCTCACAGCCCGCGGTCTTCAGAGCCGCACTGTCAAACTGCTTGCTGCCTGCCTATGCTGACTGACTGGGTAGCTCGCTGGGAGCTCGACTGGCCGTCCTGGGAGTTTGGGGGGGGGGCACCCTGTCATAAACGAAATTCGAATTTCCGAGACTTGCTTGCACTTTTGTTGCCAGCCCGGCAAGAGGAATACCGCGAATTTCGAAAGAGACACAGCGGCGAAAAGGAGGGAGCGCTCTGCACCGACCGATACCTACGAACCGACCGACCGACCGACCGACCGACCGACCGACTGAGTGACAGACAGACGGACTCTTCACCGAGCATTTTCTGTTCCAGGAGTTTCACCCTGCTGCCCGTGATGATGGCGATGCTGTCGCCTGCCCGCCCGCCCGCCCGCCTTCCCTCCTTCTGTGTGTGGGGAGTCTGTAGAGAGCAGTGAAGAACGATCCAAAAAAAATGCACACACAAAAATGAAAGCACCGCCCGGGTGACACAATTTTGCTGAAGTGCACCGCAGGGACGAGATGTCAGAGTGCCAAAATTCAATAGAACGCCTTCGTTTAACGAGACGACATTTCAAGATCTGAGTGAGTGTTCAGGGACTCGCGGATCGCGTGCTCGCTTTAAGTGTCAACGAACTCACCTTCGTCACAGATTGTCATCCTTTCCTTCTCTTTTGAATGTCGATAACAATCGACGTGCAAGGAACGACAACTCCGAACACGGAATGTATATGGGGAGAAGTTTATTTTCCGTGATTCCTCCCAAAGAGGGGACGAAAGAGGCAGGAACGATGAAACGGCTAAACAACAAAACGGAACATTTGTTTTCGAGCAGGATTTAGTGTGCTAAGCGCGATTTCATCTTTCAGCGCGTCTCGTCATGAAATCTCCCGTGATGACACACAAAGAGGCGGATCATGTTCCGAGCGTCACCGCAGGGATTACGAAAAAGTCATGATGAAGCCGACGATCAGGACCGCAGACACGTAGCGCCTGATTCGGAACGGGATTCTTAAAAAGAAACAAACAGAGACAAAGTTCCCGCGTTCTAAATATAAATTTAGACCGCGACAAAGGTAACCAAACTGAGATGGAAGCTATTTAGAGCAGGAATGTCGTCGTGAAAAGGTTCTCCTTTTCCGGGAAGAGGGGAAATTTTCCTTCGGGAACGGAGTGCTTTCCGGAAGCGGAATTTCAGGCTCATTGGAATTAACCTATCGAACCTTTCGTCTGGAAAATTCGGAACAAAGAGAGGTTGAGGCGGGCCAATCTTTTGAAAACAAGGCGCTCCTCGAAGAATAGAGCCGACACCGTTGTCGTGCGTGGTGCCTCTTTCCACGAACACTGAACAAGTAAAATTCAGTTCCCAAGAACTTTGAACCTCCCCCTGTTCCGTCCAATTCGGACCCCCGTTCAGATTCGTTCCTCGGTGACTCAACGTAACGGTTGATGACGCAATCCATCCGATTGCCTGGAGAGCCGGATTCTTTTCGGGATACACGTTCGTTCTTCTCGAGTTTCGTCGATTCGAGGGCTACATGCATTTGAGTGGATCCAGGAAACATAACCCGCCTGACTCGTTGTCGTAATAGCTAGTTTATCCAAATTTCAATCATCAATCTAAATTTCATCCACGGGAATCGAATTCTCAGAGTTCTGGCGCAGCGAGTTTGACATCAATCGAAAAAATCGAGAAAACTTCGTTCATGAGGAAAACACAATGAAGGGATTCATGCGGTTGTCCTGGAAGCGAGGTCGGGATTCTCGTCCGATCTGAACCCTTGATGCTTCGCCAAATGATTCACTCGAGAACTTCCCATGGAACTGGAATCATGAGTCTCTGTTCCCAAACCCCGTTTGGTGACGAGGTTCTAAACGGATCGTCGGTCGTTGAATCGTGGAGCTTGAGCCGGCCCTTCCGCTTTTACTACTGCTGTTGATATTCGCGGTGTTGTTGGTGTAAATGAGTGGCGTTTCCTGTTGCTGATAACTCTCTCCGGAGAAACGCCACTCTCGGCAACAGCTTTTCACCGTTGATCTCCAACTGCTGGGAAGACGCGAAACGATGGAAACGTTTCGAGCGAAGTCGCATCATGAACGAGGTGGAACCAGTCATTAGTTTAGCGGCCAGGATGCGAGTCGGGCGGCGATGGTAGCTCCCTCCCTTCCTTCATGCGAGGATTTACCGAGACTGCGAATCATGCTGTCCTGGGATGCATTGTGTGACTTGCTGTGCTCGAGTAGTTCATCTCAAACCCTCCTATTTAGGCAACAAAGCTTCAAACAAGGTTAAAAATTTCGCCACCCGGTAAGATGTGTCGGATGTGATGCGCAAATTGGTGGCCATTTATTTCTGCCTTTGTCGAATCTTCTCGCTCCATTCCGCTTCACTCCGCGCAGGTTCGATAGATAGGAAGAAGACACAGGGATCGACAAAAGAAAAAAAAAAGTCTGAAACACGCCGTCTCTCGTTCGGAGACTGAGCGACCGACTCCACTCAGCCGGCACTAGCTGCTTCAGATAGAGAAGACTACGAAGCCAGTAGCGGCGGCGGCGGCCGCATTGAAGTCCAGATGTTGAAGATGAGTCGTTTCGTGGAACTTCAAGCAGATGGAGAATTGGTGGCAGACACAGTTTGCTCGATGGAGTCCACGGATTACATTGAGGAGTAGATTACTACCTAGAAATGATCGTCTCGAAAATAGACTGCCATGAATGGATTTATCCTACGCCAACTAATCTTGTGAACAAAAAGAGAGGAAGAGCGAACGAGAAGAATACAGAGAGAGAGAAAATGTCAGAAAAGAACTGACAGCTCGGAAGATCCTCGGTGGTTCCTACAAAGCCAGCCTCGAACAGAATCACCTCGTCCTCGACGTCCTGTTATTCGAAATCATCAAACAAGATGTTTAAATCCAGGCTCCGATATCGAATGACATTAAAAACCGTCTCGTTTGCCTCAAGAGAGTCCGGACAATGAATTCGGGATCTCGGAAATGCATCGGAGTGACTCCTGCAGAACGGAAAAAGGAGTTGTGAGGTTTTGATCCTGGGCTCCACAACTCCTGAAGATCTCTTCGTCTTCGTCATTGGATATGGAGTCGATTGAGCCCCGGATGGACACGAAACGGGAGAAGCGAGAGCCATTCGATCCGCAAACATTTTCATACTTCAAAAACTCAACAATTCGGGCGACTCGAATCGATCGTCTTACCTCATCCGATGCCATGCGGACCTCGTGTAACAATACCATCCCATGCAATAAAACATCGGGTTGTAAATCTTCTTCCCAACAAGCAACGGCTTCCGCCACTGCCGCTGCAGCAGCCACGACTACCCTGCACAAATATATATATATGTTGTACACTTGTGTATACGCTAGGGGTTTATACACACATATACAGACATAGAATGCAGAGAGCCATTCGAAACTTGCCGAATTGCTTTACAACACCAACTTATATAAAATTCTTGCATCGGACGCTCGAATGAGTTGTGAGCTTGCTGCTCTTCTTTTGTTCGAAGCATGGAGTTCAGCCAAACAATGGAGGAATCGAAGTGGTGGCCGCTAAAGATTGCTTGGAAACTTCGGGGAGTGTTTTTTCGCAGAAACCGCGGGATCGAGGAGCGGACGTGGTCGACGTTTCGCACAGAACCGCGCCCCGCGAACTTCCCAGAATGTCCTTATCCTTAATGTTTTTATGACACCAGGACTACCGGCAACGCTCCGAGGAGCAGTTCATTGTCCTGAGGCTTTTGTCTTGAGGCTGTTTCGAACGAAACGACAGCGTTTTCAAGTTTGGGGAAATCTACACAACGACGACATCGCGCTGCTTCAACAGAACAACTGATTAGCGACACAGTGCGATAGAAACGTCTCGTCGCGAATCAATTGAGTGAGTCTCGAGTCTCCGCGGCCAATAGGATGAATTTTTGTTTGATGTTGGACCACGCTTTTTGATTCGGGCACTTCTTGGAGAAAAGAGCGACACTGGCTTTTGGTAAAGAACTCATCTTCAAGCCGTGGCCGCACTTGGCTCTGAGGAAATCGGTCGGTCTTTGTAAAATTGACGAGAGAGCACTCGGGATTCCTGAGAACGATCGTCAACTACCGAGAAATTATGAAAATGAACTGTTTTTCTGAAGAAATATACAAAAATGTACACTGAACGATCTGGACACATGCAGCCTTACTGCGCAGCGCTCGTTTCCTCTTGAAATGACGAAGAGAGCGGCGATGTCGAGATCAGAACAACGACAATGGGAAAAAATGCTTTGATCGAAGCCGTTGTGGTCGTTCACGGGAAGTAAACAACAACGGCGACATGAAGTGGCAGAAGCGCATCCCGATTTTTTTTTGTTTTAATTTTTTGTTGGACCGGTTTCGAAGTTTTATGCAGGTGGGCTTTCAGGGACCGGTTGTTGCGGGAACCTCTCGCTGATACATTTCCTGCGAAGAGGCAGAAATGATCCAAAAAGTGATGAGCTGAACAGTCCTCTACGTGCCCCATTCAATCGGAGACCGACACAGCTCCAGAAACCTGCGAGACTTGCGTTCCTTGGGTTTGTGATCTAAACGCAGATCTTACGCAGAACAGTAGAAAAGGATATGTTTCCGATGAGGGAATTCAGAAATCGTTTTCAAAGTCATGAATTTCTCCTGCGTGAAACCAAACATGGCTCCCCGGAAGGCAACGACGAGTTGTTTTCAAAATACAAACAAATCAATTCCCGCAGGCAGTTCCTCTTCGCTGAGAACTCCATTTGCGTCTTTCCAGCCCTTCAACATTGTGTAAATCACTCGGATTTATGAGCTTCGACGGGACTCTCAGCTTTGACAGAGAGGTCGGCCAGCTCGAAACTTTGCTTCGACGAATAGATGCGATGCTGATGAGAAAATGGAAGTCGCCCGTGGCCTCGCGACAGCTGCAAGCAAAAGATCGAATTTCGGAAGGAGATTACCCACTGCCTGTATGATACTATCTGAATCTTCTCCGAAAAGGTTGAAAGTGATGCATCTTCAAGAAATATCTTTCCTCGAGAACACAGAACTTCACAGCGAAACGGAAGGAATAGTCTCATGCAGGTGTCCCGGATCGTCCCTTAGTTTTTCTTTCATAGTCTCTCAGGAATGGGGAAAAGTCGGAGCTATTTCCAGACTTCGATCATTATCTCGATTGGGAATATCTCTCGTTCCGACGTCTCTCCTTTGCCGGATGGTTTTCTCGGAAATTCGTTCCTTTGCGCTCAAAATAACTTCCCCCACCGGTACGGCCTACGTTCTGCGTGACGCCGCGCCACTTCACTCTACTTCGTCAGTGCACACCGTCACTCTGAATCCGGGAACGCCCAATTTAGAGTCACCGAAAGCGAGTTGATACTCTCCGTCGGTATGTTTCTCCCGTCAAGGCCAGCGAGCGAGCTGAAACGTGTACCTTCAGACCTTCAGGTACATGACAAGCAGATTTCCGATTCACCTTTCCTCGGCCGTGATCCGAAAAAGCGTCCTCCTGTGATTTTCAGGAAGTTCTCCTTCTGAGCTCACCTGAATGAACAGCTGTTTGAATGAGTGAGCGGATCGATGCAAGAGAGCCACCTGAGTTGATAAGTATCGGTGGTATGCGCTGTCTATGCTCGCGCGGTTCCAGGAAGTGCGACTTCGCCACCAGGTGGCGCCATCGAGCACGTCGTCGTCTCTCTTTATATTTAGTGTTCCACGAATAGTTCGACTCTCCCATGTTACCCTTACCATCGAACTAGGCGGCCACGCGGGCTAGAACACTTCGCAGAAGCGGGCTATATCCGGGCTGAGGCTATTTTTAGACGAGACACTCCCTGAGCAGCGTGCCGTACCGCGCAGCAACAGGTTGAGTCGCGTTGGCGCGCTTTTTGCACAAACGGAAGTAGCTGCGCGCCTTCGCAACGTTGCAATAGCTCCGGGGGGCGTCGTGTACCTATGTGCAATATAGCAAATGAATGTGCAAACCACACGGATGGACTTTTCCAGCCTACATTTCAGCTGGGGCCCCGAGGCGTAGAGATTGCGGCGCGCTTTTTGACGGCGAACAGAAAAACTCGAGAAACTTAGATGCTCTCGACAGCGACGAGCAAGATGTGGTCTGAGTTTTTGAGGACGAGCAGAGCCGGAGTTTTCTTTCCGAGATTTCTTGGTCATGGGTTTTTGATTCGACCGCGTCACCGTAGAAAGGGAGAGGACTCTTTTTCCCCGAGAACCAGGGGAGAGTCGGCGAACTTCGAGGAAAAATTCGCCGGAACGATCCGCTGTATCTAGAACGCCGCGAGATAGGGAGCCAGCGAGTTCTTTCGTCGCTTTCCGTTTTGAGAATTCCTTCTAGCGTGGAATTCTCTTGCAACCGATGAGAGATTCTTTTCTCGTTTTCCAGAAGACCGAGCGGATCGTTCCGCGGCTCTGCGGTTCGATTGAAACTTCGACTTCTGCTCCGAACTAGCGAGAGTTCCTCGACAGATTGTTTTCCAATAACGAAAACACAACAGCAAGTCGCAAAAAGGCTGCAACCAAAGTCAACTCGTACCTCGTCAAGAAAGCAGCCACGGGTTTGTCGAGCAGAAGACGATTCTTCGAGTTCATTTATGAAAGTTGTCCGAAAAGCAATAATAATTGAACTCATCAGACAACATTGCCTTGCCCCGACCGAGATGCGAAATGTGTTCTTAGAACTCTAAAACGAAATCGCGCGTGATTCCAGCCCATAAAAATCTCGAACGGATACGACGTCCAGGCCGAGCGTTTTGGCGAACTCTAGATTCTCGCTAAAAAAAACATTCGACTCTGAAACAGTTGATCGCCATAGATCATCTTGAGCTGATATTGTTTCAGTGAACTGTATCCTGATTTCGGTCAAAGCGAACTGCAGTGAACTCGAGTTATGCCACGACTTAGCTGCTCGGAATCGATTGTGACCGTTCCTGCAATAGAACATCATTCATCACGAAACACGAGAATCATCCACAAACGAAAGCAAAATCAATGCGGAGTCCGTTTTGTCATGGTTACGTTCTCGAAAAGATCGAGAGCGATTGTGGAAGTTTTCTGAAATTCGAATTCCACATCTCTGGTGTCAAGACCGAAATGAAAGACACGCAGACGCTATTATCAAGATGATATATTGGCGACCTTTGCGTGCTCGCTTCTGAGCTCGAACACAAAGCATCGCTCAGTCTATGAGTTACTCGCAAAGGCCGCTTACACGACAGGTCGCTGAATGTCTCTCGTCGTTGGATGGATTCGGCGGGCGCTGAAAGAAGCCTCATCCGATGAACTTATTCAGCTCGAAGACGCGGGGGAGACTTTGCTTCATTTTCGAAGAAACGCTGTTTTTCTCTGTTGTTGCGATGCTGTCAAAGATTAAGTTGAAGAAGCACTTTTCGCGGAACACTCTCCTCACCCGGCCGCTGGTATCGGTTGTCAATCGGGGACCGAACTCAACGCCGGCGGCACTTTTCGATGCATGTTTGCCAAACTGTCTTCGTTCACCTGTTTTCGATTCATTCCTGTGTTCTGCTTTCCATTTCGAGTGGAATGATCCGAGTTTCCGTCAGATTTCAAAGAAGAGCTTCTCCATCCTTCTTTTTTTTTGGCCCAAGTCGGAATACTCGCGGAAGGAAAGAACGTTTTCTCTGGAAAACTCGACGGTGGCGACGTCACAAATCCTCGCAGGGCGTTGGCCTCGCGGAGAAGGCCACTCGACGACCGTGAATTATTTACAACAACACCTACCCAGTGGCCCAGTGAGTCCGGTCGGAACGATCTTGTTCGTCAAAAGCGCCATCCACGGAAAGGTCAGCGGTCGCCGTGTGGTCGACTCGGCGCCCAGTTCCAACCACGAGAGTTATTGGCGGGCCATCGAGCGCAGGATTATTATGGTGTGGAGTGTTCGTTCCGGGTAGGAGATGCGTTCGCCACCATGCTGCCAAAAACAGCCGAACACGCAATCGATGGCCCGATATCATAATTCGCGTCCGTCGAACTCCCTCCCTCGCTCCCCCCCCCCCCCCCCCCCCCCCCCCCCCCACGAGCCCCAGCCCGCCCTCAGGCAATCTTGGGGACTTGAACCTCGAGATTGGATAATGTTTTGTGTGTGTGCACAAATCCGTCGTAGTGTCGATGTGTGCGCGCCACGGTTCCAAGAACGGGTGTGCTCATGAATGAGATGAGGTGCCGCCGCGCTGCCGCCACTTCGAGTTCTCATCCTCACGACTAAAAATCACTCCGACTCTCCGAACGATCTGCTGCAGTGGGGCTTTTCAGATCCTCCAAAAGACTTCAAAATATTGGTCACCGAATTCACGTGTTTTGTTTCTCCAGAACTCAACCGGATTCTTCATTTCCGAAAATGTTTCAATTAGAAGAAACTTGAAGAATCTGCATGAAATCGTACCGCGATTCCCGAGACAAGATAAATGGGCACGAGGGAAAACCTGAAATATGCATCGACATTTTGTGGCGATATTTGACACTTGCGGCTATATTTGATCGAATTCTCCACATTTTTTGCTCCATCTTCAAATTGCAAACAGTCACGGCGTTAATTTTCAAGTTTTCCGAGAAGAACGGCCGTCAGTTCAACCTCAACATCGCTTTGTGGGTGGAATACGGTCGCTCCGACTCCCGTGAGATGACAGAAGCGACGCCTACGACTATTGCTCCGTCTACACTGTAGACTCCACAGCGAATCCGATTCAGAACCTCGCGAATCTTTGGAGATGGAAAGGTTCGGGGGGCTGAACAGCCCACAACCTTTTGCAAGCAAATCTCCATTCCTGTCCTCGAATTGGGGCGAAGATTCGTTCCCGAACGACTCCATCGATGTTAAGTCTGTCTTGTTCTTTGCGAAGCGTCCAATTTGACACGAAAATCAAATTCACCGAAGCTGAAGTGCTTTTGCAGCCAAGCTGACAATTTTCCAATCAAGTTCGATTCTCCAAAGCCGCGAAAAATTCTTCGTCTCTCTCTCTCTCTCTCTTCCTCTCTCTGGTATTTCCAGGGATCCTCGAACGACGTGGCGATAACACACGCGTTCGTTTCGGAAGGGACTCAGCCCCCCTGCGCCTTAATCCCACTCTTATATTTACGTGGAAGTTCCGAAATCTCGGGATTATCCCGTCTCAACATCGGGAACGAATTCTGTGTGTGTTGTCTGCTCAGTTTCCTTGCAAAAGTAATCCTCCACAATGTTCCACGTATCTTCAGAGAATGGAAAGTTTCTCTGCATGATCGACAACCTTGGTTTCAGTTTCAATTTTCATGTCAATAGTTTCAAAAGACGTCTGTTCACGGAATTCCCCGAATTTGAATAAGCGCTGATAACGCAAATGCTAGACGACGTTCTTTTCCAGAAAAGAGCCGCGTTGTCGAGGGTGGAACAAAGAACAGAGAAGCCAACATTACAGATAAGTACGAGGAAAAAACAAAGACGACTGTTTAGCTGATTCAAGCACATGACAACAGCAGCCGCAGGCCGGTGGCATCATTAGCTCGACCCACCCATTATGGAGATCAGGTCCTGGAACGGTCCCTGCGCAAAGTGACTCCGAGATTAACCTGGAAGGCGTGTCTGGAAGTGCTGCTTGTTTTGACTTGGAGATTTCGTTACTGCGACGCTAACTCGACTTATTCCCCACTCCATTATGAATTCATCCAATCTCGTGGCTCAGGGAGCTCTCCTCGGGAAGATACTTCAGGAGAATGTCTGTCTTTCTTCCGGCCGGAGCTCAGCACGCGGCATCGATGGGGAACAACGATCGAAGAGTAATCAGCTTCCGATAACACGATACGAGAACCCGCTGTTCCAGATGTGATTCATGATGCCCCGCTTTCATTCCGCCACAATGAAGACGTCTACCTCGAATTTATGGAGATGCTCGGTTTTCCCCTCTTCCTCTAAACCTGTAACAGTTCGCCTCTCTCGCTCCTCCTCCTCTTCCTCGTGTGCGGCTTCTCCGCAAAACTCGTTCCGTTCCTCGAAAGGAGTCCGTAGATGTTTTCCAGAGGATATCACTACTTCCTCCTCCTCTTGCCCTCAATCCCTTATTTAAGGTTAAGTTAGCGAGAATTTCCTCGAAGATGTACAGCACTCGGCGTGCAACAGAGTGTACGCAGCTATCTCGCTAAAAACTTCTCAAAATGACTCTCTCAGGGAGCAGCCGAACTTTTCAACTGAGTGAGTGTCCTTCCGTTCGCCCCGCTGAACACCTACGTACGCAACCTTCATCGAAAAGCAACTGCGTCACACCCTGTGACTCATGACGTCGTCGCAATCCTGGATTCTCCTACTCGCACGAGTTCAAACTCCAGATCGCATTGGAAATGCAGTTTCTCTGGCCTCTTAAACAGACGCTATAAGACGAAACGCAAGCTTTTCTTCGTTCTAAATTCTTTTCAACGAGTCAACATGTTGATCAGCAAAAGGAAGAAAGGGAAGTTCCGTCCTAGAAGCGGAACAACTTGTAAAAAACCCGATTTCATCTGGCGCGAGTTGAGCCCATGTTTTCACAAATTCTCCGACGAAAAGTTGAATGAGATTATCAAATGCAGAAATCGCTTGTTCTCCCTCTCCAACCCTTCCCGAGGTTACGAAACTCTCTGAAATCGGAGATTATGTTCGAGGTAAGGATCGTCTTCGACATGTTTCGGGGAACTGTTTCGTCAGACATGTTCCGGATTGTATTCGGTGGAAATCGCGATTTTCCTCTCTCGCTGTCGTAACGCTTCTTGTGGAACACTCATTCTAAGGGCATCACCCCGCACTTTTCAGCTCGAAATATTGTGTTCGTCAGCACAAAATGACATTGCTGAACGATATCTGATCGACAATGAGTACGCATCCCAATAGTCAAGGATCCTTGAATTTCAAATCTCGATTAGGTCCCCATCCCCTCAGCCGATGGCCTGGAGAAGGAGACCGCAGGTTTCGTCGGACTCGGTTGCCAAATAGCTGAAGGAACAAAAGTTCCGAAGTGATTCCGAGACCGAAAAGCGCAGAGGAAGCCATTCGAGCCTTGGAAGCATCGCCAGAAAACGCATCAAGGTCCGCACTGTTCGGTGAGCCCTTGCAACGTAAGCCATAGTCGTTTCCGCGGCCGAAGAGAGTTCTTGTTCTAACGAACATACGTTCTCACATATCGTAAAGCTCTCTCTGGGTTTCGTGACCTCGTCCCACAATTCGCCATCCAAAAGAACGAGCTTTACGCAACGACGCCGGAGGCAGCAGCAGAGGAGTATATTAAGGGAAATTCTCTCCAACAGAAAATAGCTCGAGTTTCGTGGAAGTTGGAGTCGTGGAGAGAACACGTGCCAACTTCGGAACACCTGCCCGTCGTCTTCCAGCCACAGCGCGCACCTCAAAGGTATCGGGGTTCCGGGCTTTTGCTGCGGAATTCCGTCGCTACGATGAGCTCGGTAGGATAGGTTCCCCTTTTTCCTGAATTTTCCACGTAAAAACGTTTTAAAAACGAAATCCACCGGCGAAGTCGCGAGAAGTTTCGTGGATTCCGCAAAGTTCCTTCGCCCACGATGAGGCGTCGAGAGTGTTGTCACCTACTTCAAAAATGTGGGTGGTTTCAATTAGCAGAAACTGCCCTCATTCTTCGCATTCTTCCCATTCTGTTGAACTGAGTGCAGCCGATCGATTCGAATTGATTGCTTGAAGAAGAACAACAGCGGTAGCTGCAAAATCGTCATCGTCCTCGTCCGCGAGCATCCATGTCTATGGACGCGATCAAAAAGAGTGTTCCGGCGCAGTAAAGTACCGCCTTGTCGAGTTATCTGTGATCGACGTCTCGGGACTCGATGCGATCTGTGGCCCAGAACATTTGATTGAAGAGCTTCTCCTTATCTAACTGTTTCGGATTTCGGGTGGATCTTCTTTTAACCTTCCGCCCTCACATTCCGTCTCGAAACAAGTCGGTCCGGATATCCGTTGATTTTTTCGAACCTAGTCGCGAAAACTTCACCCCAGGAATCTTTCTGGCTCGCCGAACGTCCAAACCGTTTGCGAAAGGTCTGAGTTCTTTGAGATCTATCTCATGAAGCTCACTCATTCGTCTGTTGCGACACCTAAAACGGGTTCAATGTTCTGATCGGATGGGTCAAAGCTCCGCAGGTTCATCAATCGTCAAACACGATGAATCGTTCCACGGCCGACGTTGCAACTGTTGTTCGTGATCTGAGCCCTAACTCGTCTCGGGTGAACGTTGATCCAGCTTCTGCGATTCCTGAACAATCCCTTGATGACACCATCATTGACACAAAGCGAGCTGATGTCACCGTTCAGATCATCACTGCACAGGCCGTGCTTTTCAGAGCAGAACCACGAACAAGGAAGATGCTCCGCCGAGTTCTCAATAACGATAGATCACTCTGGATCCGAAGAATATCGAGGAGTTTCGAATGGAATATCACTGCAGGGTTTCAGTTCTTGCAAGACGGCGGCGCCCGAGAAGCGACCTGATGAGTAGCAGTACGCTGAAGAGCCCGAACTCGGAGAGACCTTCACAGGTGTGATGCGGTCAAGAGGCTTCAAAGAAAAGGTCATCAGAACCGAGCAAGTTCTTCTGAAACTTCGATTCTACTCGTGAATAGAGTCGGACATTCGTGCATTGGAGATTGGGGTCTGTCATTACATCGTTCGGATCGTCTTCCTCTGTTCTCTAGTTCAGGTGATGACCATTTGATTGGTTTTTGCTCTTCGGTTTGAAGATGCTCTTCATTTTGAAATCCCCCCCCCCCC